>PVLA01000563.1:0-347686 GCA_004027455.1 Hydrochoerus hydrochaeris
CATCCTTGTCTTGTGCCTGATTTCAAGGTAAAGGCTTTCAGTTTTTGGCCATTTAATATGACACTGGCTGTTGGTTTGTCATAGATGGCCTTTATCATATTGAGGTAAAGACCATCTATTCCAATTCTCTGTAAGGTTCTTATCATGAATGGGTGTTGGATCTTATCAAAAGCTTTTTCTGCATCTATAGAAATGATCACGAAGAGAAGTCAAGATGGCTGACCAGTGAGCAACAAAATACAAAGCCTCCTGGGAGAAACAACTCATATGCTAGAATAAAACACCCTGGAGAGACCCAGACAGAGGGAGATGGATCCTCTTGACACAGGAGCAAATTAAAACGTAAAAAAGCTCATCAAATACATTGGGACTACAACTGGAACAGCTAAAACTAACAGGACACAGCATTTTTGCAGTGACCCACCAAGTTAGCACTGGCCTGAATTTGCGCCAGCTTGAATCCTCCCTGGCTGGCAGAGCCGCCCAGACTCATTCCTGCCACCACTCACAGGAAGCACAGCAGCGCTGAAGTCGGGGGTTGGTGAGCCCAACAGAGAGCGGAGCTGGCGAAGGGACCTTCATTAATCCATGGTCAGTACTGGGAATAGGACCCCCACACACAGGAAGAGTGCGACCAAATGGGCGACATGTTGGAATTGGGCAGGAGGAGCTTGAACTGGGAGTGACAGTGACTTCAGTTGGTTGCTCCCTCCCCAGAGCAGATTCATGGGATTTGTTTGGACTGGGCTGTGCCCCTGACCAGCACCCAATGAGCCATCCCAAATAAATTCCCTGTGCCTAGCATGCACTAATCGGGGAAGGCCCCTGAAGTTTGGCTGCCCCTGGTAGGGAGGGGCAGGCATACACAGCCACTGCTTAAACCTTAATGACAAAAGCAGGCAGGAGAGGGTGGAGGTCCCTCGCCAGTGTGCTTCAGAGGAAACGTGGCCAACAGGGAAGGGG
This sequence comes from Hydrochoerus hydrochaeris, assembly GCA_004027455.1. Taxonomy (NCBI): domain Eukaryota; kingdom Metazoa; phylum Chordata; class Mammalia; order Rodentia; family Hydrochaeridae; genus Hydrochoerus; species Hydrochoerus hydrochaeris. The sequence goes on from PVLA01000563.1 coordinate 964, forward strand.
GCTGGAAACTGAACTGTAACCTGTGTGGAGGAAGCCAGGGCCATGACAGGAGAGAGAGGCAGGAGGAGGCCCCCAGCCCAGAACCCTGAGAGCACTGATCCAGGAGAGAGAAAAACAAGGGAGACTGAGGGCCACAAACACACATCAGACATGGCTTCAATGGACATTAAGGGATATCTTCGGGACCTTGTAGACAAGCTCAAAATTGAAATATTAAATCAGGTAAAGCAAGATATGAGTAGAGTAATAAAAGAAATGCTCTCAGGAAGCATCTCTCAGGATAATACAGATGGAAGAAGGGAGGAATACAAAAAAAGGAGAGAAATATTCGATAAAGAATATAAAGAAAATATAGAATACATGAAGCAAATTCAAAGAGACTACCAGGAAATTAAAAACTCCACTGAAAGCTGGCAAAACTCCTTAAAAGAAACTAAGGATAGACTATCAAAACTTGAAGACAAGTTTGCAGTGTGTGATCATGAAAGGAAAGATCTCTTAAGAAGGAAACAGGCAGTAACAATACAAAGGCTAGAAGATGACAAGAGAATCTACAATTTAAGAATAAGAAACGTGAATGAAGAAGCAGGAATACATACAGGTGAATTACAAAGGCTATTCATGGAAATAATTAAGGAAAACTTCCCAAGCATGGGAAAAGAAAATGACATTCAGTTGTGTGAGGCAGACCGAACTCCAGCCACCTACAACCAAAACACCCAGCTTCACCCAGACATATAATAATCAAGATACAAGAAATTCAATATAAAAACAATATTAAAAGTTGTCAGAGAAAAGAAACAGATTACCTATAAAGGTAAGCCCATCAGGATTATGGCTGACTTCTCAACACACCATCAGATCAAGAAGAGCTTGGAGCGAAGTATTCCAAGCCCTGAAAGAAAATAACCTCTAGTCCAGATTGATGTATCCTGCAAAACTGTCACTAGAAATTAATGGAGAAACAAGATGCTTCCATGACAAAGAGGAACTGAGAGTTTGTGACCACCAATCCAACCCTACAGAGAATACTGAAGGACATTCTAGAGAAAGAGAAAAAAACTACCAGGATTTTAGGAACAGTGGCAGAGAGGCCTCAATGAGTGGGGTAGGAAGTAGAATGAAGGAGAAAACTAGACAAACAAAGGCAGAAAAATAGCATAGCAGAAATGAGGCAGAGAAAGATGGCTAGAATTTCTAACACAGATGGCCTTGATGCACTATATTATTAGTAGTGCACCAGGATTTAAAACCCACATTATTCACACTACTCTGCTTAGATGTATTATATTCTGTTCCAGTCATTCTACCTGTACTAGATTTGAGGGCACAGACAGCAATCCCAAAAATCACAAGATATAGTATGGTAATCATCCTTAATTTCCTATTAACTTAATCTAAAGCTCTATAAAACCTACACTGTTTTACCATGACTGATCGTAATCGAATCTGGTCTGTTAGATTGCTGTTTTGTATTGATAGATTTTATTCAAAGCTGTTATGATTGATAGTATCAAGTCTGAGAGTATAGGCAACTGCACTGAAGATGACAAGATCCACTAGAATATCCACTCTAGTTTGATTATTACCTGCCTTTGAAGTTTTATACTGTCTACAATGTTTTATTTTTACTAATATTGTTATGTACTGCTATATTCAATTATACTGCTATATTCAATTATGCCTGAAGATATAGAGAATTCTACTGAAGATAATAAGAAACAACACAGTAATCATTGTACATCACCTTGTACTGTGGTTTTATATGACTTTTTGCTTTCATGTTTTTATAGGAATTTGTTTTGTCTTGTTAAGTTTTGTTTTTCCTTCTAATACAGAAAGGATAGAAATACATGTAGAGATTCATGCATGTGTAGCTGTTTACATTCTCACTGTTTGAATATCTACTGTGTAAGCTTTAATTTTGTAACTTGAACAACTATTTCTAAGAGGATAATATGTAATTTATCAACTAGTGATTTCTTATTGTTTATCTTTTTTTAAAAATTCTGTATTATCTGTACCCTTTACATGCTTTTGTTTCTCTTTAAATAAAAAAAAGTTTTTTTAAAGTAAAAGGAACAGAAAGTGCTCTAAAGGATGTAGCTGCATTTATGTTTAAGTGTGTAGGATTGATAAACATGTTGCTAAGTTGTTATTGGATCATTGAACTTCTTTGCAGCCTCACTGTTTGAATATCTACTCTATATGGTTTAATTCTGTAACTTGAACAACTATGTCTAAGAAGATATGTAATTTATCAACTAGTGATTTCTTACTGTTTATTTTTTTTCTGAAATTCTGTATTGTTTCTACCCCTTTTTGTTTTGCTTTTTTCCTCTTTAAATAAAATTTTAAAAAACAAGAAATGATCTGGTGATTCTTCCTTTTGGCTCTATTGATATGGTGGATTACACTTATTGATTTATGTATGTTGAACCTGGATTTAAAACCCACATTATTCACACTACTCTGTCACAATCCTGTATGGTGGATTACATTTATTGATTTATGTATTATGAATGCATGCCTGGGATGAATCCCACTTGGTCATAGTGTATAATCTTCTTGAAGATCTGCTGTATCCTGTTTGCCAATATTTTAGTGAGAATTTTTGCATCTGTGTTCATTAGGGAGATTGGCCTGTAGTTCTCTTTTTTAGTTGGGTCTTTCTCAGGTTTTGGTACTAAAGTGATACTTGCTTCCAGGAATGACTTAGGGAGAATTCCTTCCCTTTCAATTTCATTGAAGAGTTTGAGGAGTGTTGGCATTAAGTCTTTGTATTTCTTGTAGAATTCTGCAGTGAATCCGTCTGGGCCTGGGCTCTTCTTTGTTGGTAGGGACTTGATTACATTTTCAATTTCATTAATAGAAATTGGGTTATTCAGCAGTTTTACTCCTTGATCCAGCTTTGGTGGTTCGTATGTTTCTAGGAATCTGTCCATTTCTTCTGTTATCGAACCTATGAGAGTAGAAGTTTTCAAAATAGTTGTTGATGATCTTCTGTATTTCCACAGGGTCAGTAGTGATTTCTCCTTTATCATTCTGTATTGCATGAATTTGAGTCTTTTCTTTCCTTTTTTAAATTCGGTTGGCTAAAGGCTTGTCAATTTTGTTCTTTCGAAGAACCAACTCTTTGATTCATTGATTCTTTGAATTGTTTTCTTAGTCTCTGCTGCATTAATTTCTGCTCTGATCTAATTTCCTCCCTTCTTTTGGCTTTGGGCTTGGCTTGCTCTTCTTTTTATAGATGTTTCAGGTGTAATATCAGATTGCTTATTTGTGTTCATTCTGTTTTTCTAATGTGGGAACTCAGTGCAACAAATTTTCCTCTGAGGACTGCTTTCATTGCATCCCACAGGTTCTGATAAGTTGTAATTCTATTTTTGTTTGCTTGTAGATATTGTTTAATTTCTTCTTTAATTTCCTCTGTGATCCACTGATTTCTCAAGAGTGTAATATTTAATTTCCTTGTGTTTGTGGGGGTTTTGCAGTTTTATCATTGATTTCCAGTCTCATGGCGTTATGATCTGATAACATGCATAGGATAATTTCAATTCTTTTGCATTTACTTAAATATGTTCTGTGGGTTAGTATATAGTCTGTTTTAGGGAATGTCCCATGTACTGCTGAGAAGAATGTATATTCTGATGTTGTTGGATGGAACACTCTGTATATGTCTATCAAATCCATTTGTTCACAAGTGTGATTCAGTTCTGTTATTTCTTTGCTGATTTTCTGTCTAGTTGATCTATCCCTTTGTGTCAATGGTGTGTTAAGGTCTCCTGTTATAATTGTGTTACTGCCTATTTGATTTTTCATTTCTGTTAATACTTGCTTTGTGTAGTTGGGTGTTGTGGAATTTGGTGCATATATATTTAAGATTGTTATCTCTTCCTCTTGCTGTTTTCCCCTAACTAGTATGTAGTGACCTTCTTTATCTCTTCAGACCATTCTTGGTTTGAAGTTCACATGGTCTGCAAACAGAATAGCTACCCCCACTTTTTTTTTAGTTCCTGTTTTATGGATTATTGTTTTCCATCCTTTGACTTTCAGTCTATGAGTTTCCTTTTGGGTTAGATGGGTTTCTTGTAGACTGCATATGGTTGGACATTGTTTCTTGATCCATTCTGCCAGTCTGTTTCTTTTAATTGGTGAATTGAGGCTATTTACATTAATGGTTATAACTGTCATATATTGGTTTATTGTTGACATGTTATCTTTCCGATGTTGTATCTTAACTTTCCATTCTGTTTAATTGTCTGTCTTGCTTAGTGTTTTTTTCCTGTGTATCTAGAATGTCTTTCAGTATTCTTTGTAGGTTTGGTTTGGTGATCATGAAGTTCTTCAGCTGTTCTTTGTCATGGGAGTATCTTATTTCTCCATCCATTTTGAAGGACAGTTTCGCAGGGTACATCAATCTGGGTTGGAGGTTGTTTTCTTTAAGGATCTGAAAAACTTCACTCCATGCTCTTCTTGACTTCATTGTTTGTGTTGAGAAGTCTGCTGTGATTCTGATAGGTTTTCCTTTATAGGTGACCTGCCTTTTCTGTCTAACAGCTTTTAATATTGTTCTTATTTTGGATTTCTGGGATGGTGACTATTATATGTCTGGGTGTAGTTTTGTTTTGGTTATGGCTATTTGGAGTCCTATATGCCTCACTAATCCGTATGTCAGTTTCCATACTCATGTTTGGGAAGTTTTCAGCTATTACTTCTGTAAATAGCCTCTTGATATCATTTTTGTTGTCCCCTTCTTTTTCTTTTATTCCTATTAATCTTATATTGTTTTTCTTTGCATCATCTTGCAGCTGTTGAATTATTTCCTGATTTCTTCTTATTGTTGAAGATATTTCCTGTTCACTAGCTGCAATCTTGTCTTCAAGGTCTGAGATTCTATCTTCACTTTCGTTGAGGCAGTTTTTGCAACTTTTATTAGAGTTTTTGATTTCCTGTATATCTCTTTGAATCTGCTTAATGCATTGTTTGTCTCTTAAACTGTTTATTCAGGGATTCTGTCATTTTGCTTTGTTCCTCTAATTTTTTATCTGTGTCTTTGTTGGATACATTCAGTATTTCTTTCACTACTTTTATCATTTCTTATTTTACCTGGGAGAATATTTCTGATTTGAGTTCCCTCATAGCTTCCCATACTTGCTTCTTTATTTCAGTTGATATCATTTCATGCATTTCAAGTGTATGTGTAGTATTTTCTTCTATGTATATGGCTCCTAGATTTCCTTGGGATGGGCTGGAGTTTGAGATTGCATTTTGGCCTTTCGTTTTGTCATTTTCCTTTATTTCCGTGTTTCCAGCAATTTTCCAAACTTTCCCTGGATATGTTGGAAATCACCTCCTGAACCCTCTGCTACTGGGACTCACTTGGCTTTGGCTCCCCTTGTGTGGTGGGCCTGGCTCCCCTGGTTGAATGAAGGTTGCTGGGCGCAGTCCACTCAAGCCTGCGGAACCTCTGGAGCCTAGTCCAGTGACCTAAGGGGGCTGGGCAGGCACCCAGCCCCTGGGATCGATGGTCCAAACTTTTCCAGGCCTGCCCTTGCAAGCTGCAACTCACCTTGTAGCATGGTGCTGGATTGGCTCTCTTTATGCTTTTTAAGTCCATTATCTGTTTAGTTATATCATGTTTCAGGTTGCTCAGTACCTTACTGATCTGTTTTGCTATTGTTATGTACTTTAAAATTTTTTTTCTTATTTATTCTTATTTATTTTATTTTGAAGGTAATAAAATACAGCAGAACAAGACAGGATGTAGCAAACTGAGACAATACAGTGAAATTGGCACAGAACCTCACAGCAGGCCACTGGAACAACAGCAATAGGCACAATAATACATCTGGTTTTCTTCACAATAGTTGTTCCTTTGATCAGGCAGAGCAATATTGAAGGAAATACCGAAATTATAAGAACAGAATATTAAATAGAGCAATACCATTGATCAAAACAGAGCAAAACAGAGATAAAAATATTTTCCCTCATAGAGATGGCAGAAGAAAATCCCCCTTATTTGCTATATTGCATATAGTCAAACTCGCAGGACATGCTCAGATCTCTGACTCTCACTTGCTAGCAGAGGAGGGTGGGAAATGGATGTTTGATTCTTAGACAGCACACCAGTAGGCTCACAGCCACCCACCAGAGGGGTGAACTGGCTGCCTGTTTTCCCAGCGCCCCAAGGTCCAACATGGCAAGTTGTGAGTCTCGGGAAATGCTGATATGGTTCTCGCCCTGGGGTGGCCACGGCTTGCCAAGCCACAGCCACTTACTAGAGAGGCATGCTGGCAGCTGCCTGTTTTCCCTGTGCCCCAAGGTCCAACATGGCTAGGTTTTTCTTTACTAAGTTGTTATCATCTCAGCCTGTGTTCCTCCAGATCAACTGGTTGCTTATGGTGGGGCAAGGTGGGGCTGGGGGATTCTTCTTTCCCAGTTTATGCACCAGCTAGTTCAAGTGTGTGTGTGTGTGTGTGTGTGTGTGTGTGTGTGTGTATGGCTTCCTCCTGGTTTTCCCTAGCTGGCAGAGCTGCCACTGGCACATGGAGGGCTCTGTAGCTTCCTTCTTGGTTCTCCTCAGCCAGCATGGCTGCTGCTCAACACTGAGTAATTTATAAAGAGAGATTTCTTACAGTTTTAGAGGCTGGAAAGCCAAGAAGACTGCTTTTGGCCAGGACCTTCTTGTGTCATCCTATGGCAGAAGACAGAAGGACAAGGGTTGGAGGAAGACTAGACTCATCCATTTATCAGGAACTTACTCCCTCAGTAAATATTCCACCCAATAATCCATCCTTAGGAGCAAATCACTTTTTATGGGTCCCATCTGTCAGCATGATAGTTGTGTTGGTTACTTTTCTTTCATTTCTGGGACAAAATACTTGATAACCAAAGTTAAGGAAGGGCTTATTTAGTTCACAGTTTGCGGAGGTTCTCTATACTTGTCTGACTGTAAGGCAGAGTGGTGCATAGCAGAGGGCAATAGTTTGTGGCAACTGGAAGTAAAAGCAGCAAATACAAAAAAAGGGAGGAGCATGAGAGAAAACTCTTTCTGTCCTTTAAGTTATATGTAGGCTACTCACATATAGGGTAGGTCGGTGTAGCACTCACACCCATAATCCCAGCAGTAGATCATGAATCAGTCAAACTCTAGAAGCCCATCTGCATGACTGCATGAAGCTTTGAGGGGACATCTAGACACAAACCTTATCAGTTGTGTTGGGGTTATGTTTCTTTTCTCTTTCTTTCTTTCTTTTTTTTTTTTTTAAATAATAAAACTGAGATTCAACCATGGAGGGACTCAGGGTGCAGCACACAAAAGCAATTTGCCCGCCCTCTCAGTAGGGGCCCCTGGCCTGAGCTGGGAGGAGAACTAGCAGCTCTAGAGATCCGACCATGGAGGGACTCAGGGTGCCGCACACAAAGGCAATTTGCCCGCCCTCTTGGTAAGCACCCCTGCCATGAGGCAGAAGAATCACTCAGCGGCTCCCATGAGCCTACCGGTGCATGGGCTGAGAATCTAACATCCTCCCCATCCCATCCCCATTAGCAAGTGAGAGCCAGAGATCTAGACATCTCTTGAGAGGTTGATCATATGCAATGTAGCAAATTTTCCTTCTACCATCTCTTTGAAGGCAAATATTTTTATCGCTGTTTTGCTTTGTTCTGATTAATGGTATTATTCTATTCAATGTTCTGTTTTGATAAGTTCTAGAATGTCCTGTATTTCCTTTGATTTGGCTATACCTGATTGAAAGAATAACTGTTGTGAAGATAATGGGATATACTATGGTACCTATTACTGTTATGCCAGTAACCGACTGAGGGTTTCTGTACCAATTTCACTGCACTGTCTCAGTTGGCTTTGTTCTGTCTAGTTCTGTTGTATTTTACTACCTTCAAAATAATAAAAAATTAAAATAAATAAATAACAACAAAACAAATCAGTAAGATACTGAGCAAGCTGAAACATGATATAACTAAACAGATAGTGGACTTAAAAAGCAAAAGGAGGAAAAGAAAGTGAAGAAAACACAGATAATGGACTTGAAAATCAAAAGAAGGAAAAGAAAGTGCTCTAAAGGATATAACTGCATTTATGTTTAAGTGTGTAGGGTTGATAACCATGTTGCTAAGTTTTTGTTGGATCATTGAGCAGAACTGTTTGCAGCCTCACTGTTTGAATGTCTATTTTGTATGCTTTAATTTTGTAACTTGAACAACTGTATCTAAGAAGACAATATGTAATTTATCAACTAGTGATTTCTTACTGTTTATTTTTTTCTCTTTTTCTTTGAAATTCTGTATTGTTTCTTCCCTTTTTTTTCTGTTTTGCTTTTTTTTCTCTTTAAATAAAATTTAAAAAAGAGAAAAGAATAAAACCAAGTGAGAAAGAAAACAAAATGGGGTTATTCAAAACAAAAGGATGGACAAAGTACATGATTTAAAACTACAATACAAGGTGATCTACAAAGGTTACTATGAGGTCTCTTGTTATCTTCAATAGAATTGCCTGTATCATCAGGCATAGTATAATTGAACAGTGCAGAACAATATCAATAAAAATAAAACATTGGAGACATTATAGAACTTCAAAAGCGGGTAATAGTCAAACCAGAATGGGTATCCTTAGTGAATCATATCGTCTTCAGAGTAGTTGCCTATACTCTCAGACTTGATACTTTCAAACATAACAGATTCGAATAAAATCAGTGAAGACAAGACAGTGATCTAACAAACCAGATTCAAATAAAATTAGTCATAATAAAACAGTGTAAGTAATATAGGGCTTCAGATTAAGTTAGTAGGAAATTAAAGATGGTACCATAGCATATCCTGCTATTTTTGGAATAGCCGTCTGTGCCCTCAAATCTAGTACAAATAGACAGACTGGATCAGAATATAAACAAACTAAAAAGAGCGATGGGAACAATGTGGGTTTTAAATCATGATACAATATTAACAGTGTCCTCTGCCTTCCCTTTTTAGACAATTCCTCCCCTTTCATTTTCATAGGGTGCATTGTACATTTTGTATCCCACTAGCTCCTTTAGTTTTTAGATTATGGAGGCAACTGGCTATTTACCTAAGTGGTTCTGAACCTTTTAACCCCTGAGCTTGATCTTAAGTTGTATTCCTTTACCTACAAAAGCTTCAAGGTTTTTCCTTCCTTATAGCTGACTATGCATCCTCAGACTCCAGTGGCACCTCGCATATTGTGGGACTGGCTCTAGTGAGAGCACGTCTGGCTACAGCCTTCTGTCCATATTTTTCTTTTCTTTCTTTCTTTCTTTTTTTTCTCTCCACCTTAGTTTCTTCCTGGGTCATGAGAATCCCTCTCCTTTGGTCTGGTCTTCTCTGTGGCGTTAAATTCTAGCATCTGAGCTTTTTCTCTCAGAGAAGCTCTACCTTGCTACTTATCTATCCGCCATCTTCCCAGCTCTGAGGGTCATGTTTCTTAATACATGAATTTTGGAGGAACACATTCAAACCACAGGATTACGTGGACTCAGTGAAGTTGCATTGGCTTTTTAGATTTCTAGACTTTGGCTGTACATATGGTGGTTGGTAGGTTTGTTTGAGGTTTAAAATCAGTTATTGAAGTAACATTTCCCATGGAGTGAGCCAGTATCAGAAGCTTCAGTCCCTCCTGCAAAACCTGTCTTTCCTCACATCCTGTGTCATTGCCAGAGATTCTGTAGACATAGAGCTGGAACACTTCCTGCCATCTGTCAAAAGGCATTGGCTTCCTAGAAGGGACATGGGAAGGCTTACCAGGTCTCTTCCACAGCTTTTTTCATTCTCCCTACACCATAATTTAGGTGGTTTGAGAAGTGGAGCTGTCTTGCCTGATGCCACCAGTGGCCTCAGGATAGTGCAGCCCTGGTAATTGAGAGATGGAGGAGCAGGAGGAATATGAATGTAGAATTTTAGTTCTATAATCTAGAGCTTCAGTGCTGTTTAGTTAATCTATACTTTTCCCAGAACCCTGGTTTTTTATGTTCTCAAATATCATGAGTAATAGACCAGCCTGAATTCAAATTCTGCCTGCTGTGGATTGAATATGTTTTGTTCCCCATGCACCCCATTCTTATGCTGAAGTTTAATCCCCACTGAAGTATTAAAAGGAATCCTTAAGAAGAGAATGGAAAGGATCTAACTAGTTTTTAAAGATGGTACTAGTGCTTAGAGGTGGGAAATGATTAGGGTTAGATAAGACCATTATGGTGGAGCCCCTGTAAGTGAATCCTGTTGATTTTTTAAGAAGAGGGAGAGAGGCCAGACATAAACCCACAGCCACACATGCTCCCTGTCCTTTGCCATGTGGTCCTCAGTGCCACCTCAGGACTCTGTGCCCAGAAGACTATCACCAGATGCTGCCCCTGGGTCTTGTACCTCCAAAACCATGCAGCAAAGTCATCTCTTTTTAAAATTCTGCCTCTTATGTTTTGTTACCATAATGAAAAAAATGGACTAATACACAGCCTCTACCATATCCTGGCTATGTGACCTTGGTTCAGTTAATCATTCTCAGCCTCTGTTTCTGCAAACTGTTACAAACAGTTTATGATAACCTAGCATCCAGGGTTGTAGGATGAAACAATATGAACCACATAAAATGCTTGGTACATGGTGCTCAGTGTATATTCTCCATTATTACTGGGCTTTCTCATTCTGTATTATTCTTTATCTACTCCAGCACTTGTTTGACTTTAAAATAACCCAATCTGCCTTCTACAAATAGGTATCCCTTACCTTACCTGGATTGGCTAGTAAGTAGTGATACTCAGAGTAATAACTCTAACTTTGTTCATAACCTATTCTGCAAACCATGTGTATTTTTCACATAGGCTAGCCATTTTCTCCTGCACAGTGACAGCTAGGTGCCTCGTAGGTGAAGTTGGAGGCAGAAAAGGAATTGTTTTACTTTTTTTTTTTTTTGGTACTGAGGATCAAACTCATGACCTAGTGCTTGCCAGGCAGGTGCTTATGCCGCTGAACTAAATCCCCGGCCTCAGAAGAGGAATTGGAAACTCTGAGAACTAAAAGTTTGAGTTGTAGATGGAAGGAGCTCTGGGTGGGAGGCAAGGCTTGGAATCTCAGCAGGTCAGTCATAGTGTTCCCCTTCGCCTGGCTCCTTTGTTGAAAGATTTTTATGCCTTCATTCTGAGTCCATGGGACCTGAATCCATCAATGTCAGGGTAGATGCCTTTTATGAGTGACTTTGATTAGTGTCCTGATAGAGTCTTAATTACCACTCATAAACTGCCATCCTCCCACTGGCAAAGAGAGGCAGGGGAAGTACCTGGTTTAATTAATAGTCCAAGCAGAGAGGACATGTGCAGCTTAGGCTGAAGGATATAGTGAAGGTGGGGGAAGGGGTAGCTCAGGCATATAAATGTGTGATAGTACAAGGACAAATTTAATTCCTTGACTTCACATGCATAATATATGTGCCTGCACAAATCAAGCCCTCCACAAACACAGATACACTGGCTTCCACACACAGGAATGATTTCTGTGAGCTGCATACATACACACATTTTTCTTCCTGGGACACTTTGTTTCTTGGGGCATCTATTTTACAAGAACATGAGTCATACTGGATTAGAGGATCACCCTATTCCTATATGATCTCATCTTAATTACATAATAATAATAATTCTTAATGTCACGTTCTTACTATATATGTATATATATATATTTTTTGGTTTTTTTATTTTTATTTTTTTGGTACTGGAGATTGAACTCACAACCTCATGCTTGCCAGGCAGGTGCTTATGCCACTGAGCTAAATCCTCAGCCCTTAATGTCACTTTCTAAGTAGGGTACAGGGAGTTAGGATGTATAGCATGACTTGTGAGTGGGACATAAGTCAGCATATTGATATGTTTGGTTGAGCAACTTGTAACTCCCTGCTGAACTAAATCTGTGGTTCTGCATGTGGAAGGCCCACCTGAGGATTGTTGCCAACAGCAGAAAAAGAGAACTAGGGGAGAAGATGGTATGCTATTGATTCCCCTGGAGAAACTTGTCATGCTGGCTTTCCTGATATGAGCTTGGCTGTTCTCATCCTCGGAGGAGCTCTGGTCCTCACTGTCACTGAGGATAGCTGTGGTTCTCTTCCAGGGAGCTGTGGTCTTTACCTTGAGCATCGCTTCTAGTGCAGATCCTTCAGCCTACTGGAACAGATCCTGGGGCAGACTTTCTAACTTTCACCACTGACATTTGGGCCTTCCCAGTGAAGATCCATGAAACAGACTTGCATGGGCTCTAGGACTTCAGTTAGATTCATGGAGAACGTTGCCATGGGCTCTAGGTCTTCAGCTGGTCTCGTGCAGTATATTACCGTGGGATCCAGGCCCTCAGCTGGATTCTTTGGGTCTTAGTGTGTGGACAGATGTCCTATACTCTTTTGCATTTGGCTCTTTGGGTGAATACTGTATAATAATTCTATAAATTTTGTGTCCTGTATTAAATCAATCCCCTTGTAAACTGACTACAGTAGTATGTGTGTGTGTGAAGGGGAAATGGATGGCACTGGAAACATAAAAACAGGCCTTCTTTTGGGAGTGATGTTGTGTCTAACAGATACCAAAGGCAGCATTTGAAATATGGAGCTCAATAATTTTAGTCCTTTTCTTTCTATAAATACAAGTGTGTTAGATATTCTTACTGTATAAGGAGGTGATGAACCCTTGTCCATCTTGTATAAGTGGAAAATATCAGACCACAAATTGTGAAGAAATATTCTCTGTGCCTGCATTTATTGAAAATGTGATTATAAACAAACTGAATTGTTCTATCAATGTGAGTTGCTATTGATATGTATGTGCCTGCATCCTTTTATTCGTGAATTCTTATGCTGTGAGAAGAGAACCTTGGTTAGCATCTTACCTGTGGCATGTGGTCTTGTTCTTTGATGCTTATCTTTTGCAGTATTATGTGGACTACTGGGATCTCCTCCAACACCAAGCATGGCAGAAAGGGTTGCCTACTTATTGATATCTCTGCTGTCCACACACAGGTTCTTGTGCCTATCCCTTCTCATTCTATAAAATTCAATTTAATAAGCCCAGATTGAGCACCTGTTGCACCCAAACTCCTCTTTGGCACTCTGGAAGATAGGGTTTAAAGATCATACATTTCTCGTCCTCCAGAAGTTTGTGGCCCAGTAGGAAGAGTTCACTATAAGCCAGAATCCACAAAGGGAGAGGGCTGTAAAAAGGACATGAGAAGAGTTTCAGAAGCATTCATTTGAGTCTTGCTGATAGGTGATGCTTTTTGGTGTTGGTGGCATTTAAAATGACCATGAATTGGAAAGTAATAGAGAGGAAAGGAGCAGACCATTTAAATAGAGGACACAGCAGAAATGAGGCAAGCTCAGGAAAAGGTAAGTGGTGTGGTTTGTCTAGAGATGAGGTCCATGGTGGAAAGTAGAGACCAGTTAGATGACAAAGATAGGGTGATTATCAAGAGAGAACCCCTGCTTCTGTAGAGAAGAACAATCAGATGGTCACTTCAATAAAGTTACACTGACTGCAGGATGCATGTAGGAGAGGAAGGCTTGCAAGAAGTGGGGTGCAGGAGAGCCTTGCAGAGCCTGCTGAAACAGCCTCGGAGGGAGATAATGAGGGTCCATACCAGGGCAGTCCCGGAGGGAGCTGACAGTGACTCCATAGTAGTTATCGGTCTCCCCTCCCCCTCTCAGCCTGAGATCCTTGGGAAAAGTTGGCCCGTTATCAATGACATGCCCATAAGTCTCCTTAAGCCACCTGATGGGCTGAGTTAGTACACCAGCCTCTCCTCAGAGCAAGCCACTTGCCATGGTCATTGCTTTTCCTTGACACATCTGTCCCCCTCTGGCCTCAGCCACATCCCTCCCTGACCTTTTCTCTTTTTTTAGCAACCTGCTTACACTTTACCACCTTCTGTTTTCTGCAGCCACCTCTTGCAAAGTTCTCACTTGTGCCACATTTGCCTGTATCTGCTGGGGAGGAAAAAATCAGAACAAGACACTGTCTTCCCAGGGCAGCTGGCTCCAATCTTATACATTTGAGGAACATTTCCTGAAGCCCCTGCACTCTATCCTGTCTGGCTCTGGGCTCCTGTCCATGGGCCCCACACTGCAGAAAAACAGTCTTTATTTAGCATGAAGTCTTTATTTAGCATGATGACATATGAGAGAGGAAGAGGGCCAACTCATCCTTTCTAAGGATGCCCTAGTAACTCATCTACTTCCACCATAATGACATAATCCATTAATAAAGGCAAAGGCTTTGTGACTTAGTCACCTCTTAATAGTCACACCTTAACATGGTTGCATTGGGGTCTAAGTCTCCCAAACATGAACTTCAGGGGACACATTTGAACTGTAACTTTTATCTATTTCATTACCATAGCTTCAGTTTGGGGCTCTTGTTAAAATGAAGGCTCTCCTAATCAAGGTAATAGTTTAAACTGGTAACTGTGTCTTGATATGAGTTCTTGCTGCTAAGTTTTGTTCTAAGAATAGTAAAAGAGCGTTGAGTGTGCCTGTAGTTGTATATATATCTTCTGTTCTTTCCTTTGATCCTCAGGTCTGTTTTTTTTTGCCAGTACCATGCTGATTTTATTATAGCAGCTTTGTAGTATAATTTCAAGTCTGGGGTTGTGATACCTTCTGCTTTGCCATTGTTGTACAGGATTGCCTTTGCTATTCTAGGTCTCTTATTGTTCCTTATAAATTTTAGGACTGTTTTTTCTAGATCTGGGAGGTATGCTAATGGTATTTTGGTCAAGATTACATTAAATCTGTAAGACAGTTTTTAGGAATATAGCCATTTTCACAGTGTTGGTTCTTCCTATCCATGATCAAGGGGTATCTGTTTTCTGAATCCCTCTATATTTCTTTTTTCAGAGCACCATCATTTTTAATGTAAAAATCTTTTACTCCTTTTGTTAGGGTGATTCCTAAGTATTTCATTTTTTTATGTTATTGTAAAGGGTTGGTTTCCTTAATTTCTCTCTCAGTGAGTTTGTTGTTTGTGTATCAGAATGCCATTAACTTTTGAGTACTGACTGCACCCAGCTACGCTGTTGAATTTGCTAATTACATCTAGAAGCCTATTGGTGGAGTTTTTGCGGTCCTTCGGAATATCATAACAAAGGATACAAACATATTTACTGGAAGAAAGACAGACTCTTTAATAAATGGTGTTGGAAAAACTGGCTTTTTACATGTCAAAAATTTAAATTAGACTCATGCCTATCACCATGCACTAAATTAAAGTCAAAATGGATCAGAGATCTAAATATTAAGACAGAAACATGAAACCTACTGGAAGACAAAGTAGATAGAAATCTCAAGGACATAGGGGTAGGCCAAGAGTTTATGAACAAAAACCAAACTGCACAGGAAGTACTTCAAAGAATCAACAACTGCTATCTCATCTTATTAAAAAGTTTTTGCACATCAAAAGAAATCACCAACAGAGTGAAAAGAAAGCCCACAAATTGGGAAAAGATTTTTGCCAACAGTCCCTCAGACAAAGGACTTTTATCTAGACCATATAAAGAATTTTTAAAAAATCAGGACCCTCAAATTTAAAGACCCATTCCAAAATGGGCATCTGAGATGAATATACAATTCTCACATGAAGAAATACAAATGGCAAATAAATATATGAAAAAATGTTCAACATCATTGGTTGTTCAAGAAATACAAATTAAAATTATACTGAGATATCATCTCCAGAAAGAATGGCTAACATCAAGAAATTAACCAATAACAAGTGCTGACAAGGATATGGAGAAAAAAACTCTTTTCCATTGTTTGTAGGAGTGTAGACTGGTACAAACACTATGGAAATCAGTATGGAGATTCCTCAAAAAACCAAGATAAGAGGTTCCATTTGACCCAGCTATTACCCTTCTGGGTTTTTTTTCCCAGAATAAATGAAAAGATGCCACAATGATGTATGTGCACCCATGTTTATAGCATTTGTAATAGCTAAATCTTGGAAACAACCCAAATGCTCATCAACTCAAGAATGTCACAGTGAGATACATAGTCATTTACTCTGGTTCCATTCAAGTGAGGAACTTGTTGAATCATACTCTGATGTCCTAGGGTCTGTGGATTACACACACACACACACACACACACACACACACACACCCCAGAAGTGTGGTGTCTGTCCTGTCTTCCTACAGGTGTTAAAGTTCATTATCAAAGTTTAAACCTTCCTTCCACAATAGAGTCTGACCACAGAAATAAATAGATATAAGTGGATCCTGATCATAGCCACTTGGGGACCATGCAGCAACCTCATTTATGGCCAGGAAAACACTCAACTTTTCCTCAGACAGAGGATTTCTGGTACCCTGGGCTGAACAGCATAGTTTGTGCTTAAGGCTTTACTTATCTAGCAACTTTATATAGCTATGATGGGGAAGAGGGGAGAAGAGAGAGGGAAAAGAAGAGAGGGAGGGAGAGAGAGTCTTTACATGGAGAACTGCATTGGTTATAATTTTACGTGTCAACTCGACTGAACTAAAGGATATCCAGATAGCTGGTTAAACATTGTGTTTGTGTGAGTCTGCAAGGGTGCAGAAGAGATTGGTATTTGATTTGGCAGACTGAGTATAGGAAATTTGCCTTCATCAGTGGATGGGCATTGCCTATTCTACTGAAAGCCTAGATAGAACAAAAAGGTGGAGGGGGTGGACTTGTTCTCTCTCCTGTTGGAGCTGTGGCATCCACCCATCTTCTCTTGCCCTTGAACATCTGCTCTCCTGCTTCTTAGGACTTTGGAGAATCATACCACTGGATTTCCTACCAGCTTGCAGATGGCAGATTGTGGAAATTTTTGGCCTCCATAATTGCATGAGCTAATTGTTATAAAGTGTCTCTTCAACTTAAGTGGCTTCCTGACTTAAAATTGTTCAGCTTGAGGGGTGGGGATTTAGCTCAGTGGCATAAGTGCCTGCCTGGCAAGTATGTGGTCATGAGTTTGATCCCCGGTACCAAAAAGAGAAAAAAATTTTTTTTCAACTTGAAATATCTCAACTATAGTGGTGCAAAAGCAGTGGTACTCATTCAGTAGAAATTGTTATTCGAAGTTTGATCTTTTCTTAGGCGAGGCATATGTATTATGATACTCTGTCTCAGTGCTGGGGATCCACTAGCCACATGATCACAGTGTAAATAATTAATAGTCTACTGTGTTGCTAAGCTATAATGTTTGATAGGTACATTAGTCAACTTTGTGTTACTATACCAAAATGCTTGAGAAAACTTGAAATAGGGAAAGCGTTTATTTCGGCTCACAGTTTTAAATATTTCAGTCCATGGCAGTTTGGCTGTAGCAAGGCAGTTTACCATGATCAAGCATTTGGTGGAGGAAGTTGTTCCCCTCTTGGCAGTTAAGAAGAACAGAGAAAGAGAAAAGGACTAGGATGCCAGTAACCTAACCTCCTTCCTCTAGGCCCCACAATTTAAAGGATTCACTACCTCCCAGCAGCATCACAGGCTTGCAATAAAGCCTTTAACATATGGAACCACAGCAATAGTTATTAAATGCAGTTTCATTTTATGATATTTTCAGGTTATCATAGTCTTACCAGGACATAATTCCACCCTGCATTGAACAGTATCTGTGTGTGTGTGTGTGTGTGTGTGTGTGTGTCTATCACTTCCTTCCTTCTTTTTTTTTTTCTGGAGATCTTTGAAAAATACAGAGATGGAAGGTGGTAGTTCACTGTGCTGCAACACTCTCTGCTCCTGAGAGGAGTGGAAAATCCTCCTCTATGGAAATGTTCCTCTCCCCCATTGAGAGGATTTGAGGATCTGGTTCTTAGCACTCTGCTTCCACTTGAATAGGATGAGCTTATCTCAGGAAGGAGAACAAGTAGGGAATATAAAGGAGAGTGAAACAAGGGGACCAACCTATGAAGACCCTGCCCTTTCTAGCAGAGGTCTCTCTAGGATTCAGTGGAAATGAAGATGTGGAAGAAGCTCCGATTAATTGCTCCAGCCCTGAGGTGGCACCTCTATTGCCAGTCAAAGTTTTAATTAATCATGCCAGCAGATGGGCTGTCATGGGCTCTGGCAGCCAGGGTAATGAACTCATTTATTATCCAGTTCTGTCAGTGGGAGGCCATCGAAACTTCTGATGGAAGAGACACTTCTGATGCCAGAGCTCAGTATCTGTGCAGTTTGGGAAAAAATATTTAGAGATACCTTGATTTCAGACCTTTCACTAGCCCTTCAAAAGGGAAGATGTGGTGTGGAATGGGATTATGGCTCAGGTATTTTTATTTTTATAGTGCTGGGAATCAAACCTGTGGCCTTGTCCCTATTAGTCAAGCACTCTAACACTGAGCTGCACCCCCAGCCCTTGGAGGAAGAGATTTTGATAACATGATACCTTAGCTGGAGCTAGAAATGGCCCTGTGTGCTGGTACTCCTTGGACCCACCTGACGGATGAAGTTAGGATGACAGAGGGTAAGCTGTGACATCTGTTCCTTGATGTGAGTCTGGTAGCATGTTTTCACCTCTCAGTGCTCCGGTCAAGGGTCATACCATTTGGACAAATTGCTGGATTTTATGTTCCTGAGTCATTTCATTCATTCTCTTTAGTGCTAGTGCTGTGTTTTAAACACTGCTGAATTAATGAAAGAATGGGTAGATGAATGTGTAACATAGAGTATCCAGAATGTAAGCCATCTCCATGTGACAAAATCATTTTTGGGTCTTTGAGTCCAAGCAGGGTTTGACATAGGAACCTGGATCTATAGCAGACACAGTTTTTACTTTGCGGGATTGCCACAGAACTGGCTCAGGCAACATACAATGAGTGTGACCACTTAAGTATGAGAAGCAGGCCAGGAAATGGTCACAGCTGGTTGTGGTTAGCAGGGGCTATGGAAAATATGTGAGTGAGTCCATCCCTGACTAAGGAGTCTGAGAACCAGCAGGGTAAAGGGTCCTCCTAATTAGAGTCCTTCTCTGGTCTGCAGTACAGGTGACCCTGGGGCTCTAGTGTCTGACCTCTCAGTACCTGTTCCATGTTTCCACAATTACAACCTGCCCACTTGTGTCACTCAAAGGAGTCTCCCTTATGTCCTTGTCCCTCCTGTTCCAATCCCACAATTTCACCCTTTCAATTGGCATCTACAGAACAGAATTATTCTTTTTTTGGTACTGGGGATCGAACTCATGACCTTGTGCTTGCCAAGCAGGTGCTCATGCCACTGAGCTAACCCCCCAGCCAGAATCCCACTTTTCTTCTTCTATGGTTTGTGGGAGGAGGATACTTTGCCTAAACCTCCATCTCCTTCTGTAACCTGACTCAGGAGGTGTAATTGACCACAAAGCCAGGCTGCCTACTTGAAGTGTGTTTGCATAAGGGATCAGGCCTTAGCCCCATGACTGTGGAAAGGTCTGCCTTTCTACTCCACTGTAGGCAACACTACCTCTCTTTGCTGAATAGTAAACAGAGTAAACAAGTATTGTTTTGTTCAACCTGTTTCCTCATAGCATATCATCATGAATATTTACTGATTCTGAAAAGTGTCAAAGTACCCTTAACCCTACTATCAAATCAGAAACTCCAAAGAAGTACATCTCTTCCAGAGTTGCAGCCACTAAGAGAGAAAACTGCTACCAATTTATCTGTGCCTACTAAGTACCAGTCAGATTAAGTAGTAGAGGGTATGACCCCCTGAAAACTTGGTTTGTGTTTTTGTCAGAATGACAGCAGTCATCACACAGAGCACTAACTACATCAGGAATTCAAAGAAGCACCTTATGCACTTCGGGGAAATGAGGCATATGGATACCCAGGAACCTTCCCAGGTTCACACAAGTAGTGCTAATGGTGGAAGCCAGATTCAAACTTAGACAGTCTGGCTTCTGGCTCTGTGCTCCATGCCATTTTACCACATGGTTGTTTTAGGAAGACAATGCGCTCTTTTATGAACTACCAGCAGAGGTGAAATGGGATTTTTAAGGTTTGCCTCCTCAGAACCATGCTCACACACTCAACCTGTGCTGTCATAGAGTAGAGTGAACATTCAGGATTTCAAAGTCTCTTCACGGCTGGAAAGAGATGGATTTCTCCAATTAGAAGCAATGGTAAATGTGAAAACTATAATCTCAAGTGCCTGAGATGCAGCAGGGAGTGGTGAGGACCATGACCAACGGCAATATGTACCTGCTCTAACAGGGGGTACAACCAGCTCTCTGTATGCATGCCTCCACGAGAAAGCCCACACACAGATAGTTCAGTTTCCTAAGGCCAGCAGCTGTGCTGTCTGCTTACCTGGTACCCTGCAGCACCTGCTTAGCTGTCATGTCCTGTCCTCTAGCTCCACACACAGCCATTCCCCTCGCAGACCCACCTGCTCTGGCCTCCATCTGTGGATCCTGCATCCTCCATGCTCCTTTTCAGCTGGCACTCAGTACCAGCTATCCGTAGCCATGTGGGAACATAAAATTAGCAGCATCAGATTTTTGTTGTTGTTCTTGTTGTTTTTTATTTATCAGTACTGGGGGATCGAACAGCATCAGATTTTTAACAGTGCTTTTCTGTTAAACCTTAAATCCAGATATTTATTTGGATTTCTGAAACCTTAAATCCAGATATTTATTTGGAATGTTTTTTTTTTTAATTTTAAGTTTACTGTGTTACACCTTCAAGAACCTACTGTGGGAGCATGGTGTCCTGTGATGCACTTCCAGTCAACTTCTGTGTGAACCAGCAACTCTAGCTGGGAGAGGCCTTGGGTCCATGTGGTCCTGCATGGCATGTAGGGACAATGACAGGTGGTTGTGATGCTGGGCAGATCACCTTTCAGACTCTGAAGGTCCCAGCAACAAGGAGGATCTTATATGAAACAGAATGCCTGCCAATTAACTTATGGGTGGCTTTCATCTAAATTAGAGAAATGAAAAGGATATGACCATTCTTGGCACCCTAAGTGATTTAGAGCAAACAATTCACACACTCACAACGGTTGCATTTTATCCCTTGCAAGAACCCTAACAACTGGGAAATCATCACATGCTGTTAACAGATTCAGATGACCTAACACCTCCATCTGAACACAGTAAATGCAGGAGTAAATGCATCTGAGTAAGTGTGCAGAATTGGGCAGACTAGGCTGCTTGGCTTACCACTCAGTAGCCATATGGTATGAAGAAACTTATAGTTTCTAGGCCTCTATTTTCTCTCTTAAAATAAAGGTAAAATTCATACCTAATAGATGTGTTGTAGGCTTAAATTATTTAATGTATACAAAGTGCTTAGTACAATGCCTCTTTCTCAGTGATACTCATAAAATATTAGGCATCACCACTGTTACCCAAGTTGTCCATTGTCAAAGCCTAGGCAGCCGCTATTTGAGCTCTGTGTTAAGGCCTGTGTTTATCACTGTTATCCGCATTACCATGTGATCTTTCAGATGGGTTCACTCATAAACATTGTTCCCAATAGGAAACATTCTGGAACTATGTGGTCCGATATGATTGCTGCTATCTACACTGGATTCTTGAGCACTCAGCATGTGACTAGAATTGAGACATGCTGTCAGTGTAAAATACACAGGCAATTTCAACAGCTTAGCATGAAAAACAGCATAAATATCTCTTTAGTACTTTGTGGCTTGACAATAATATTTTAGAAATATTGGGTTATCTATCGTTAAAATTAATTTCACCTGTTTCCTTTTATTTTATTATGGCTACTAGAAAGCTTAAAATTGCATGGCGCTTGGATTCAGTTTCTATTGGACAGCACTGACCTAAAACCTAGCGCCTTGCCTGACACAGGATAAGTGCTTGAGAAACAGATGTTGAATAAACAAATGCATAGAAGACTTGCATAGATTCCAGGCCTTTGTCATCTCTCCTGAGGCTTCTTTGCAGCTCCTTTCCCCACAATGAAAGCCATTACAGAGTCTCAGCTGTCACCTTAGTCAACCTCTCAGTCCCACACTCCATGTAAGAGGGGATGGAGGCCTTTGAGACCACATGTCAGATGAGACAACAGCAGATAGTGGAACCAGAATGTCTGTCTCCAAGCCTAGGCACTTATATACTGCATTGTTTAGACAAATTGTTATAAACATACCTTCATAAAGGCAAGTGGAAATTCTCAGGATAAGGCAGTTGCAAAATGAGTTCTCAAGAAATCACATCAAAAAGAAAAGAAAAAAGAGATCATGTCACCGCTCCTTCCAAAACCTTGACCCCAAGATTGAGGTCAAGCAAGCCTAACCCTTACCATTCATTCTTGAGGGAGGCATTTGGGTTGCAGTCTTTGAAGACAGAAACTAAGTATATGACATTCTGTTGTTTCTTTAAGTAAAAGGGCCTTGGGATGCCCTTGTAATAGTGATAATAGTATTGAAAAGCCAAGAGAGCTGGCGGGAGCTCATTTGTCTCTGAAATTGTTAATATTACTGATCTAGGGAGATTTCCAGCTGGCACTGGCTGAGTTGCTTTCTTTCTCTCAGTTCCACTAATGTATACAACCACCCACCCACCCATACACACACACAAACACACATCACCATCACCACACTACCACACAAGTGCAGAGCCAGTACCAAGGGAATCATGTGCCAGTTGGTAAAAGATCTTGAAACTGCACCCTTAGAATCAATTAAATCCAAATGTGACAGTTGCATAATATCATAAATATATGCAAAAAAAAGGTGGAGAAATCACAGAGCTAAATAAGAAGGTCAAGGGTACTTAAGAGTGGTGAAAATAAAAAGGCAAAATTTCTCTTCAGAATTGTTCACTTTCTGGAAATAACCATGATTCCCGCTGTCCTTCTTAGGACCTCAGAGCACTTTGCAGGTCATTCTCACTGTACCCAAGCCCTGAATATGAGAATGGATGAGCAGAAGCTGCTTTTTCATTGAGTGCTTGTCTGAGACTTACAGCACAGCTAGAATGAAATAAGAAGCAAGTCACAGATACATATGTCATTCAATTATACAGTGATAACATGCCCTTCCCAGAGATTAGAGGTCCAAAGAGAGGGAGGAGACTTCACTCCCATGCTTGAGGATCTAAGAGTCTGGAGAAGACAGAATAGAAACTCCTAATGTTCAAGGAAGCTGACCAAAACAAACAACACAGGGCTGCAGAGTAAGCAACAAAAGTGGAGACCTTGGTTCTAGAAGAAAGTAGATCTGAATTCTATAAGTGGAAAGGGTGTCGTTTGATGAGGAAGAGTGGCGCTTATGATATGGGGAGGCACTTGATGCCTGGAGCATAGTGTGAACAAATGGATCAGTTGATTGCCTTTGCTGGGGACTGGATGGGAGTGCAGCAGTACCAGAGCACCTGGATGACAAATGTTCTTGAAGTCACTTTTCAGACTTAGTCCTTGTGCAAGCTGATAACAGAGAGGCTGGGAAGAAGACAGTAATTTGGACCAGAAATTCATCTTCTTGGTCAAGATTGTTATTGCTGGCCTCACCATCTTGCTTACTCAACAGTGTTTTGCAATCAAACTCTGTTTACTGTTTATCTTCAGGACCTCCACTGCACACTTTTCTTGGAGCCTAGAGGACTGGGTTTGATCAGCTCCCTGAAAACTGCTACCAGCTGAGAGCTGCAGTTATCTTTCTGCCATGATGATGAACGTGGTGCAGAGCACAAAAGTGGGGCTAGTAGAAGACTGAATTGAAATAAGGGAAATGAAACAACCTATGAAAATAACAGAATACAAGACAAAATCAGAATTGAAAGTCAATGAGGCAAACACCATCTGGTCCTGAAAATGAATGGAGCATAAATGGACGGCCATACTTCCTGGGAAGTTGTGCTCCAACAGAGTGCAGAGTTGCACTCAAGCCAGCCTGAGACTAGCCCAAGTTTGGGACAAGTTGATGCTTTTTTGCAGAGAGCTCCATGAAAAGAGGTACAACTAATTGCATCTGACCACTAACACTTTCCATCCTACACTAATCCATCCTTTTCATTCATCCTTCTTTCCTTCCCCTTCAGTACTCTTTTAGCTCATTCCTCAGTACCTCTCTCCCAAATGCTTGCTAGGGCCTCCTATCTAACGTGAAAGCCTTCATCCACATAGTTGCAAGCATCTTTACAAAGTTAAATCTGCTCTAACCCTCCCTAAATTCAGCTCTTCTATGTTTCCCACTGCTTATATGCGATACTCACCACAATCAAGCTGCTACCAACCAGCCAGCTGCAAACACTCCAGCTTTTTACTCCATGCCAGAATACTTGCAGGCCCTCTAATGAGCACCACTGTTTCATGCTTTGGTTTATTATACAGGTCCCTCATCCTGAAATATTTCTTATTTTTGTAGACTCCGACATTCCCTTATGTGCCTTATTTAAATTCAAAGACCAAGTGTACAAGCTATGAAAGCGTGCCACTTAGGCTTCCTGCTGCAGAGAAGATAATCAATGATCCTCCTAGCTGCTGCCCTGCTGGTTTTGCCATTATGATCACATCAAGGCCCTAATTCCTGTGAGCCAACCCTAACCAGTGGCTGAGAACAGCAGGGTGCTAACACAGAACCAACCAACAAACATGAGATTCCTCCAAAGGACCACTCTGACATAAGCATTCTCCATTGGTCTAGTCAACACTGTTTCAGAAATGCTATCAAATGTGAGACTCTCCTTAGCCTCCTTTTCTTCTCTTTCCCTCCACAGATGTTAACTTGTGCTGAGGCGAGAGGGTTCTTTATGGTGTTTCCTGCTCCCTCTCACAATGGATATATGTACAATCCCTGTTGTGGTCCATTTTGTGCTCCTACAGCAGAATACCCCAGACTGAGTAATTTAAAGAAAATAGAAATTTATTTTCTCACAGTTCTTGAGGCTGGAAAGTCCAGTGTCAAATCACCAGTATCTAGTGTGGGCCTCCTATTTATGTCACAACATGGAAGAAAGCATCATGTCCTGGAGGGATGGGTAGGGAAGGGTAATGCCACACTTGTTCTTTTATAAGGAACTTATTCTCACTGTAACAGCCTTAGTCCACCCATGAAGATCGTATCCCAGCACCGCCATTAGGCCTCACACCACCACTGCACTGGTGATTAATTTCCAGCCTGTGAACTTTGGGGGACACTTTCAATCCACAGCACACTTTCTTTGTGTCTGCTTTTCCATGAACCTGAACTAATGTACTAAATTAGCATCAGGTCTTCTTGAAGACTTTCCTCGTTTTGGTAAAGCTGAACCCTTTCTCCACACCATTTCCCCTACCATGTACACATTTGCATGATGGCACCAAGAGCTACTTCTTGGGATGATCTGTTTAGTTGGCTGTCTCCATCCCTTAGACTGTAGACTCCATGGATCCAAAGAGTTTACTGTCTTACTTATCATGTTAACATCACATACCATACACAATACAGTGGCTGTCAGATTTAGGTGAGCCATAAATCTGTATGAAATGGATAAACAATTGACCTATCCATTTATTAGTTCTCACTATCTTCAAATACATGTTAGGTGCTGCAAGTAGAGAGACTAATTAACCTGTCTTTAATATATTTTTAGGCTGGTTGGTAGGATCAGCATGCAGATAAGTATTTTCTCAGTGAGAATGGAACGACTTATATTGAAATGGTACTAGCAAAATGAAGAGAGGGCCTAGAGCAGTGGGGGTGAACCTCTGGCAAACATATTGGTTTTCTTGTAAGACAAAGACTTTAATGCTGTTACAGCAAGATGTAAGTAATATAGTTATTAGAGTTATTTTTTTCTAAACTAAAGCAGTTTTCAGATTTAATTGCAGTGTCGGCACTTTATGATAAGCAAGTGGGGTTTGGGCTGCAGTCTGGGTACTTGCTCTCTAAAAGGTTCAGGAAGGAGTGAAGTAATGTTCATACTGGATGATGGGAGAGAGAGGAGTGGGAGAAGTCTACCCTGAGAACATAGCATTTGGATTATGGTGTGCAGGATCTGCGGGATTTATATGAGGTAGTGATGGTAGGGAGGAGGGGCCTTTTCTTCCAGCCAGAGCTGCATGAACAAGGGCACAGAAGGGTGATGTGAAAAGGGATGTCATGTTAACTTCTATTATGAGATATTTCTCATGCAGAAAAAGAAGGTACTTTGCTTGTTTTACTTGCTTCTTTGGTTGTTTTAGCTAAAGAAGTCTTTATTTACTTGCTGTTTGTGTGTTTACCCTGCCTGATTCCCTTGGGCCTCCATCTGCCTCCAGCTCAGAAGTAGCTTTCGCCTTGTTTGTTTTCAGCAGCTCTGCACTGTCAATCTCCTTGACTGACTTTCCCATCACATCTGGCAGGCTCTGAGGCCAGGACCAGCGCCTGGGAGCCTTCTGGCACTTGGCTGGACAAACAGAGATTTCAATGACTGTCTCCAGCTGACATGTTCCTGGGCAGGCAGAGGACCAATGGGCTCCTGTTGTCAGCTCCCAGTGGGTCCTGTGGGCAGTAGGTTGGACTGGGTATAGGGCAAGGGCACTGGCATTGTACACCTGGCTCCCGTCATCTGCTGTTGGATGGGAACTGCAGCCTCAGGAGCACTTGGAAAGTGGGAGAAGAGAGAGGGAAGAGACCCAGCTGCCTGTATTCTGGATAGCCCTGCATCTGTGTTTGCCGACTTTGCCTGCAGCCTCTTTGGGGCCTGGACAGAGCAGGGCTAGCAGGTGGCCACACTCAAAGATGCCTGGCTGCAGGTGTGTTCAGTGCCACTCCACCAGGTGGGCTCTTCCTTTCAGGATGTGCTGGCAGCAAAAATGCCAGATCCCTAGTTGCTCTTTAAAATCCTTGATCTGGAAGTTTTCAGGCCTAACTGAAATGAGGGTGAGGAGATCACTCAAGCAATCCAATGTGACATCCTCTTTCCTGCCCCAAATGTCCATGAGATCAGAAAATAAATACATTTCCAGTTTCAAGTTTCCTCACTCTCAAACTTTCTTTCCCACAGAAAATCGGACATCCAGGAATTCTTTGCTCCAGACCTCTCAGGAAAGTTCCTCCTCTAAAATAAGTTCTAAGGAAAGATGAAAAAGAACTTCTTCAAAGCGCAAGGTAACTATTTTCTAAAAAGATCTTTATCATAATTTTTAACACTTACAGTACTAACTAGTCCATGTATATGTACCATAATGTAAAACATTCCACAAATATTACATGCATTTATTTTTATTATTACAATGTTAATGTAAACAACTGAAACAGAGAGAAAGTTCTCTTTTCCCCAACCTCATCCTCTCCCCAAAATAAATAGCTTTTATCAGTTTGTTATATTTCATATCTTTGGAGTATGGCATTTTTAGCCCTCAGTACTTGGGATCAAACTCAAGGTTTTAAACAGAGCTACTTCTCTAGATATTTAAAAATGTTTTTAATTGTGAGGCCAAGTTTTGCTAAGTAACTAGATTGCTCAGGCTAGGGTGGACCTTGCAGTGTTGTGCCTCAGCCTCCCTGAATGCTGGGATTATAGGGATGTGGCACCATGTCTTACCAGGATAAGTATGGCATTCTAAAATGTAAAAGGTAGGTATCCTCTTGTTTATTGTTGTTCTACAAATATGTGATCATTGTATATATTGTCCTATGTTGTGTTTTTCAATTAACAGTACAATTTTGAGATCTTGCCATGTTGGCCTTTCCAGGTCTGTGACATTATCTCATGGTGATGGTATTCCAGGGTCTCAGTATCTCATACTTCATCTCCCCATGCTGAAAGATATTCTTGTTTCCCAAGCTCTTTGCAAATGTAGCTCTGCCGCTCTCTCTGTAGGAGAGTTCAAAAAAAATGAAATTCCTGGGTTGAAGAATATGTGTACTTTAAATTTAATAGAATGCTACCAAATGGCCCTCAAATATAGTTCACTGGTTTATCCTCCTACTCTCAATATGGGGAAGATGCCCCCAGCTGGCCAAACCAGCATCCAATCCATATATTTTTCCTTGATGTATTCCATAATAGGAACTGAATAGGGTAAAAAAATCACCTTTCCCTTTCCCTCCCACAGCTATGGTGACTACATGACATATTTCTGGTCAGAATGATACACATAGTAACATCTAGGCATCAAAGCATGGTTCTGGGAAAGCTCTAGTTTTTTTCTGAAATAAAAGAAGAAAATGAGTGGGCCACCCCTTCTCTCTTACCTGCTTTGAGCTATAGCAGCCCAATTGAAACTATGAGGTTACGGCCACAGGTGACAAATGAACATGCTAAAGATATCAGAGCAGACAGACAGAGCCTGGATTGCTAGCGTCATAGCTAAGTAGCTGGAACAATGCCAGCAGCCACCTACTCTGGACATCTCTCTCTTTTTTCTCTCTCTCTAGATATATATTTAAATAAAAATTTTTATACTTTTAAAATTTTTATATCAGGCTGACCTTGAACTTACTCTGTGGCTCAGGCTGGCCTTGAACTCATAGCAGTCTTTCTCCCCAGTGCTGGAATTACAGGTGTGCATCACCACACCCTGCTGGACACCTCATTATAAAAGAAAACTACACACTTATTTGTTTAAACTCCAATTGGGTATCTGTTACTTGTAGCTGAATGAAATTTTCAGTGAGAACACTGTTGCCAGGTTCTCACTTTTGCTTTTATTTAATCTTGCTTTTATATGCTATGATAATGGTAAATAAAAAGATAATAGCAATCATTTATTCACTACCTACTCTATATGACTTATTTCTGACATGGAAGCCCAGGGTAGAAAACTGATTAGAGATAAAAAACCCAGAGACCAAAAATGCTGTTAATTGCCTACATTCATAAAGGATTCTGACTTAGTTGTGGTGGCTTCCATGGGTCCCCATTCTTAAAGTCAGGAACTCATGATGGCTTACTTAATTTCATAAGAACAATATTAGTAAGATTAAGGTGACCTATTTTGAAGTATAAAAATACAAGTGTAGTTTTAAAATTGTTATTCTGCAAATATGTGCTCACTGTGCATATTGTCCTGTAGGTTATATTTTTCAGTAACCAGTATGGTTTAGATCTATGGCCATACCACATTCGTGACTGGTCTCATCTGAACAGTATGGTTTGGGGCCAAGTGTAAGGCCATGCCATGATCAGTCCTAGGAATAATGAAGAACCCTTTGGGATTTGGTGAATGGATCAAGGTCTTACTCCCAGCTTTGCCTCTTACCTTCTGTTCAGACCCTGACTTCTGTCCTGTGTCCTCATGGTTGGATCCTGTCCTTTCCTAAACCTTTAAATAAGAGTTATGATTGTAGATAGGTCTATTTTTTTTTTTTTACCTTAGGTCCTTTTTCTGTTTCCCCTGATGTAATTTTAGGAACTGTAGTTTGTTTTGCTCTGGCTTGGTTTGTACTGAGGATTGAACGCAGACCCTTGATTGAGAAGGAAAAGATGGCGGATTGATAGACAACCGGATACAGAGCCTCCCCTGAGAGAGACAACAAATGCCATAATAAAATGCCCTGGAGAGGTCTGGACAGAGGGAAATAGATCCTCTTGACCTAGGAAGAAACTAAAGGTAGAAGAGCTGGTCAAACATGCAGTCCCGGTGTACATTGCTGAAACTGAGATTAGCAGCCACAGTGCTCTCCAGGCTGCCTGAATTTGTGCCACCGCCACAGTGACTGGCCGGAGCGGCCTGAGCTTGTGCAGATGCGAACCAGTGCAACTGGCCAGAGCAGCCTGAACCTGCTGGAGCACCCAAAACTGCACCGCTGTGACTAACTGGGCATGCTGGAGACCAAAGCTGGCAAACCCAATGGAGAACTGAGCCAGCAAGGGACCTCCATTAAAACACTGTGAGTGCTGGGAACAAGACCCTACCACCACAGAAAGGGCGCAACCAAATGGACGACATGTTGGAATAGGGCAGGAGGAGCCTGAACTAGGAACAACAGTGACTTCAGTTGGTTGCTCCCTTCCCAGAGCAGATTGGTGGGATCTGCTTGGCCTGGGTCACGCCCCTGGCCGGGACCCAATCAGCCACTCCAAACCGATTCCCGACGCATAGCACACACTAACCCAGTGAAGGCCCCCGAAGTTTGACTGGCCTAGTGGGTAGGGGCCAGCATATGAAACCCCTTCCTACATCTCAATGACCAAAAGCAAACAGGAGAGGGCAGAAATCCCTCGCCAGTGTGCTTTAGAAGAACCATAACCAACAAGGAAAGGGGCTGGGACCTCCACTATACACCTGTACGGAAGAAACCAAAAACATGACAAGAGAAAGAAACAACAAGAAAAAGCCCCCAACCCCAAACCCTGAGAACACTGATCCAGGAGAGGGAAATACAAAAGAGACTGAGGGCAGCAAACATGCAACATCAGACATGGCTTCAATGGGCATTAAGAGATATCTTCAGGACCTTGTAGACGAGCTCAAAACTGAAATATTAAACCAGGTAAAGCAAGATATAAGTACATTAATAAAAAAATGCTAAGCATCTCTCAAGAAGACACAGATGGAAGAAGGGAGAAACACAGTAAGAGGAGAGAAACATTCAATAAAGAATATAAAGAAAACTTAGAATACATGAAGCAGATTCCAAGAGATTACCAGAAAATCAAAAACTCCATCAAAAGCTGGCAAAACTGCTTAAAAGAAACTAAGAATAGACTATCAAAACTTGAAGACAAGTTTGCAATGTGTGATCATGAAATGAAAGATCTCTTAAAAATAACAAGGAAACAGGCAGTAACACAAAGGCTAGAAGATGACAAGAGAATCTATAATTTAAGAATAAGAAAAATGAGTGAAGAAGCAGGAATCAAAACAGGTGAATTACAAAGGCTATTCATGGAAATAATTAAGGAAAACTTCCAAAGCATAGGAAAAGAAAATGATATTTGGATATATGAGGCATACAGAACTCCAGCCGCCCACAACCAAAACAGAGCTATACCCAGACATATAATAATCAAGATACCAGAAATTCAATATAAAAAGAGAATATTAAAAGCTGTCAGAGAAAAGAAACAGGTCACCTATAAAGGAAAACCCATCAAGTTCACGGCAGACTTCTTGATACAGACCATCAGATCAAGAAGAGCTTGGAGCGAAGTATTCCAAGTCCTGAAAGAAAATAACCTCCAGCCCAGATTGATGTACCCTGCCAAAGTGTCACTAGAAATTAATGGAGAAACAAGATGCTTCCATGACAAAGAGGAACTGGGGGAATTTGTGACCACCAATCCAACTCTACAGAGAATACTGAAGGATGAGAGAGAGAGAGAGAGAGAGAGAGAGAGAGAGAGAGAGAAAACACCAGGGTTTCAGGAACAGTGGCAGAAAGGCCTCAATGAATGGGGCAGGCAGTAGAATGAAGGAGGAAATTAAACAGACAATGGAAGAAAAATAGCATAGCAGAAATGAGGCAGAGAAGTTTGGCTATAGTCTCTAACATAGATGGCCTTTATACACTAAAAAAACAAAACAAAACAAAAAAAAAACCAGGCAGAATAGATCAGGAGGTAGGATCCATCAAGATGCTCTGTATAGGAAATGTAATCAACCTGAGAGAGGGTTTATGGACCAAAAATCAAATATGAGAAAACAATGCTCTATGTGACAGGGAGCCAGAGAGAAATAGGGGCAACTGGACCACTACCTGCAGTTAGGTTGGAAAGACAGGATACTTATGTGCAGTAGAGAACTACTCAGCTATAATGAAGGAAAATCTTAAGGCTTTTGTAAGTAAAGGAATACAACTTGAGTTCAAGTCCAGGAGTGAGAAGGTTCAGAACCACTTATGTAAATAGCAGGTTGCCCCCCAATCTAAAAACTGAGGGAATTGGTGAAACCCAAAAGGCACAGCACCCTGTGGGAGTGAAAGGGGAACAATAGTCTAAAAAAAGAAGGCAGAGGATATTGTTAATAGTGTACCAGGTTTTAAAACCCAAATTACACCACTCTGCTTAGATGGATTATATTCTGTTCCAGTTTGTCTACGTGTACTAGATTTGAGGGCATAGACAGTTATCCCGAAAATAGCAGGATATAGTAAGGTAATCATCCTTAATTTCCTATTAACTTAATCTGATGCTCTGTATAACTTAAACTGTTTTATCATAACTGATCTTAATTGAATCTGGTTTGTTAGATTGCTATTTTGTTTTGACAGATTTTATTCAAAGCTGTTATGATTGATAGTATCAAGTCTGAAAGTATAGGCAACTACACTAAAGATGACAAGATTCACTAGGATACCCAATCTGGTTTGATTATTATCTGCCTTTGAAGTTTTACATTGTCTACAATGTTTTGTTTTTACTAAAATTGTTATGTTCTGCTATATTCAATTATACCGCTATATTCAAATATGCCTAATGATATGGACAATTCTATTGAAGATAACAAGAAATAACATAGTAGATCACTTTGTACTTTGGTTTTATATGACTTTTTGGTTTCATGTTTTTATAGGAATTTGTTTTGTTTTATCTTGCTAGGTTTTGTTTTTCCTTCTAATACAGAAAGGGTAGAAATACATGTAGAGACTCATGCATGCGTAGCTGTTTACAGTCTCACTGTTTGAATGTCTACTTTGTATGCTTTAATTTTGTAACTTGAACAACTATTTCTAAGAGGACAATATGTAATTTATCAACTAGTGATTTCTTACTGTTTATCTTTGTAAAAAATTCTGTATTATTTCTACCCTTTTCCTGTTTTTTTTTTCTCTTTAAATAAAAAAACTAAAAAAAAGAACACAGACCCTTTGCATTGATCTACCTCAACAGACTTCTTTAAAATTTTATTTATTTGTTCATTTGTTTACTTGTTTATCTATTTCCTTATTTGTTTACTGAGACATGATCTCACTAACTCTCTAGGTTTTCCAGGTTTGTCTCAAACTGCAATAAAAAATTTTTTTAAAAAGTGTGAGTATATCTGTGCCTATTATCTTTCTCTTTAATTATTTGGCAACTTTGAGAAGATTGGTAGAGAAAGTTAATATGAAACACCAGTTGTACATTTAGAAGCTTGGGTCTCTCCTCCATGCAAGAGGGAGGCAACTCATCATAGTATCTTGGGCACTGCAAGTAACACACCATGAGTTTAATATAATGCACTGTGGATATTTGGAAATCTCTGTATACATAATAGATTTTTTGGGGTGCAAATTGTATAAGTTCAGTGCAGTCTAACATGAACAAAAATGGAGTTTATTGACTTACGCTGGCTCAGTTGTGAAGGGTCCATCTCTTTCCTGTTCTTTGTGCTGCGTATTTTTACTTAACTTTATTTTGAAGACAAGTGTTTCCAGAAAACAGGGTTTTTCATTTTTCTGGACTCAAGAAATCCCACCCAAGATTTCTTGTAGAGGGAAAAAGTGTTTTGCCCCAGCCCAAATGGGTAAATTTCAGGAAGAAAATGGGTTGACTTTATTTCCATGCCCATTTTTGAACCACTTTCTAAGGATGGAGAAATAAGATATTTTAATTATTCAAGCCAGGATCACACCCCACTTCTATGGTTGGAGTGCTTGTAAGGGTTCAGACCTAGTAAAACCCCATAGGATGGACTTCCCTTGGGAAAGGGAGTGTCTATATGCTGGGTAGACAGGAGCAACAGGTGTTCACTGAAATAATTTGAAGAGTGATGAAAGAGATGAAATAATGCTCAGCTGTGAGGCTTTTCAAGGAAGGATGAGGGCTTAACAGCAATGTCACTGTGATTTGCTGGACAGGTATAGACTCAGCACACTCAGGACAGTGGCAGCTTCAGAATTTCTACACCTTTTCTTAGAAGAGATACAGCAACCTGTGTTTGAGAGTCCAGAGAGTTCCCCTCAATGAGTCAACCCTTGGCTGGGACAGAAAAGGCAATATCCTAAATCCAACCTCTAAGTAATGAGACTGCTCAAACCAAGGGGCATTACTGAGCTCAAGAGACTTCTTGCCTCTGTCCACCTGCTGCCTGGAGGTCTTGGTCTTCTAAGGAATACTGAAGAACTGTTAGACAATACATTCGTCACTCACCTACTCTGCATATCCTCTACGTGTATCTGCATGTCAGATGCTCATACATGGCTGCGATCCTCCTGGTTAAGAGAATACAATACAACTCTCCACCTGCTTGGGGATGATTGAAGTTCCACCACTTACAAAGTGACT
The DNA here is from genome assembly GCA_004027455.1 of Hydrochoerus hydrochaeris. Lineage (NCBI taxonomy): Eukaryota > Metazoa > Chordata > Mammalia > Rodentia > Hydrochaeridae > Hydrochoerus > Hydrochoerus hydrochaeris. The sequence continues at coordinate 35,052 of PVLA01000563.1, forward strand.
CCTCTGGCTCCTGCATTATCTCCTCCTAAACATGCAAATTTCCCAGGAGAGGAATGCTGTTAGCTTGCTTATTTACAGTTAATAAGAGTAGACTTGCCAGGCAGGCGCTTTTGTGAGAAAAGCTTTTGACAAGAAATGCTGAGCTTCCTCCTAGAGCCTATTAACCAGGCAATGGGATTCTGGAAGGTGGTTATATCTCATTTATATATGAGATATCTGCCTGGCAAGAACCTTCCACGCAGCATTTTCTCACCACAGGTTTTGATATGAATAAACTTCAAGTTACCTCCAAATTCCAGTAAAACAGTTAAACACACTGAAAGTGGTAATATTTGGAGTGGGAGAAGGAATCAAGGTGGAAGCACTGTGTCGTACATTTGGGTAAACGTGGGATCCAAATAAAGGAATTGCTGTAAGATAATGGAAACCCCGAGTTCAGAAGATTCTGGATACTGGAGCAGGCGGCAACTGGGGACATTTTTAGGTCCATTTAGGACATTTTGGGGACAAATTAGTAGACATCTTGATCAACATTCCTGTAGGATGAGGGAGGAGTTGGAACTGACCTTAGCAGACCTTGAGCGGTATGTGACGTAGATAGCATCCGGATTATATCCATCTGGCGAGAGGCTCATTTCTTTCCCTTATTGCCTCTTGGATCAGGATACATCTTTTAAATGCTTCTCCACTTTTCTGAGTGGCATTGTGGTGCAGTGGTTAACAGCCTAGCATATGGCAGCAGACTGCTGACGTGTACATTCTTGTGTTGCCCCTATGCCTGCATGATGTTGGCCATTGACTTACCCTCTCTGTACCTCACTTTCCCCACTTAAAAAGTGGAAATAACAGTACTTCCTGACTTATGCAGCTTTATTTCGAGAATTAATGAGTTAGGATATGGTAGAAAGTTTGAGACAGCTTGGCAGATGGAAGACACAGTACGTTTAGTTTTATTATTTCATCACAGTGGCCACACAAAGGACATTATTAGAAGCAGATCCTGAGTGTCCTACATTCTGGTGTAACAGATGTGGGGAAAGACTGTCCCCTCTGTGTTGGAGAGGGCGCCTCAGGAGTACAGACCCATGGAGCTGCTCTGCGCTGTAACATTGACTATTCCATGTGTCACACCTGCCACACTATTTGGCCTTAGACAGCAGAGCACCAGGCTGTGGCCAGCACCAAGGGCACTAAGATTCTCTGTGATTAGGATTTTTCCCTCTCAAAAACAAAATTAGCACAGGGTGAGCTTACTTGTTTTTTCTTTCATAACCCTAAGCCCTCCTCAGCCACATTCCTCCTCTTTGCTCAAGAGTTTCTAACGTTTGGGGCAGAACTGAATGTGATGGTGAGGTGTTTTGGCACATGGCTATGGGTGACACCTCTCTCTCTCTCTCTCTCTCTCTCTCTCTCTCTCTCTCTCTCTCTCGGTCCTAGGGGTTGAATCCAGGGCCTTTGTTCTGAGCTACACCCCCAGCATCTCACTAAGTCACTACGTTGCCCAAGCTGTGCTCAAATTTGCAATTCTGCCTCAGCCTCTCAGAGTGCTGGGATTATAAGGCATGTGCTACAACACCTGGCTATGGGTGAATCATTTATAACTTTTTTTTTTTGTACTGGGCATCAAACTCTCAACCTTGTGCTTGCCAGGCAGGTGCTTATGCAACTGAGCTAGATCCCTGGCCCTGGCTGAATCATTTAAAGAGGTGGGACTCGGTTCTATAATCAGTGCTCAGGAAGCAGAAGGATATTGAAGTCTACAGTGCTCCATTTCCTGGGCCTGGGTCAGGAGAGGGCCAGTAGATTGACATTGCTGTGATGGGCCAAGCAAGAAGTACACAGGATATGTGGGAGGGAACAGAGTGAAGAAGGACTTATAGTGGGACCGACATCTGGCTGCCAGTCAGTGCACCCCAGACCCCAACTCAGAACTGGGGGAGGCTTGTCCTAGATCCCCACCACTTGGAGCCACCCTAGAATCCTACTCAACTGTGCACAGTACCCTAAGCACTTCCCAGTTGCACATGCCAGTCTACCAGCAAGTATGGGGAAGGAGACATGAAGAGAAGGTTTTAGGACTATTGCATCCCTGCTATAGGATTAGTCCTGTTGCGGCTTGTGTCTAGATATCCTCCCAAAACTTCACATAGTCATAAGTGGGGCTTTTTCAGAGGTGGCTGGATCTAGAGTGCATGATAGATTCATAGTTCAGTGCTAGGACCAAGGACTGGTGATTACTAAATAAGTCCATTGACTGGTTTGAAGCCACTCTAATCCTGGTATTCTGGATATAGCGTAAGGGGCACAAAGAGGCTTAGTCTTGTCCCTTGTAGCTTTGCTATCTTCTGCCCACCATGAACTGTTTCTCCTCTGTGATGTAGCTGTAGCCACCATGCCTTGGAGCCATCTGACTATGGACTGAACCTCTACAAACTGTGAGCTAAATAAACATTTCCTCCTTTAACTCTGGGTGCTGGGTATTTTTGTCTTAGCAAGAGAGAAAAGTAACTAAGACAGAGTCTCTTGCAGTTAAAATCATCCTTGGTTGTTTAGTACAGATAAGCAGGGTCATGTAAGGAGACATGATGAGGAATACTGAAAAACATGTTTTTTCCTTTTCCTCCTCTATCCACTCACTTCCGCAATATATTAAATTCTATTTACAAAGCACATCAGGACTCTTAGGAATTGGTTATTTCAAACCAAATGCTACCCCTACCCTCTGCTATGCATGCAGATTTTATGGAGAAAATAGCAACACATTTTCTCATAGAGACTAAAACAATTGCATGATTTTGGAGTTTCTGTGCCTTAAGACAGATGATGACAGATCTGATTTATTCCAGAGATAGGGATGTGGTCTCATACATGTGAAGTTTGGATTGTTACTGGAATCCCAAGCCTGCAACTCTGCACACATTACTTGCAATCAAAATTCTAGTCCCCAATAGGATAATTTTGAATTTTATTTCTGAAAGGAGAGGCTTCTGTGAATCCTTATAAAATCTGACTGTTTGCCCCTAAAAATGTGTTTTAACTTTCAGAATCTCCCAGTTCTCAGACACAGCCAAGTATCTATTATACAAGCTCTCATTTGACTAGGATATTATCTGGATAACAAAAAGTGACTTCTAGATAAACTCAGTTGTTTTTTTTCCCCTATGGAAGACATAAAACTTATTTTTATTTAGCCTTAGTTTCTCCAACCTTCAAAACTTTCATATAATTTTTTTTTACAGGACTTCTCTGCATTGGCCTAACCCAGATTTTCCTTACATTGACACAGTCTGTTATGAGGAAATGTGTTGGTTATGATCAAAGCCAGATTGCCTGAGAGGGAATCCTCCCAGTGACCATGAACAAGCTATTTATCCTCTGTCCCAGGGCCATGTCTGTAAAAAGAAGATAATAATGGTATCTATTTTAGGTTGTTGGAATATTAAGTTAGTCGATACATATTAAGCATTTAATTTGATGCTTTGTGCATAGTAAGAACCTCAGATGTTAGCTAATATCTTTCCCATGCATGGTACCCACAAACTCTATTTCCCAAGGCACAGGAAACTGACCATCCTGTTGGGTGGAGTAGTTGACCTTTCTTTCCTGCTCTTTGATGGTCCACTAACCAGAGTAAGTTGGAAGAAGAGGAGGCATGCCTCCTTTCTGCTGAAGGAACATTCTCCTGTGCTTTTCTGGGAATGTCTTATTCATTGAAAAATATTTATTGAGACACAGACATGGTTCTGATTATATATCAGTAAATAAGAGAGATCCATCTTGTTCTCTTGGAGCTGTATTATTCAAATTCCACAAACTCTATCATTCTATGTTTTTCATTCTTTATCTCTTCTTCAGTACAATACATTTATTCAGGATAATGGCCCTGAATGACTTCAAGAGTGAAGTTCTAGGAATCACCAAAGAAATGCCATGACAGTCATTATAGATCTGATGATGTGTATATTTTGTTGCATTCCGATAGTTTCTTTGAAACTAGACAGTCCCTGGAACACAATCAGAGTTTCCATAAACATTTAATTAGACCAAATGGCTTGTACCTAGACCACAACTGAACTATGAATCTATCACATTTATTTGTATGGTGTTGTTGGTTTTCACTTTTTTTATATTTTCCTTGTGTCTTCTGGTTTCCCATAAGTTATTGCATCTTTTCATACACTTCACTGGGGAGGAAACTTCCAAAGCCTGTGTACATTCTGCTGATGCCTGACCATCTATCAGCTCCCAAGGAGGGAAGACCAGGTCAAGATGAAGAAAGGAGAGATCTTGTCTGCTCCCTGTGACCTGTCCAAGCTCTCTCCTGGGATGCTGACTTGGGGCTGTCCTCTAATACACAAAGGAAAATGGCCAGGGAAGGAGATGACTCACCCCTCTTCCATGGCTCTTTCAGCTTCTGTAAAATGACCCTATGGAGTAGAGCTCCACAAATTTCCTCCAAGCATGAAAATCTCAGTATTTAGGCTTACTGGGGCTCTATCCTTAGGGGAGTTTGGAAATTGTTCCTATTTTTGATCTGAAGGAATCCACCAGGTAGGAAGAGGCCAGGAGTACTAGTCTGTCACTGCAAGTACAGACACACACACACACGCACACACACATACACACACACACGATGTGAACATTTCTGTCTGCCCTACACTATCTGTGTCCTCAAAGGGAAATGAAAATGCTCTTAAGTTCTCACTAAGAAAGATACTCTAGAGGTGGAGGGAACAGAACAGGGAAAAAAGGCAACAGGAAGGAGGATGGAAAAACCTAGTATGGAAAGAGACACTACTGGTAGGGAAAGAAATTTTATTTTCAAGCTTTTAAGAGAATATTACAAACAACAGGGAGTTTTAAAAAACCCTAAAAACTAGTTTAAAAAAGTACTTGATAGTGTCCCTTTAATACCCAAGAATGACACGGCCACTGTGCAATGACAGCAAGAAATGCAGGTGACCACCCAGTGGCCTTCCCCAGAAGGATCCTGGGAACAAGCAGGTGGGGTCCAAAAACAGTGCTCCCTGCCAGGACTCCTGGCCCTGCCTGGCTGCACAGGAAGGACCAGGAGCACATAGCACTGAGCAGTGATCAGCTGCTTCTTTGGAGGGTCCCAAGCAGTGAGGAATACTTAGACCGGTCTCCACTCCACTCCTTGGGGCTCATCAGCCAGCTTCCATCCACACTGCAGCAGCCCTCCTGGGAGATCCAGGGGTTGGCAGTGGAGGGGCCCTGTGTGGGGCTCTGGGGCCATGCCTGAGCCAAGGTGTGAGGGGTATAGCACTGAGCTGTCCCTGTCATGGGTGGGTCTGACTCCGTGAAACCAGCAACCCACTAGACAGGGATCCCTCTGCTCGCTCTGGGCCCATAACATGGGGGTTTCTAAGAATACGAAGTAGTTGGGAAAATTACTCCTGGACTGACAACTTTGAAGTCTGAGGCCACAGAAGCAGCACTGTGCTTGAGATAAACAGCCACCAGAAAGCCATACTTTTCTCTAAGTGAGTGTGTGTGCACACGTGTGTCCGTGTCCTGTAAACATCTTTCGAGCCAAGTCACAGAAAAATACCCATTCCAAACCCATGCCTTCTTTGAGCTCACCTGAAATTGGGAGTTCTGGCTGGGGAAGTTTTGAGGGGAGGAGACACACCCTACTCTGGCCACTCATACCTTCTTAGCATCAACCACCCCAGGATCCCGAAAGTCCCTTGAGTCACTGAACTCTGCCTCTCAGTTGGGCCTGGAGGCCCAGAGCCCCAGGAGCCCAGGGAGCTCCAAAGCCTGTGCATCTTCCCTACCAGCCCAAATCAGTCCAACCCCTCCCTCGATTGCCCAGGAACATCACCCAAGGCAAAGGAAAACAGACTCCAGTGTGAAAGGACCAGGCTCCAAATGCTGTTCCCCCCAGGTGCTGCTTTTCTCTCTGCTGCCCACATCAGTGCCATTGCCCATTGTACCGGCTTTGCCCCTCCAGCAGCCTCTCCTCCTGGGTGTCTTGCTTATATGATGCCTCTGGGTGGTTGTTTTGCTAGGTTTCATTCCACCTGTCTGGCCCATTGTTGCTGAATTTGTACTTGTTTTTGTCACTATTGCCATTAGAGAATGATACTGATCAACTGGAAATCATCGATGGCTCCAAACACCAGCCTCCCCCAGCTCTACCCTGCCCTGGCTCTCCTTGAGGCTCACATGGTCTGCTTGCTGTCTGCTCTGGCTCAGGTGCTGCCTTGCCTCTCCATGCCTCTCCCTGGCCCCTCCTGGCCCAGCCTCTTTGCTCTACTCCCGCCTTTCTCCAGGTCTCTCCTGTCACACCGTGGTGACTCTCATGACGAGCTCTCGGCTGCCACCCTGGGGGCTCCGCTGTTCTTGAGGTCTCAAGTGACTCAGGATGTGCAGGATGGTGTAAGCACAGTGGTGATGGGACAGAGGATCTGAGGGATGGTTGGCAGCCCGGGCGGGCCCTTCCTCGGGTGCAGGCGTACCAGCTGCCTCCTCTTCCGAGGAGGGGATATTGGCCTGGGTGGATGAGGAGGTCCGGAGGTTTGTCCTGCCTCCCGACTTCTGCTCTTCCAGGTCTTTTGCTTTGTCATAGTTCAGCACTTTCCACTGCTGATTGACAGCCTGCCACCGTTTAAAGATGCGGTACACAGAGGGTCCCTCGTGGATGATGAGACCTGAGGCAGCGGGGAAAGGAAAAAAATAAAGGCTAAGCATGAGAACACAAGTCACTGCCAGGAGAAAGTGATGGTCTCCTTTCATTTACAGACAGGTGATTATTGGTTTAATTTGTGCTTTTCAAATCTACTTTCCTGCTCTGAGTCACTTGCTCTCCATCCCTCCATTCCTGGGGCTTGACAAGCCTTCAGTGTGGAGAGGGTAGAGGGGCCTCCCATGCTAAGCTCATGAAATACTAGGCACCTATACACAATGCCTGTGCCTACCTCTTCTACTCCATTCACCCCTCTTCTTGATTTGACATAATCCATATTATACCACTGAGGTGTACTACAACTACCTTTTCTTTTTTGTATGACATATCTATGGTACCAAGTATTTAGCAGATGTTGAATGCATTGTCTGCTTTTAAAAACAACATAAAAGAAACCCTGAGGTCATCTCATACCTAACAAATGACATCTGAAAATTTACTGACTAGCTGTTTGCACAGATATCCCAATGCTGCTGAAATACAAACACCCCTGAGAAAAAGAATGCTGGTGCAGTTATGCCAGCTGAGGCAGTGGTAGAGTGGAAGCAATCCAAGCCAGACAACAAGGCAGCTGAATATTAATTGTGTACCCACTGTGTGCCAGGCCTGGTGGCACAGCAGTGGTGGAGATAGGCCGAGTGTTGCCCTCAGAGCACCTGCATTCAAGTGGACGGACACACAATAGACACATGGATAAGATAACCAGATCATTTTAGGTGCTGCCAAATGCTGTGAGGAAGAAAAGTAAGATTAATTGGCCACTGCCTACTGGCCCTGAAGTCTTGTTTTGCATGGGTGGTGGGAAAGGCCTCTGGAGGAGGCAACGTTTAAACTGAGACTTAAAAGATGACAAGGAAGGAAACACCCCTGCAAAGATGTGGAGTGAGAGCACATTAATAGTAGGAAATACAAGTGCAAAAGGCTGGAGGTGATAATGGAATGAGACTGGGTTAAAGTGAAGCCCAGCATGCCCAGCAATGGTGGAGAGGTGGAAGGAGATAAAATAAGCAGAGGCCAATCTGTGGTCAGGTCATGTAGGCTATGACAGGGATTTGTGTTTGACACTGGGAGTAGTGGGAAGCCCTTGGAGGGTTTTAACATGGAGAATGATGTGATCTGATGTACCTTTCAAAAGTTCTGAAGTTCTCTGGCTCTGGTGGGCACAAGTGTGTGAGGAAGCTAAGCATGGTGGAACATGCCTATATCTGGGAAGCAGAGGCAGGAAAATCATAAATTTGAGCCCAGCTTGGGCATTTTAATGATTTAGTGAGAACTTGTCTCAAAAACAAAAAAAGTTTAAAAAGGGAGAAGAAGACAAGGTGGCCGATCAGTGAGCAACCAAATACAAAGCCTCCCAGGAGTAACAACTCATTTGCCAGAATAAAACACCCTGGAGAGACCCAGAAAGAGGGAGATGGATCCTTTTGACACAGGAAGAAATTAAAACATAAAAAAGCTTATCAAATACTTCAGGACTACAACTGAAACAGCTAAAAATTACGGGACACAGCATTTTTGCGGTGACCCGCCAAGTTTGCACCAGCTTGAATCCTTGCCAGCAGGCAGAGCCACCAAAACTAGTTCCTGCCACCACTCACAGGAAACACAGCAGCGCTGAAGTTGGGGTTGGTGATCCCAATGGAGAAAGGAGCCAGTGAAGGGACCTTCATTAATCCATGGTCAGTGCTGAAAATGAGACCTCCCCCTCAAGGGGAAGGGCGTGACCAAATAGGTGACATGTTGGAATCGGGCAGGAGGAGCCTGAACTGGGAGTGACAGTGACTTCAGTTGGTTGCTCCCTCCCCAGAGCAGATTTGTGGGATTTTCTTAGACTGGGCCACACCCCTGGCTGGGACCCAATGAGCTGTCTCAAATCCATTCCCTGTGCCTAGCACGCACTAACTGAGTGAAGGCCCCTGAAATTTGGCTGGACCGGTGGGGAGGGACAGGCATACACAGCCACTGCTTACACCTTAGTGACAAGAGCAGGCAGGAGAGGGTGGAGGTCCCTCGCTAGCATGCTTCAGAGGAAACGTGGCCAACAGGGAAGGGGGCTGGGACCTGTACTGTAACCTGTATGGAGGAAGCCAAGGCCATGACAAGACAGAGAGGCAGGAGGACGCCCCCAGCCCAGAACCCTAAGAGCACTGATCCAGGAGAAGGAAAAACAAGGGAGTCTGAGGGCGGCAAACATGCAACATCAGACATGGCTTCAATGGACATTAAGAGATATCTTCAGGACCTTGTAGAACAGCTCAAAACTGAAACATTAAATCAGGTAAAGCAGGATATGAGTAGAGTAATAAAAGAAATGCTCTCAGGAAGCATCTCTCAGGATGATACAGATGGAAGAAGGGTGGAACACAAAAAAAGAGAAACATTTGATAAAGAAAACATAGAATACATGAAGCAGATTCAAAGAGACTACCAGGAAATTAAAAACTCCATTGAAAGCTGGCAAAACTCCTTAAAAGAAATGAAGGATAGACTATCAAAACTTGAAGACAAGTTTGCAGTGTGTGATCATGAAAGGAAAGATCTCTTAAAAATAACAAGGGAACAGGCAGTAACAACACAAAGGCTAGAAGATGACAAGAGAATCTACAATTTAAGAATAACAAATGTGAACGAAGAAGCAGGAATACAAACAGGCAAGTTACAAAGGCTATTTACAGGAATAATTAAGGAAAACTTCCCAAGCATGGGAAAAGAAAATGACATTCAGTTGTGTGAGGCATACGGAACTCCAGCCACCTACAACCAAAACAGATCTACACCCAGACATATAATAATCAAGATACAAGAAATTCAATATAAAAACAGAATATTAAAAGCCATCAGAGAAAAGAAACAGATTACCTATAAAGGTAAGCCCATCAGAATCATAGCTGACTTCTCAACACAGACCATCAGATCAAGAAGAGCTTGGAGCAAAGTATTCCAAGCCCTGAAAGAAAATAATCTCCAGCCCAGATTGATGTACCCTGAAAAACTGTCACTAGAAATTAATGGAGAAACAAGATGCTTCCATGACAAAGAGGAACTGAGAGTTTGTGACCACCAATCCAACCCTACAGAGAATACTGAAGGACATTCTAGAGAGAGAGAAAGAAAATACCAGGATTTTAGAAACAGTGGCAGAAAGGCCTCAATGAGTGGGGCAGGCAGTAGAATGAAGGAGAAAACTAGACAAACAAAGGCAGAAAAATAGCATAGCAGAAATGAGGCAGAGAAGGATAACTAGAAACTCTAACATAGATGGCCTTGATACGCTATATTGTTGATATGCACCAAAATTTAAAACCCACATTACTCACAGTACTCTGCTTAGATGTATTATATTCTGTTCCAGTCATTCTACCTGTACTAGATTTGAGGGCACAGACAGTAATCTCGAAAATAACAGGATATAGTATGGTAATTATCCTTAATTTCCTATTAACTTAATCTAAAGCTCTGTAAAACCTATACTGTTACCATGACTGATTGTAATCAAATCTGGTTTGTTAGATCGCTGTTTTGTATTGATAGATTTTATTCAAAGCTGTTACGATTGATAGTATCAAGTCTGAGAGTATAGGCAACTGCACTGAAGATGACAAGATCCACCTGAATATGCACTCTGGTTTGATTATTACCTGCCTTTGAAGTTTTATACTGTCTACAATGTTTTATTTTTACTAATATTTTTATTTACTGCTATACTCAATTATACTGCTATATTCAATTATGCCTGATGATAGAGACATTCTATTGAAGATAACAAGAAACAACATAGTAATCATTGTAGATCAGCTTGTACTGTGGTTTTATACAACTTTTTGCTTTCATGTTTTTATAGAAATTTGTTTTGTTTTGTCTTGCTAAGTTTTGTTTTTCCCTCTAATACAGAAAGTATAGAAATACATGCAGAGATTTATGCATGTGTAGCTGTTTACACTCTCACTATTTGACTATCTACTTTGTATGCTTTAATTTTGTAACTTGAACAAGTATTTCTAAGAGAACAATATGTAATTTATTAACTGGTGATTTCTTATTGTTTATCTTTTTTTTTTGAATTCTGTATTACCTCTACCCTTTACATGCTTTTGTTTCTCTTTAAATAAATTTTTAAAAAAAAGTTTAAAAAGAGGCTAGGAAGCCAGGTGTGGTGGTACACAGCACTTGAGAGGCTGAGGCAGGAGGATTGTTGCAAGTTCAAGACCAGCTTGAGTTACAAAGTGAGTTCAAGGCCAGCCTGAACTGCATAGTGAGACTCTGTCTCAACAAAGACAATAATTAATTAATTAGAAATAAAAGAGGCTGGAGAAGTATCTCTATGGCAAGGTCTTAGGCTCTATCCCCACAAGTGAAAAAAAAAATAAGAGGGGAAAACTAAGCAGAAAGTGATGCAAAAATTGAAGTGGGAAATGACAGTGACTTAGACTGGTGGAGAAAAGCACACATGGAGGTGGGATGTATGTTGGAGTAGGGCCTACAGATTTGTGGACAGGTTTGAGCAAAGCAAAGCCTCTGGGTAACTCTGAGATTTTGACTTTAGCAACTAAAGGAGTAGGGGTGCCAAGGCAGGAAAGCCTGGAGTGGCAAGGCTGGCTGGGGGTGTAAGCATGACCAGATTCCAGGACCCACTGCGTGGACTCCTGTGAGAACCCACGAGGTGTGCATGGGATAAAAGGACAAGATGCCATGAAGAGCTCAGTGCTGTGGCTTTCATCACAGTAATGTCTCCCAGGGTGTACTTTTGTTTTATTTTGTTTTTTAAATTTTCCTCTCTTTTGTTTGCCCCAAGTTCGCTGTACAGAGCTAGTTTCTCCCTTACCCTTCATTCAAATAAACCTCGTTACCATTGTGGCTTGTCTTGTTCAATTCTTTGAGATAGAAAGAACTTGGAATAATGTTTATTAAGCAGCTATTTCTAGAAGGAGGCTCCCCAGTAACAGTGCTATTTGTTGAGATATGGAGGGCACCGGGGTGGGTGGTGTGATGTTAACAGTGACAGTATTAGTTTGCTATTGCTACAGAAACAAATGGCTACACATCAAGTGGCTACAACAACACAAAGGTATTCTTTTACAATTCTGGAGATTGTGTCACCGGCCTAAAGAGAAAGGGGTCATCAAGACTGGTGAAGTTTTGAGGGTTGAAGAATCTATCTCCTGGCCTTTTTTAGCTTCTAAAAGTTGCCTGCATTTTGCCCTCCTTCTTGCATCACTCCAGTTTTTTTTCTGATGTCATAACCCCTTATGCTCTGTAGGTCCCACTGAATAATTATAATTGCCCCATTTCTAGATCTTTCAATTAATCACATCAATCAAGTCCTTTAAGGTAATTATTATTATTATTATTATTTTTTGGTATCAGGGATCGAACTCATGACCTTGCACTTGCCAGGTGAGCGCTTATACTGCTGAGCTAACTCCCCAGCCCCTTTTAAGGTAATATTAATGAATGAAGGATTAGGACCTGAGCGTCTTTGGGGGCCATCTTTCAGCCAGTAATAGAGTGACTAACAGTTCTATTTTGGTTATGGTAAATTTAAGATACCCGATAAAAATCTAACTGGAAGTTCAGGAGGGAAATGGAACATACAAGTGTCAAGCTTAGGAAAAAGGCCTGAAGATAGAAGTCTTGGGTGGAGAGGTAGAGCTGTGGTTTGAATGTGTCTTCAAGTTTCAGATGTTGCCAGGGAGATGGTATAAGAAAGTAAGGTCTGTAAGAAATGATTAGGCCCTGAAAGCTGTCTTAGTTACATTCTCCTCACTGAGCCATGATACCCACCCAACACCTGCGATTTAAAGGAGAAGAGGACTATTTTCACTCACATTTCAGTCCATGGTCAGCAGGCTTGCAAGAAGGAACAGCATAGCAGAGGGGCACATCGTGGAGCCAGGAAACACAAAGCAAAGAGAAGAGCCTGGGAGGGAGCCGCTTCCTTCCAGGTTGAACCCCCAGTGACACATCTCTGCTGACCAGACTCCATCTCTCAACTGCAAGTCCCCTCGAATGAACACCCCCATAATCCAAACACACGAGACTTTGGGGGCTATTTTAGATCTCAACTATAACAGGGGCTCCTTCCTCATAAATGTGTCCTTATAAAGCAGCCTGACAGAGTCAGTTCTCTCTTAATCTTCACATTTTGTCATGTAAGGATGTAGCAACAAGTCCCCCCATCAGACGATCCTCGGATAGGCTCAAGAACTGTGGAGTCTTTCCAGACCCCAGAATGGTTATAAATCTCTGCTTTTTATCAGTTACTTATTCGTGCTCATGTTGGAACAGCTCAAGTCAAACTAAGTCTTGGTAGAATTTGAAGTTTGGGAATATCTGAATTGTCTCAGGGAAAGAAGAGGGCCAATGCAGAGCCCTGGGCTTCTGAGGTTTAGCAGTTGGGTGGAGGGAATGTCAGCAAAACAGGCACTAAAGAAGCACTCACTGAAGCAGAGGCAGGACCAGCAAATGGAGAGAGCCAGAAGTCTGGAGGAGGATGTTTCAAAAGAGTGTAGAGAGTATGATAACAATTTTAAGTGGGAAAACCAATTGTTTTTATAAAGTGCATTGTTATCTTCCATGAAATCACTAGCTAAGGAGGAGGGGATGAGGGAGGATCTGTTGAACATTTGTGGTGAAGGGAAAGGTAATTACTTTTAAAGGTAAGATTGCATTTATAGAATGTGATTTTGTTGAGTGCCCTTGTGAGTTCTGTGGCCATAGGTCTGAAGAGTTCAGTTGTTGGGTGTGCAATTTTTTCTATACCTTCCACTGCTTGCTGAAAATAAGAGGATGGATGTGTCTAACAAGCTTAAACTTTTTCTGGGAAAGCAGATGTAACAATTATGTTAGTTTACAAGGGAGCAGTTATGACCTTGGACTATGGAACTTGTGTAGGGTATGAAGAAACTGTGGACACAAAATTTATAAGGAAATGTGGACAGAGTACATTCTTTCTTAGCTTTCTCCACCTTTTGAGTGACAAGTTGATGGATCAAAACCAGGAGGCTCTTTGAGAGACTGGAGTCAATGACCTGTGAAGATTGGAGAATTATGGCCAGAGGGTAGCATTTTTAAAATTCAGATTTTGGAAGTGGTGTAGTTACTGGTTTAGTGGGTATCTGCTTGATTAAGGGTGAATGCAGGCTGGAAAAAAAGATCTTTGGAGAATTAGGGAGGACAAGGAGCTGGTAGATTATCTGCATCAGTCATCCTCCATGCTATCAGACAAAATGTTCCTTTCTTACAACAAGCATATTTTAATATCCCTTTCTTACCCTATAATGATATCCAGAAGATATTATAAGCTACTTGGGTTTATTTCTTTCTTTTTTTTTTTTTTAAAGAATTAGTAGAATGCCTTCAAAAATAATATAAACAAAGGGGCAGTCACTGGTAACAAAACAACATGAATTTCAATATGAATGTTGAAGCAAAATTTCATTAGAGAATAAGTCAGTAAACCCCATACATTTCCAGACTGCCTCCAAGGGAATGCTACCACCAGTTTATACAGATGCTGAGACAGGAATGTTGGAAGGGAGTGTGTAGGCTATCTACATCAAGGAATGTGAAGACTGAGTGGGCGGTCTGAGGCCAAAAGCATGAAGGGCAGAGAGGAGGTAAAGGACAATGATACACACACTTCAAAGAGTTGGAACTCCTGAAGGATAAAGAACAGAGGCAGAGCGGAAGTGGTGCTGGGGAGGAAGACACACATGGACCCAACGCTGGGTCCCAGAATACAATTTGTGGCAGAAAAAAATAACTACCTTCAGACACAGCCATGAGTGAAACTGTCCTCAAAGACAGTTAAGTTTTCATCAAAGGAAGGTGAAAGAAATGCAGAGATTTCCTCATGTTGCAGAGGGAAGGTTGGAAAGGCTGGGAAGATGGGATGAGCAAACAGGGAAAGGATGATTGTCCCCATAGTGAGGGTGTTGGGAGGCAGGCTCCTGTAGTGGTGGTGAGATGACTGGGGAAATGACTTTTCCTGCAGAGAGGGACAACCCAGGGAGGAGCCAGTTCACAGGAACAAGTGGTGATGAGTCATCTCACCTCCCTGGGGTGAAGCAGAAGGACTGGCTGTGAAGAGCTCAAAGCTCTCCATGCTCCAGTGTGTGCGGTCTCTAGAGAAAGGAGCAGCCACCCACGGCCACTTTTCCATTTGTATCCCAATACTTCGCTCAACAGGCCTTGAAGGATCCATTAAAGAGGGAGACAGAGTCTTGGTTGATTCTAGCTCTTTATTCGGGTCACAATCCCTTAAAGATCAAATGAAAGATGAGGGTTATTTTTCTGGGGAACAAAACAAAACAAAAACCTAGATACCTAAGTTGTCCACATAGTTTTAGAGGGTTCCTACATCTCCTAAGACCCCCAAGCCCCTGATATGGTCTGAGATTCCATGCAGGGAGACTTCCTCTTTGCCCTGTGTTCTCTCTCAAATGTGCCAGTCCCCATGTTCTCTGTTAACCTCTTGTACTTGTGCGGCCTTGGCACTGAAGTTGTTCGCTTGTCCTGTTAGACCACAGGGCTTGTTTGAACACCATGCACTGTCTTGTAGACAGTAGTTGCTGGAGAGCGGGGCCAGGTGAAGCTGTGTCTCTGGCAGCTGTCACAGAACAGGGAGCCTAATGAAGCCTTGGTGGAGGTGAAGGATCTGGGCACCTGAGCAGAGAGGAGCAGGCTCTTTTGAAGCTCCAAGCTAACTCTTTGCAGTGAGAGTCACTACACTTGATTTTGAATTGATTTTGAATTCTTGATCAGGCAACTTTACCCTGATTGAAGAGGGTGATTTAAAGCTTTGGTATAAATGCTGCCTTTGAGGCCAGGGATTTAGCTCAGCAGCATAAGCACCTGCCTGCCAAGTGTGAGGTCATGAGTTTGATCCCTGGTACCAAAAAAAAAAAAAAAAAAAAAAGGAAAAAAAATATAAATGCTGCCTTTTAATTACCTAACTGTCTAGCATTCAAGAAGTGATTCAATCATCTTAATGGGTAGGTAGGTGGCTGAAGGGGAGGAATGTTTATCTCTGTTTCTAGATAACACTCATTTGAAAAAAGTTGGAAAAACACAAACTATATTATCCACATCCTCTCCTCTCTGCCTTTCCTCTGTTTCTTGCCCTAAAAATTACTTATTGATTCCTTAGATGATAGATTTTTATTTTTAAATGATTGAAGAGGGTTGGGCTCATCTGAGAGAGGTAGGTGACTCAGGCAAGGTTGAAAACCTGGGAAAGAAGATTAAGGGGTAGGAAATGGCAGTGGGTAGAGAAAGAGAGGCTGGATTTGGATGAAGAGGAGAGGTAGCAACTGGTGAATAGAATAGTAGAAGAAAATGGGAAATTAAGATGCATCGTGAAATCAGAAACAGTGATTTCTGGTTCAGCTATTTTCTAGAATTTTCTATTTTTTATTTATTTTCATAGTAACCAAGTACAATGCATCTTACCCTGAGGAAAATCCAGTTCTAGAAGAATTGCTAGCTTCACCTCCTATCATTGCTCTATCTTTCTTTTTCTTCCTCACAGAACTGGAGGTTCCATGGATTGTCAGAACTCTTTATTGCTCTCCTCATTCTATCCATAGTCTCCTTTGCTTAGCCCAGGAGGGTGGGAGGGAGAAGGGCACACTGAGTAGGGGCTTCTGGCTCCCGACCCACCCACAGATCATGACATCAGGGAGTCCTGTGCTCAGCATCCCAGGCCTCCCCTGCTTCATTTTGGCTCTTTCTGTGTCCAGAGCAGTGAGCTGTAGCTTAATTCAGTCCAGTTAGTCTTTCCTGAGTACCTGCATTGTGCTTCTAGGAGCATCTGGGATAGAACAGAACCCTGGGCCCACCATGTATGGAGACAACAGGCCACAGCTAACCGAGAAGTCCGGAGAAAAGCCTCACATTCCCTCAGTGATGTCAGAATTCCCCATCTCCTGCTGGAATCCTAGTATAAGTAACGTAAAAGTTGCCAGCAATGCTCTAACAGTGCTTTTGAACCTTTAGTATGCACCAGAATCTTCCCAAAGTTTGGTAAAACAGACGCCAAGTGCCCACCCTGGAGAGTCTGACCCAGCAGGTGTTGGGCAAGGCCTGAAAATCTGCATTTCCAAGAAGCCTCAGAGGGTGCTGATGTTGCTGTGGGTGGGCCACACTTGAACAGCACCTCCTAGGACACAGTCCTTGGCCACTGCTTAATGCTGCACAGAAGGCTCTGCATACTTTCTTCATCAAAAAAAAAAAAAAACATTAAGTAAATTTGAAAAATATTCTCCTTGTAGTATGAAAGTGTAGGGCAATGGGAGAAATGGGTTCTTTCTCTCTTACACCCAGAGATCTTTGGACCTCACACTGTAGAGTCAACTCATTCATCAGTGAGCATGAGTTTAGCACTAGAATAGTTATCACTCACTAGCCTTGTTGCTTTAGGTAAGTGATATTCTTTTGGGGCCTCAGTTTTCCAATCGGTGAATTGGGTTGGTTTCTCCTCCCTCACAAAGGGGATTAGCTAAAGTCCTGTATGCTATGCCTGGGGCACACTGAACACTCCAGGGCATGTGGTTTTAACAAAGTGGGTAAGGATGTGGGCTTTGAAATCAATGCCTTTGAGTTCTAGGTTCTTAGATAATTCACCTCTCATCCTTGGCTTTGTTATAGTAACTATATCATAGAGTTGTACAGTAAATAATATAAGGCACTTTAAGTATATAAAAACATTTTCTATAGTACTTGGAACATAATAAATATTGGTTGTTACTTTATCATTATCGTTAGATAAGTATCACATGATTTCATCTTAAATAATACATAAATGTAAGGTGTCAGACTGGCAATGCCACCACCAGCTGAATGCTCTCCAAGGGGGTATCTTCCTGCTGTTCATAGATGTGGCCAGGCTGTGCTTCACATACATTATTATAAAGGGGCAGAGGTAGTTCGTGTGCAGACATGCCAAAACGTCTACATCCCGAAAGAGTTTTGTCTTTTAAAATCCTTGAGACTTTAAAAGACTATCCTTGGAAACCAGAATATTTTTGTACTGTCAGAGTGTCCTAGCTTAGAATATTTCTGGAAATCCCATGATGGAGTAGATTCTCTGATAGAGATAGCTAACTGTTCCCCTAAGATCTACACTGTCCTTCCTTAGTACCAAGCTGCCACTGAGGAGGAATAACATGTTCCAGCCCTTGGTACCCAGAGAGATCAGATGACTAATACTGAAGGTGAACATGAGTCAGGCCAAGGTTTATCAAATAGGTATTGAGGGGAATTATGTGTGTGTGTGGGAGAGTAGGGTCTACCTAATATGTGCTCTCTTGCTTTCTGCTAGCCAGAGGTGAAAGACTTAAAAGTCCTAGAGGACTGCAGAGCTTTAAGATGGAAGGAGCCTGGGTCCTTGAGTCACTGTGTGGAGGAGAATTTCCCATTGCTTGGGAACTTCTTTCTACTGGGTTAAACCACAGACAGTTGGGGGCATGTGATATATCTGTAGCTGTATCATCTACCTGTATATTTTCTGATGTTACCCTAACAAATATACTGTAGTGCTAGGTTAGGGGGGTCACAAAAGAAGAACACTTTGGGGCTCAATGACAAGCTTCATGTTACATTTCAAATGGACTGATTGTCTTGAGAATTGCCTTATTTAGCAGATTGAGCCTATTTTTAACCACAGACCATCCATGGAGAGATATGCCATTCCTAAATTTGTTCTGTGCTGAGGACAGTTCCCAAGAGGTGTTCCTGAAATATTTTGAGCTTTGTCAGCACCACTGGAATGAGTGAGGAGCCTCCCGTGGGGTCTCCTTGGAAATGGACAGTACTCGCTTGGTGCATCTGCTTCGAAATCAGTCACAGTCATTCTCTGGGCATCCAGCCACTCAGCTGTGGAGAGAGGTGTCCCTGCATGGGAAGCCTTAGGTGGTGGGAAGTGAGTTAACAGCTGATCTAGAAACCCAGTGAGCTACAAGGCAGAGCACAGAACACGGACTGAGCATTGCTTAGTTCATTTCCGTGTTTGATGCTTCTCTTGCTGGTTAGTGGCCTGGCTCTGTACAATTGCATCAGACAACTGGGCTCCACACAACTGAGGATTTCCCTCAGCGGTGGCTGTTGGCCTCTCAGAGTCCTGACATCTCACAATGGAAAGAGCTTCTAAATGCTCAGTGGAGGTAGCTTCTAAATGATGTCAGACCTGGAAGGATCCTGAAGGTTATTGGTTCAATTTTCTTCTTTTATAGATGACAAAATTAGTTCTAGAGAGAGGCAGTAACTTGTCCAAGGACTCAGAGGCCATTCGTGGCTAATCTGCTTAGATCATCTACTGTACCAGCCTGTCTCTTCATAATTTCAGTTTCCTAATCAGGAAATTAACAGGCAAGGTCATTTTTAGTCAAAAGGAGGGAAGGAAGGAGGAATTTTGTAGCATATTTCTGTGTTTGAGTAAATGTGAATTAAAATTAGGCTCAAAATAAATGTTTTTATAAATTTGATACTTTCTCTATTTGCTATAAAATGAAATTTTACTAAATTTTTTGTGTGTGGTGCTGGAGATTGAACCCACAGCCCCATGAATGTTAGGGATGTGCTCTGCTACTGAGTTACCTCCATCCCCAGCCCTTTGAGTGAGATTTCAGCCTCTGTATTGCTGCAGGATCTGGCATTTCTACACTAGGAAGAACCTTGAGAGACCACACACGGAGGAAACCTTAATGGAAAATGTTCCTGTAATGTTGTTGACTACCATATTCCACTGCTTTACAATTTTGGAAGCAATTTCAGAGACATTTCTCTTTTTCCTTTCTTCATCCAATTTTACATACTTACCAGTGAAAAGCCAATGTTTTTGCAGAGTCGACTTTTTTTGACAGTCAATCTCAGGTATGTGGAGTGCAAAAAATTGCCTTTTGGTGCCAAAACCTTTACTTAATTTGCTCTTGTTAAATCCTAATAACTTGACCCACTAGAGCAGAGAATACTCCATTTGTTCCTAGGAGGCCCTGTCAGCCCCTTGGCCATTATGGACATTGTCATTAGAGATGACAGAAGAGGTGGTGAAATGAAGCCATTAGATATAATCAGATCTACTTGATGAGAGAATGCAGGGAGGAACCCAAAACCTTCAAGAAAAGGTGTTTGTCCAAAAATCAGACTCCTAATTATGTGAGGACATGGGCCAGACTAGCTCACCCTCCATCTCCTGGCTGGGACCAGATTAGGAGTGCCTCCTACCCTTGTCACTGAGGTTTTTAGAAGCCTACCCCTTTCCACCTGTCATTTTACTTGGTCTTCTTCACACTCCTTAAGGATGTTATCCCATCTCACACGTGAGGAAAGAGAAGCCAAGAGAAGTTGTGCAACCCACTCCAGATCACAAGGGTAAAAAAAACCAAGTGAGAAGTGGTCCTGGCCTTAGGTCGTTCTGGCATTATCACTCCTGCTTCTCTGGAAATTCACCATTCTGAGTGTAGACATTCATTTCCCCCTATTTTTCTAATTATTTGTCTTATCCATCCTTTCAATGATTAATACTCCCCAGTCCCCTGTCCTTAGCCACCTCCTTTCTGAGCACTCCTCCTATTTAGCTCATCAGACCTACAGCGTCAACAACCTCTTCATGCTGACCTGCAAATCTGCTTCAAGTTTTATTCAACTACCCCCAGAAACCTGGGCATACACGGAACATTATTTCACCATCCACATCCCAGTCACTCATTAACTCTTGCCAAGACTGGCTCAGTGCTCTCAAAAGGGGGAGGGGACTATTGGGGTACTGTGGAAGGCCTTCTCTTTCTTCCTGGCACTGCCATCTCCTCTCCATTGCCCATGATGTCCCCCATACGCCTCATTTCTCTGTACTGCAAACCCTTGGCTTGGGACACTTGCCTCTCTCCCTGGATGTTAGGCCTATGGTGGTCCTTCTTTTCTGGCGCCTTTGCTGAGGACATACTCCTTGTTCCTTTTTGTTCCACCCACTGCCATCTCCATTCTCATGCTCAGCTATGGTGCCCAGTCCTCTTGCAAGCTAGAGCACTGGGGCTCCCACTTTTTTAGAAGGGGTCCAGACAGTTCTGTCAAGGCTACATCCTATGTGTACCTCAAAGTCACCCCTGTACTTCTTGCCCACTGCCACTGCAATGCATCTTTTTGCTTTCTGCCTGGACTGTTACAAGCATTTCCCAGCTGGTCTCCCCACCTACATTCTGCCCGACTCTGACCTCCCTGAAGTTGCTAGAATTATGAGTCTAAAATCCACATCCGATCAAAAATTTTCCTGTGTAAAATTCCATCAATGCTTCTTCATTCTCAGCATGGTAGAGTCTGAGTTCATAGTACATGATTCATGATCCTCTGAAATTTACCCTCTGCCAACCTCCCCAATCTCATTGCTCTTTGCCAACCTCCTACCTGGTTCTTTGCATTGAATCCTATAAGCTCACCCCAAGTTTCTTAAGTGTACTTTTTCACTTCATCTGTGTTTCTATGCAGGCAAGTCCCTCTGCCTAGAATATTGTCTTTTTTTGGACAGCCTTTGATTTCTTTTCTGAAACTAGCTCTAGGATAAGGTTCCTTCCTTGCACAGCCTCCTTGGACTCCTTGAAAGAGTTACTTACTCTCTGTTCTCCTCTGCCTTCCGCTCTGCCTTGTATAGACTCCTACTATATTTTAATGTGCTTATAGACTGTGAGCTCTTTGACGGTAAGGGACTGTTAATATTTCCTAGTTTAGGGAACAAGACAAAGCAGTCAATAAATGCTACTAAATGAATAAATATGACTATCCCAGTCCCCTCAGATTCATCCTGGTACTCACTCATCCTGTGTTCAGCCCTCATTCATAGGTCTTATTACCTCAGGATCAGTGATTACCTCCTCTGCCTCTCCCACAAGATATATGATCCACTAGAGCAGGTGACTGTCTTAGTATGTAAACCCAGTGTCTTCCCAATAAATATTTTTGAATGAGTGAATGGCCTTTCCATATTTGTGTTAATCAGTAGACTTAGTTTTCCCCAACCCCAAGTACTTGCACCATAGTGTTTCACAGAGAGATAAACCATGCATTTAATTTCAGTTTCTCAAGCCTCTCTTTCAGTTGGTATCTCTGATGATTAAGCTTGACTGTATCAATTTGACTGGCTTGGGAGCTACCAAGGAGATTGGTGGAACACAATTTTAGGTGTATTTGGATAGGTTAAGGAAGCATGACCTTGGGTACTATATATGGCCCATGGCCACTTCCTCTCTGTTTCTATCTTCCTGCTCTGCTTCCTGTCTACCATGAAATATGTAACTTTGCTCCATCATACCTTTCTGCCATGAAGTCTCTGCCTTGGAATCAGCTAACCATGGGCTGAATCCTCAAAAACACTGATCCAAATTAAACCTTTACTCTTAAATCATGGGTGAGGCATTGTGTGATAGCAATGACAAAGCTGAATAATACGGTATCAAAATAGGACCAGTCAAAAAAGGAGGTACAACAATAACTAACTCCCTGAACCTTGAACACAAGACAGAAGTAAATGGGGCTCACTGAAGTTCTGATTATTACCAGTGACTATGCCAGGGCTAACTTCCCCATAACCTGTTTGCCCAAATTCTGCCATGTTACAACATTATCTGGGTTAGGGGGAGCCCATGATTGGTGGGTGCAATTTTACAGAGCAATCAGAGGTGAAATGGGCAGCAAAAAATACTTTGGAATTGGAGCTAGAGGTTTTTTTGACACCCTTCTGGGCTCTTCCATTTGTTTAGCTGTATGGCCTGGAACCAATTGCCTGAAGCCTTTCATTATCTGTTAGATATGGACTGCAGTATTTACCCAGCTTATCTTTTAGGAATGTTGTACTTTTTAATGATTCCTAGAAGGGATTAGATAGCCTATTCTGTATTTACATTTGGCTTTCACAGTGGCATCCTTTGGTCTAAGAATTTAAAACTGCAAAACCAAGAGATGCTTTGTGTATAAGGGCAGCTTGCATTATTAAACACACCTTTTTGATATGACCAAGTCCAGAGTCTGACCTTAACCTGAGAACTGTACTGCATCAAACAGAGAACCTAGACCTTCCTGGTAACCATTCTAGATAAAGTCCTTTGATAACCACTAAAGACCATTCTCTGGGAAAGTCATTGCTCTGGAGTCTTCTTGTTGAGCATTGCTGGTCCTGTATGTCAGCTGGGTGGATACGGCCATGAATGGGGCTAATGTGGCTTCATAAACAGGAAGCAGACCATGTCATAGCCTCTGTGCCTTTGGGCTTCATGGCAGAGAGTATCTGCTTTTGGGTCCCAGTGGAGTCCTTCTCAGAGTTGAAATAGTCAGGTTTTTATTTCTGGGACCATATACCCAACACTCACAACTTAAAGAAGGAGATATTTACTGTGGCTTATGGTTTCAGGGGATTCGGTCTGTGGCTGGATTGTGCCAAGAAAGCAACTTAATGGCAGAAGGGCATGGTGGAGCAAAGCTGCTCAATGCATGGCAGCTGGGAAGCAGAACAGGACAACAGTGTCTCCATGATCTACTCAGACATCCCCAAGAGTGTGCTTTACTAATCCTCTGAGTAGCTTCCAAGCCAACCAAGTTGATGGACCACCTTCACCATCACAAATTCTCTTCCACTGCCATGAACTCTCCCTTGGCACAACACTCCAATAAAAAGGATTGTGTTTGTGTGTGAATGTGTAAAAATTCATCATAACTTTCCATTTTATGTTTACTCATGTAATTTACTATCTGTGTTCACTTAGCAGTCTTAGGAAACAAATTATTTCCAGAGAATCATACCAGCAGATGGTTTTATTTCTCTTCTTGTACTTGGCCTTTTGAGCTAACTGGGGCTAGATTCATTTTCCTTTCCTCCAGTAATGTTTTTATCCAGGTGATGAACTGTTTCATCCAGCCAAGGAGTTTGAGACTTTGGATATGGATTTTTTTTCACTCAACACTCATTCAACCAACCTTTCCAGGGGACTCTGGAAATTATGTCAAGTTGGATCCTACATCCATTTGATGAATCTCATATCATTGCTCCTGAGCCAAGAGAAAGCTTAGACTAGGGTTTGGAGTGAAGTGAACACTGCTCAACAGAGTTACGCCCAACTTGCCACCCTGTACTCCCCCAAGGAACTCTGATGCCAAGTGTGCTCACCAGTAGCACCCGAGAGTCTGGGTATCTAGTTGTGCCTACAAACAAAGATATCTCTGTTATAGCATCTATCTGGTTCTCTGTACAGAAAGCTCCCCTAAACTAGGTATTTTTACATTTAACTGTGCAGTGCTATGTGTTTTTCCTCTAGTGATCAGAACACCACAGAAGAGGAATGACACTTTAATTTCAACCTTAAAACCACTATATTCACTACTAATCATAATCACCATCACTAAAGTCCACCCTTGTGACTACCAGTAGAATCTGTTTGTGGATTCCAACCACTGCCCATCACCTGCCACTCCCTTCCCTGGACCACATAGACTCTGTTTCATCTCCCAACATTTTTTCTGGGTAGCCTCTCATAGGAAAACACTAAACTGAGATTCATTTTGCTGCCTAAAACAGCCTGAAATAAATCCTTCACTCTCAACATTTCATGATCTGAAAAATAGGAAGAATAATCCTTGCCTCCCAGGAACATGTTCTAAAATGGAATTAACTGTAATTATAACTGATAAGATGATAGAGCAGTCTGAAATCTTTGTGGATTTATTTATTTATTTTTGTACTGAGAATCAAACTCGGGACCTTCTGCTTGCCAGGCAGGCACTGCACCACTGAGCTGTATCACCCAGTCCAGCAGTCTCAAATCTTTAAGGTTAGTCTACATGGCAATCTACCTGATCACTTTTGCAGATGCCAACTAAAACCCACTATGGTCCTGTGTGTTCCCTTCCCATACAGTGTCTGTCTCCAAATTATCACTACATTGCCCAAGAGAATGAACAGATTATGATGTGACTTTGCATCCTGAAAAGTTATGTTTTCCTAAAATCAAAGAAGAAAAGGAAGGCCGGGGATTTAGCTTGGTGGCTTAAGCACCTGCCTGGCAAGCGTGAGGTTGTGAGTTCGAGCCCTAGTACCAACAAAACCAAACCAAACCAAACCAAAAAAAAAAACCCAAAAAACCAAAAAAGCCAAAACAAAGAAAGGGAAAGTAAAGTGAAAGTTATCTGTATTTAGCCCACATTTCTCTCAGAAACTAAAGGACTTACTGCCACATGTGTATAAGAAGAGAAAGAATAAAGAGAAATGGGTTGAGGAAAGCAAGAAGAGAGTAGTCAAGAAAGACACAGAGGAGAAGGTGGTGGCATGGAACCCTGCTCAGAGAGACATGTTAGGAGCAGGAAATGTCAGCACTTCATACAGTCCACAGCAGGCGTATGAGGTAGCTCAGAGCCACAGAGTACCAACCTGTACATGAGGTGCCTTAGTCACTCTTCTTGGTTCTGGGAAGGAAAGGGTTATTTTGGCTCACATTTTAAATCCATAGTTGGCTGGCTTTGGGGCAGGAAGGTATAGAGGAAAGGCCTGGACAGAGAAAAGCAGCTCTTTTCATGGGAACAAGGAAGCAGAGAATGAAGGGAGGAGTGAGGAAGGAAAATACACCCTTCCAGGTCACACTTGCAGGGATCCACTTCTTCCAGCCAGGCTCACCTTCTCCAAGTCCCACCTGTGAATGCACGAAGCTCTTGGGATATCTCAGATCTAAAATGTAATGTAAAGGTTCACCCAGAAGTAGGCTCAGGTACATTTGAAGTCACAGGTGGCATCTGTAAATATCCTTGAGTGACACCGTGGGACTTCTGCTGTCTGATGCAAAAGGGTGAATGAAAAGAGCACTGGAATGCAAGTTGGTGAAACATTGCATATAACCTGAGTCAAACACCTTGAGCAGATCAAGCCCCCATTGAGCTTCAAACCCAGGGGTTGTACTAGTGGACTTCATGGTCTCCTTTATGTTCAACTAAGTCCTCAAATCAGTGGGGCCATTGGTGGTAGACTATTTATCCTCCTCTCTCTTGCCCACACTTTCACAGGGAAGGAGACATATATTTTTTCCCCCACCCTATGGATGTTGGGGTTATTGATGACTTGCACTGGCCAATAGGGTGTGGGCAGAAGGGATAATGTACCAGTTCTGAGGAGAATCTTTCAGAAGCATTGCAAGCATCATCCAACCCTTTTGTGCACCTGTACTCTGTTAGAAGAGCACACCCCGGTAGCCCTGCTGCTTTAGCCTGAGTCACAGCAGAAAGAGATGCTGGGATCAAGCCCAAAATTAATACAAAGTCAAAAGCCAAGGCAAGCCCAGTCCAGCCCAGTAGAGAGCTTCAGCTATCTTGCAAACCCATAAATAGGAAATAAATGTTTATTGTAAGGGACTGTGATGTTTGGGACTCTTTGTTACTGCAGCCAAAGCTGACTAATGCACTGTGAGACAGGAAAGTCATAGAAGCACACCACAATGATCTAGCCTGCATGAAAGAGAATGAAGGGCAGCTGGAGGGGTCCCCAGAGGAAGACTTCCATGCCAGGGCTACTGTAACCTTCCATATGGAGACACACCTGGCTTTTGGCATCAACAACCCAGGCCTTGGCTGGGGAAGGAAGGGAGTTTGGTGGGATGGGGAAGTAGGTTATAATGATTCAAAGTCAAAGTCCTTCCTGCTCACAGTCCTCTCTTTTCTACAGTCTCCCACACTAAGCTGTCTTGTTTCTCACTGCTTGGGTGTTGTAATTAAAAGGCTCTTGAACCCAAGGTTGATGTATTGATTTAGTAGGAATAGAGAGGCAGAGAGATGGCTTAGATAAATTTACAAATTCTAGTATCACTGGTCTATGACTGCTGTGATCAGTAAGCACATCTTCAGGTCCTTCTGATTCCTAAAGGATTCCAAAGAAATTCACATCAACATTATCCCAGCCAAATTCTAGCTAATAGATGTTTTCCTGCCAAACAGAGCACCATGGCATATTTTATGCAACATATGCACTGCTGCCCAGGGAAGACAGCTGTGGAATTCTAATTCTCCCATTACTGTGGTTTGTGGGGTACCCTGAAGTTCCAGTTAGCCAACGCTTATGCTGACCTTTATACATTTATACACTGTAAACAATGAAGGTTGCTAACCTTCATTTTACTCAGAAACTAGGACCATTCACTACCTTCTCAGTTGCTTGGATCAAGCCTTTGGAGTCAACAGTCACAATCATCCATTGGAAAAAAAAAAAAAAGGACCCAGCCCTTCACCAATCATGATAGAAGAGAGGAGGAACATAACTTTGGGGGATAGGGTAAGGAAAGAAGTAGGAACAAAAGCAAAACATTCCAAATTTTCTGAAACACTGTAGCCTTTTACAAAAATCTTACCCGGAGCAGAAATATATGCGACTAGATAAAAGCACAGACATTAGGAATGAAGCAGGGGTGAGGATTCAGAACCTGTCTGTGCAGCATTCTGTTTCATACTCCTGAAAGTATCTCTTAGAGTTATGTGTGGAACACAGTTTGGAAACCCCTGGGCTGGAGAACCTTGGATCATTGGATAGACTTACGGAAATAAAAAGTAAGAAGCAGACACCATCATGGCTGTTTCTGGGTACTCTACTGGGAATAGAATGGAATTAACTGTACAGACATTCTTTGTCATGAATTGGCAGCCACAAGGCACACAAGAAAAAGATGCCTTCTACATCCTGCCCAAGACAGATGAACCACCTGCCTAACCTTTCTCAAATTTTATCCTCATCTTCAAATGGAAAAGGTAGATTTCCCTAGAAACAAGTTAGAGCTTCCTCATTTACCCTGTATCTGCTACCTATCCATCCAGCTCTCCTATGTAAGTAGTGCCCTGTCCTGAACTTCCAGGTCTCAAGCTTGATGTCCTCTCTGCTTTGGCCTCCTAGAGGAAGCGATCCTGAGGGATGCATCTATCTCATCAGCATGTAGCTTCCCACTTCCCATGGAGACAAGCCCTCAGACCCACCTATGCACACCACGTCCATGAAGCCATACATCCCATAGCAGATCTGGAAGAGGAGGTCTTGGCGCTGCCATTTTGCTGAGGGACTGAAGGTCGACCAGATGAGCCATGAGATACTGGCGATGAGGAAGAGCGAACCCAAGATGGCAGCTGCAATCTGAACCTTCTCGATGACTGTCAGAGAGATGGCCTGCCACTGGAAAGGAGAGAGTGGCAAGTTAGCTGTTGCTTGGATGCCCTCAACCCTTTCCCTTCTCCTTCTACTGCTTCAACAAGTCACCTTTGAAGTCAAATTTAAATCAGGGTACCCCAAATTGTAGTATAATGGACATGTTTGCAGTTTCACAGTGCATTTTTAAATCAGAGGAAACTTATATCACATGAAATGATCAGAGACCATTGTAAGGAAGGATTCTGACCAGGAATGACTGAGAAAGAGATCCTTATACTTGATTATGAAACAGAGAGAGAAATCAGAAGGAGACAGAGAAAACAAACAGCTTGTGTGGCTAGTGTTCCAGGTGTCTAGACTATTCTTTTCAAAACAACACAGTTTATTTTCTCACTAATAGGTGCTGAGAGGGCACGGGTTTTTCTTTTGCCTGTTTTATTTTGCTTCTACAGTAACACTTCACATGCCATTTAGTATGCATGCCAGAGATTACCAATTCAACAGACAAGGAAAGGATGAGGAATGTGGAAGAGAGATAAGGAAAACAATTTCTAATTTACTGAGTGTGTATTAACATGGATTTTTTTTTTCTTTTTCTTTTTTAAACAGAAAAAACATCTAAAGTGTGGGTTTCAGCTATGGGATTTAGTGGTACTATAGCTAATCCAGGCAATACTGGTCAAAATAGGCCAGGAGTTGGATTTCTACCACAGAGTTTCTTCATGCAGTCATTCAACAAATAGGTATTAAGTATTCTGTGTGCCTGGGCACCATGCTAGGTGATGGAAATAAAGCACTAGGCGCAACCAGACAAAGTCCCCACCTTTGTGAAGCTTGCAGCCTATGAACCTCAGACAATCCTGTGAAACTTCCATTGCAGTCCAACAGGGTTTCGAAAGGAAGGCCCACAGTAAAAGCCTGGGAGAAGGCAATTTAGCTTCCCATAGGAAGTGATGCTTGAGCTGAGCAGGAGTTTACTAAGCAAAGAGAAGAGGGAAGAGTATCCCAGGTAGAGAGAAGACCATGCAAAGGCCCCCTGTTGGAAGACAGCATGGTGAGTCTGAAGACCTAGAAAGGGACCAGCTGGGACCAGCCAGTGACCTCTAACGAGTCATAATCATTGGAAAACATTTCACCTGCCAGTCTAGATGTAGTACACTGGCCTTGACATTTAATTACACAGATAGCATCACATTACAGGGAACTGGGCCTTTACCTTTTCCAGTCCTAGGGTTATACATAACAAAGGAATTTTCCAGAAGATGGTCTAGTCATGCAGACTTAATGCTTTTTCCAGGGCTTGCTCCACTGCCTGGAAGGAGGGCTCTTGGCTACCGTACCGTCAAGGTATCAAGAACCCTCACCTTCTCCTCCTCCTCCAGACTGCAAGAACCCCAAATATGGGGGCACAGAAAAGCCCTCTTCATCCATTCTCTCCCCCCCAAGCCATCTGCAGACCTAACCAGTGCCCCTGACCACTGTGATGAAGAGGGCAAAGTGCTGTGACACGAACTTTCCTGTTCGTCCACATGAGGCTCCACAGAGGTGTGGGGGACACTGTAAGGGGCGAACAGAGGACGAGAGAGCTCTGATCTCACAGGAAGGGTGGGAGGGGAAAAGGGTGTTCATTGGCCAGGTTCTGCTGCCATCGGACACCTGGGATTGGGGCCTTGTTCCAAGCGAAGTTGTGACTCGGCTGTTGTGAGACTTCTGCACACCTTGAACTCCTATCTGCAGCACTGGTGAATGCAGAGACAAAAGGGAAGAGCATGAAGACTGGACCCTTCATCCCTTCTACCATGAAAGGCACTGAGCCAGGGAATCACAGGACCCAATTTGCTGAGTATGACTGAGGAGAATTCAATAAATCACAGAGACCATCACTTTTCCCTTCTGTAATAAAGGAAATATTTTGTTCTTCCTACTTCTTAGAATATTATGAAGGTTAAATGAAATAACTTTCAAGCCAGTACTTGAAGGGTATTCTTTACAGTTTGGATAAGCCCATGAGATGGGAACTCATAAGTGTGCCTAGGATCTATGAGGTAGATTAAGCCCAGACACAGGAGCCACAGTCCCTGTTGCAGGCAGCAACCTTATTCTAGCACTTCAAAGTTACCTAATTTCAGACAAGTTAGAGAGCTCTCAGGGCTTCCACATTCATCTGTAAATTGGAAATGATAATAATAGTCCTCACTTCATTAGATATTCTTTAGTATTAAATTAAATAATATATGTGAATATTTAGAACACTGGCTGGTACCTAATAAGTACTGAGTCAACATGATTTTATATAATACAGTTCCTCCTTATCCAAGGAGAATAGATTCCAAGACCCCCAGTGGCTGCCTGAAACTTTGGATAGTACTGAATCCTATATACAAGCACTATGTGAGACACGGGAACAGTTGATTTATTAAGAGACAGTTACTGAGTGACTAACAGGCAGGTAGCATATTCACCACAAATACGCTGGGTAGAGGGATGGTTCATGTCCCAGGCAGGATGAAGCAAGAAGATGTGAGATTTTATCATGCTACTCAGAACAGAACCAAGTTAAAACCTATGAATTACTTCCGGAATTTTCCACTTAATAGTCTTGGACCGCAGTTGACCATGGTTAACTGACACCGTGAAAAGAGAAACCATGTATAAAAGAATATATCAAAATTGCAATTTGGATGTAGCAGAGGATAAAAAGCAACCATGAAACCTTGAGATCCACAGGCTGTGCTATGACTATCTTCTCGGAGTTTCTCTGGACCAGAAACATTGCTTCCAGAGGGTCCCTCTGATGATGTCCCATAGAGAATAGTTGTGCCATTTCTCACAACTTCATATAGTACATGAGCCAGGAAGAGAGAGACCCAAGAGACTAGAAAGGGCCTCCTGCTTCTGACAGAAGATCACCACTGCTTGCTTGTGCTCAGGTCACTGGGGTGAGCAGGCAACCATCTCATACTTGCTAGGTCTGAGGAATCCGGAACACACAATTGTAACATTTTGGGCCACAGATACACAACACAGATTTTCGCCAAACTTCCAGTGCTACCTGGAGAAGTGAAAAGGCATTTATCTACACCATTGCCTTTTGAAGACCAAGAGAATCAGAGAGGTCCCCACTGTCACAATTACAGACATAGTAATAATTTAAGGATAGATTAATAGATCAATATTGCCAACACTGCCATTTGCTTATCTGATTTGTAAGGTTAGAATAAACTTCTTTTCTTTTTTTTCCCTCTTGGGAAAAAGTTATTCCTGAATACTTTTTCATTATATGAGCCCAGGTGGAGCCAGCAAAGGGGTGTGTGCGTGTGTGTGGAGGGGGAGGATGACCCTGCAGCAGGCTTGTGGATCTGGGATCTGACCTTTCTTGAGGCTTGAGAGGCTGAAAAGGAAGGGGAAAGTTAATGCACCCAGACCTTGGTCGGCACCCAGAGGATAGGAATCAGCTGTCTTGTGATACTGCTATTTTAAGACACTTCAACATTTTGAAACAAATGGCTGTAGACGGGAGCAGTGGCAGGGAGAGGTCCCTCTGATGTGGACCCCTTGGCTCACCATCAGGATGACTGAGGTGCCTGGGACTTCAGTGTCACCTTCCAGAAACGCCCCACCCCAGCCCACACGTGTGTGCAGACACACATTCCCATTCCAGGCAGTGCCCCATGAGAAACCCCACAGAGTCTAAAACAGAACACTCGGGAGGCTGTAACTCCAGATGTTTCCAGCTGCCACCCATGCAAAGACCCCACCCCACCCCACAGCCCCCTCTAACCCCTTGTGCCCTGGACTTGAGGGGTTGATTCTCCCCCTCCCCCTAAGACAGGAAGGGAAAAAGTGTCAGGCAGTTGGAGTCCCACCCTCACCGTCGTGGTTAATTGATTATGTGGCAGCTTAATTGGCCGATCATGCATATAGGGAAGCATTTTCAGAAGCAAAATGTCCTGCCTGTGTGCGTGTGCCTGGCACGGAGAGCTGTGTGACTTGGGCGCCTGGCCGCTCCTCCAGGAAGGCTGATGTGTCAAGGAAGGGTAGGGAGAGCGCTGGCACAGGCACGAGGAGCTCTCTGTGCTGCAGGAATCTGTTTTTCAGACCTCTGCCCAGCCCTGCTGCCCCTCACCCTAACCTTTTTCTACTCTGTCCCTTTCGCTTTCTTACTGCCCTCCATTTCTCTGCCTCCCTCTCCTATCTCTTCTCCGTTTCCCTCTCTGACCCCTGCAGAAGTGTGGTCTGTTCACCAGCAACTTCGGTGTCACCCATAGTTTCCTAGAAATGCAGGCTCTTGAGGCGGGCGTGGTGGCAAATGCCCATAATCCTTGTAATCCTAGGGAGGCTGACGCAGGAGACAGCTGCAAGTGTAAGGCCAGCTTGAGCTATATGGTGAGTTCAAGGCCAGCCTGAACTACATAGTAAGATCCTGTCTCAAGAGAAGAGGAGAAGGAGGGGAGGGGAGAGGAGAAGGGAGAGGAGAGGGGAGGGAGGGGAGAGGGGGAAAGAAAGAAATGCAAACCCTCAACCCCGTCCCGGACCCGCTGAACCTTAGTGTGCAATTTTGATAAGCCTCTGGGTGAACTTCCTGCACAGAAAGTTTGAAAGGTGCCGCGGAGCCTTCTTGCCTGTATCAGGTCTGTTCCAGCTCTTGGCTTTGACTCAGTCCTGCTCGCCCTCCCCACACCATCTTCTTTACTATGGTCCCTCACTTCTGCCCATTGGTCTTGCCTTTATTTTCCACTTTTACTTCTTTTCCCCTTTCCTTCCCTGTTTTCTCTCCCTTTCTCCCTTTTCTTCTTTCCTTCCTTCTTCCTTTCTTCATTTTTCTCACTTTCACCCCACTTAGATCTACTTCTCTCACTTTGCCCCACCCCTCCTGTTCTTGCTGGGGCTTAAGAAAAAGCAAATCCTTCACCCCACCAGCTGCCCACCAGCTGCTCCTGGGCTCCAGGTGGCCCTGAATTCTCCAGCTGCAGTGCAGATGGCGTGGCAGCCCCAGGCCTAGCACCCTCTGCGGGCAGCCCCTGGGTTCACCTGCAGAGGATTCTTTGTGCTTATGGCGATGACGTGGTACTTGTAGTAGCACAGCTCACAGCTCCAGCAGCCACGCTCGCTGATCCACTTGATGAGACAGGGCTGGTGCGTGCACTTGACCGAGCCGTCACAGCGGCACGGGCTCAGCAGCTCCCCCTGCAGGAAGAAAGGCAGAGAGCGGTGAGATCCGGGCGTCAGACTCTAGCCGGGTGGGTGGAGGCTGAAGCAGAGTTTGAGCCACACGCTGATGCCAGAGACCGCGACCCCAAGCAGAGAGCGTTTTGTCTGGAGACGTCAGACTCCAGGGAGAAGCTGTGACTCTCGCATCCCGAGCGTGGGGGACAAGCAACTGCAGTCAGATTGGAGACGCTGCGATAAGACATAGGTCAACATTTCTTGCTGCTCAGGTCCTAGAGTTTCCAAGAATGCAAGAAGGCCATTTCCTGCAGAGCCACCTGCAGACCAAAGCAGGTGAAGAGAGCTCCCTGGTGGCCACTGGGTTGAATTGCAGGCTCAAACCCAGGCTCCCACTGGCTGTAGATGTGGGAAACTTTTTTTCCTGATGATGACACCCAGGGCCTTGTTCAAACGCTCTTCCCCTGAGCCAAATCCCCACTCCCAGAGGGAATATTTATGTAAAGCCTCCCTTAGTCTAATGGTAATGTGGGGTTCAGAGCTATGGTCTTAGCCTCTGCAGTCTCCTGCAGGCCAGTGCAGAGACCCAAGTTCTTTGCAGGCGGCCTCCATCCCAGGTTGTCAACTGAAGAAAACATGGGATAGATCTGAATCCTGGGAACCTTGGAGATTGGACCAATACTCTTGTTAAGGAGCTGGGCCTCTCCAGCCAGCCTTGGGACACAAAGCAAGAGCCCAGCCTGTGGGCACGAGAAGCAGGAAGGGAAAGGAGCTGGCCAAGCCAGATGGTGAAACTCCTTTAGAGTGGGTCGTGCAGTTGGGCTTATTCTCCAAAGGTTCCAGGGATGAGTCAGGTAGCCGTGACTGAAGCCTGTGTCTCTGTGTCTCCTGACAAGTTGGCCCCAAAGTGTTTCCGTCAGCCTCATCTACTGTTTGTCTCTCTCCCTCTCTGTGTTCTCTTTCTCCCTCCAGGCTCAGGGTCCACCATGTTTGCTCATGAAATCCCTATCTGCCCAGTCCTGTGTTTACCTTCCTCGGGCCACTAGCAGTGAGATTCCCCCCACTTCCCTGACCTCTGCTCCCTCTGGCCTTACCACCATCTCTTCCTTCCTCTCGGTGCCTCCCTCAGCTCATTAGTTTTGGATCCAGCTCCTCTGCCTCACTCCACCCATAGACCTTCGTGATGCCCCGCACAGCCCAATCCCTAAACCTCACGTGGGTGTGTTTGGAATATGGCCACTTGAGCCATGTCCCTGTCATTTTGGGGAATATCATTATTCATGAAACAACATCTTGTTCTAAACTGTGAATAAGTAAATCCGGGAGCTTCTGGCCTCTAAGTTTCAGATCTTCATCTGTATACTTAAGCCTCTGTATATATTAAGCATGTTCTGCTGCCATTTCTTTCCAGGATTTCTAGAATAATCTTTCTCTTCTACTTCAACTGTTGGCATTCAAAGCCCTCACCTTGGCTTGGATGAAATCTAGAATGTCTTTTTGCATCCAGTCTGTGAGACTTTAGAACCAGTGATCTCCTTCAGGGTGTCTTTCTTGACTTTCCCAGGTTGAGCTCAGTGCTCTGATCTATAAGCCTTCTATGATGAGTGCCTTTGGCATGTTTCAAGTAGAGCACTTAGTACACAACTGCAATTGTCCATGCATACACCTGCCTATTCCTCAAAGGATCCCTTGGTGTGGGTTAGGTTTACATCTTTGCATCCCTTTCTCCTGGCCCTCAACAACTTTTGATGTTTGGATGAGTAAATACAAAATAAATAGTGTCTGTTTTCTGCACTACGCACTCTGTAAGCATGGGAACCGTGTTCATCTGTCACAGTACCTAGTCTTTCATCTGCATATGGGCAGTAATGAACACAGCTGCAGAAACACTCAGGGGTTCAGCTCCGGGAGACCCTCCCTGGTTTCCCCTGTGTTCTTTCTGTACAGACAGGTTTTTCCCATATCCTCTGTCATGGCACTCCCTCATTTGTCTCTGGATCACTTCACAGTGACCACCTCACTGTGTCCCCTCATAGGGACAATATTTTACCCATTTTGTATCTCTTACTTTGAATGTGGCACCTGGTACAGCAAGACACTTGTTCCAGCTTCAACAGCTGAACACTTGCATGTATCTCTTTGATGAACAAGAGGTTTTGCTCCTGTAGGACACGGCCAACTTCTGGCTTCTGTTGAGCAGCTGTAGTGCTTGGAGGAGGAGAAGGAAAGGAAGAAGGAGAGGGAGAGGGAGAGGAAGAGGGAGGGGAAGAGGAAGGAGAAGAAGAGGAAGAGAAAGAAGAAGAGGAGGAAGAAGAAGAGGAGGAGGAGATAGGACGTGCTTGAGTTGCTTGCTGTGCACTTCACCCAGCAAGGCCTAACAGCCCTTGGTTTTAAGTCTCCATGCTATGGCTTTGAGAAAGAGAGAGAGAGAGAGAGTGGAATGATGTGCTGAGGGAGGGGCAAAAGCTCTCATTATTCATGGCAGCATTTTTTAGGCTCATTAATTCTAACAGGATGAGCTGCATTTGATTAATCGGGTTGTTAAGCAGCCATGTCAAATTGCTGATCAGGTAGAAGACATTACTTCCAGTCCCTGACAATAGTGCCAGGTGATGGTGACAGCTGCACTCCATGCTTCGCCAGCAGCGACCATGAGAAAGGGCAGGAAGAGTGGCTGTGTGAGGCTAAAAGATAGCAAGACCTGGGCTCTCTACCTTGGCTCTGGAGATGGGACGCTGGGGCCCTGCAGCCTCTGTACAGAGACTTGAAGAAAGTGGGAGAGAGACTTGGCCTGGTCCCAGTGCCTGGCTAAAAGCACAAGGCCAGCACAGAGCAGCCTCTTCTGGGGTGACCTTCCCAAGGGGCTGGATAACTGAAAAGACAGAGTAAGGACTTGCTTTTGGCACTACAAGTATTAGAAAGCATGGGCACCAAAACTGTTAGGTAAGTTTATATTGGATGAAAAAAGTTCATCCAGGATTTTAGAGGTTAAAAAAATCCAGGGGAAAAATAAGCCGTTGTAATCTTGGCATTTAACTAGTTTTGTACATTTTTTTTTTTTTTAGTATATCTTTATGTGCATTTGAGAGGAGGGTTATATAATCTTTTTGGTTTTTAAGGCTTCTAAAAGGCCTTAACCTAGACCCTTCACTATCTTCTACTGATCAGATCTGTGTGTCTTCAAGAACAATAGAAGTGAAAATAGGCAGCAGTGGATTCAAACTAGACTTGGTGAAGGCAGGCCTTGCAGTAAAGCCTGTTAGCAGCTAACTAAGATAGTGTAATGTGGAAACAGAGATGGATACTGCATCCCCTACCACCACCACTGGAAAACATCTCTCAGCATAAGAGATGCCTACTGAGGAGAAAGGGAAATTGCTAAGTCAAGGTCACAGAGGCAGCTGGTGGCATGGGCAAAATGGCAGTTCAGCTCCTTAGACATCAGCCTCTCTCTGAGCTTTTCCACACCCTTGCCCCTGTCCCTGTTGTTCAACCCCTCTTGTGCCATGAGTCCCTTCTCTGTTTTCTCTCTAGATTCCCCCCTGATTCTGGGCCCAGCACAGTTTGCTCAGGTGAGTTTCCATGACGGCCATCTGTAGGCCATCAGCTCCATTCACCAGTGTCCCCTCCCTGTACCATCTCCTGCAGTTTGGTACCTCATCATCTTCAAACCCTCTGCCATGTGAGCTGCTCCTGGGTTCCCCACTGACATAGCAGACCTGCGAGAAGGGACAGGGCTCAGGGTGCAGGAAAGGATAAGCTCCTCTGGCCCAGCTTGCTGGCTCCATGCTTTGGGTCTGGAGGATTGCTGTGATCTTGTCTTTGTAGCTCAGCAAACTCCAAGGATCAAAGGGGCCTGTGGAATGCCAAGGGCACCAGGCACTTCCTCAGTGATCTGCTCAGGGCCTTGGGGCCTGAGGCCACCTGGGAGTGACCAAGATGAGAAAAATGGGGTCTCTAATCCCCTGGCCCCCAAGGGGCACAGTGTGGGAAGTGGTTAGGAATGGATTTGGAAACAGGCACTTTGCAAGCAGAGGCTGTGCCATTGAGCTATCTCCCCTGCCCTTGGAAACAGGCAGTTTGGATGAGATCCTCTTTACTGCTTGCTGGCTGGGCAAGCTGGGGGCAAGCTTCTTAACCTCTCTGTGGCTCCATTTCTTCATCTGTCCAGGAAAGATAAGCCTTACCTCCTCAAAGAGTGGATTGAATGAGACTCAGCATGCAAAGTACTTGACACAGTGCCTGATGTGAGTGCATCAGTGAGTGCCCTTGATAAAAGATTATCATTTGCACATTTCTGTAAGGACATTAATTTCATAGTTTTTTCTGCTACAACTTTATCTTCCATTCATACTATCACTCTAATATAGGTCAGACAGGTAGGGGAGGAGCAAGTGCCTTAAGGGTCAATGGAGAGAGAAATTAAGAGTAAAGAACTTCCCACAACAGTCTGCCCTTTTGGGATAAGGAACCAGAATATGATTCTTCCAGATTCTAGCCCAGGACTGTCCTCTGTGTTATCACAGGACACTGAGAACATTTTGGGGGACTTCTTTGAGGATACTGAACTGGAGGGGAGCACAGGCCTCTTGGACTGAGGTTTTGCTGGAAGCTTCAGGGAACAAAGTGATCCTCTAGCCCTGACTTGTGCCTGATGTTGCGGGGAGGAGAGCACAGGCTGGATCCTCCTCCCAGCCAATGATGCAGCAAGCTGCAGGTGCGGGTCTCCCCAGTCACAGATTCCTTTGTTTATTTTGGGCTTGCTTTGTTTTTGCCTCTTTCAATCTGAAGCTCTTGCTTCTGGAATCCTTACATTACCTAGTTGCCATGACAGCAACAGGTAAGCCAAGAGTTTCTTTTCCACTCACACAGGTGGCAGTCATCCCTGTCTCAGAGTAGAAGGAAAGAAATACAGTTCAGTGTAGCAAAGTCAGCTCCATGCCCTGCTGAAGTTTGTAACTCTGGGAAATCCAAAGAAAGGGGACAGTAGAATGCCAGCCTTGGGATGCAGTTAGGAACATATTCCTTTTGAGACCAATGCATGGCTAAAAGCTTGACTCAATTCTGTACAAACGGGAATATCTAGGTTTTTGCAATCTGTGTGATCTCAGGCAAGTGGTTTAACCAATCTGGGCCTTGTTCAATCATGCCTTTCTTCAGTCAATAATTACCTACTGTGATTCAGGTTCTGTTCTAGGTGATAGGCGTATAATGCTGAATGATACTGGCTAGAATTCCCTACTAGAGAAAGACAATAAATATCAAAATTGTAAGCACTGCTTTAATCTTTTTTTTTTTTTATTGCTGACACAAATATCTGATACCCACGGCTTAAAGGAGAAAAGGGTTTTTTTTTTTGTTTTGTTTTGTTTTGTTTTTCTCACAGTTATACTGTGGTTGGCTCCAGGGTAGAAATGGCATGGCAGAATGGCATAGTGAGAGAAAGAGATTCATGTGATGGCAGCCAGGAAGCAGAGAGAAAAAGGAGACCCAGGGAGGGAGATTGCATTTGACCAAGCAGGTGATGCCTCAGTGACCTGCCTCTTCTGACCAGACCCCACCTCCTAACATCACATTTAGCTATAGTGCCCCATGTTTCAATCCCGTTCCAAAGGCCCTGCCTCTGACAACATGAGAACTTTGGGTGGGGGGAGGTCATTTCTAATCTAAACCATGACAACATCTAACATGCTGTCATGTGGTATGGAGAAAAATAAGCAGGAAAAAAGAAAGCTGGTCTATGAAGGATAAGGTTGATTGAAATTTTAAATAGGATGGCTCTGAAAACTTTCACTGAAAAGAAATATCTGAGTAAAGACCTAGGGAGTCAAAGGAGCCAGGCATGCAGATATCAGAAGCCAAACACTATGGGCAGAGGGAACATCAAGGGCAAAGGTCACGCAGCAGGGCCATGACTGGCATATTCTAGGAACCCCCATAATGCTTGTGGTATATCTGGGCTACAGTGAGTGAGAGGAATGGGAAGAGAAGAGGTCAGAATAGGAATAAGAGTGGGGGTACAGATCAGACAAGTCTTGTGGATCATTTTAAGAACTCAAGTTTATGAAGAAAAGGAAAATCATGAGTTGTTTTGAGCAGAGTATTATAAAAGAATTCTTAGTCTCTGAGTCCACTTTCTCACCTTCCTCATGTGGCACCATCTGGCCATGTTTGACAGAAGCACCCTGGCTGCCCTATAGGGAAAGACCGGAGACTGAAGGAAAATAAAGGCAGAGCACAGAAACAGGAGGCTGTTGTGGTAATCCAGGTAAGTGTTGATCATGTTTCAGGCCAAATTGGGAGCAGTGTGAATCCTGAGAACTGGTCAGCCTCTGGATGTCTTTTTAGAAATAGACATTAAGGTTTGCTGATGGATTGGATATGGCATGTGCATGAAGCAGAAATATCAATGATGATGCTAATTTTAACCTAAGCAACAAGCAGTTCCCTTAGTTGAGATGAGAAAATGGCAGGAAGAACAGGTATGGAGGGAAAGAATGGGAGCTCAGTTTTGGGAGGGTCAGCTTTGAGATGCCCACTAACCAGCCAAGTGGAGATGTCAAACAATGAAACTCACGTTAGCTTGGACCTCAGAGGACAGGTCAAGACACACACTTGAGAGTCACTGGTATGGAACTGATGTTTAAGTCATTATCTTAGATGAAATAATGGATGCAGTGTGTACTGATCAGAAAAGGAAGCAGGACTGGGCTGATTCTGGGGGTGCCGGTGTTTAGAGGTATGGAGATGTGGTGACATCAGCAGAAGAGATGAAAAAGGGAAGTCAGTGAGGTGAGAACACGGTGTTCCAAAAGGAAGAAGGCAAAGCATTTCAGGAAAAGGAGCCATCAGCCAGTCATATGCTGTTGATGGGTCAAGCTGGATGGAAACCCAGAGTTCACCATGGATTTGGCCAATGTTACTTCTGATTTCTTCTATGACCTGAGAATTCATTATGGTTCACAGACAAACCATTCAAAGTTCTGTACATGGGATGGTGGAGGAGAAAAAGAGGGATGTCAAAGAAGGTGGGCACCTCTCATTGTCTACCCAGTAGTTGCTATTGATGATAGGTAGTTGACTCGCTAGAGAAAGCAAGGCATTGTTTCTCTAACTCCTTGGACTGTATATTTGAGGGTCAGTTAACAGAAAGGCTTATCTGTAGCACAACTGCCTAGTTTTTTGGATACAACAAAACCTGTCAATGATATTGATCAATTATTTGTGTAGCTGGGATCTGGGTTGATAGAGGAGGGTTGAGGAGGAAAGAAACAAAGGAGGAGCAAAAATGGGACCAGTGAATAGAAGGAGGGAGCCAGGAGAACCTAGAAGATTTCAGTGCTTTTCCCTTTGGGACAGCAGATGGTGATTTCTTTCTTCTCCAGACCTGTAGGAGGCCTGTGTATACTGGTATCAGGATCAAGAAAAATGACCCATCAACAAAGACTTTCTTGCCAGCAGTTTGTGGAAGAGAAATGAAGTGGGGAGGGTATGATTCTGCTTCCACATAGTATGATAAAGCAGTTTCTTCCTTATCTGTGGAAGGCAGGCTAGTTGACAAGATGACCTCCAAAGATCCTCCATGACCTGAAAATTCATTATTGTTCACAGACAAACCATTCTAAGTTCTGTACATGTTGTGTTAGAGAGCTTGTGGGCGGCTCTCTGTTTTCTGGTTGGAGCCCTTTTCTGATAATCTTTTAAGTCCACTATCCACCTTTGGCACTAACGTTCCCTCTGTAGCCAGGCCACACCAGCTTTCCTCCTGCCCCTCGCAATGGTGCCCAGGCCAAATCTTGGATTCAAAGGACTAACAGTGTGCCAACATTGGCAGAAGGAAGTAAGAAACTGTTGTGAGATAATTTGATTTTAAAAAGAAAGAACTCTGTTACTAAGAAGGGGGAAATGATGTAAGGCTTTAATGAGCTGTAGTTATCTACACTAAGTCCAATTAACCACATAATTAGTTCTAGTTTTACTCTCATACCAGCAGCTTACTTACTTACACACACACACACACACACACACACACACACACCCCTGAAACACTCTCCTCAACACACATATAATAATCTATCTCTTTCATGGAAAATTCCTCTGTCTACTCATCATCTCCAAGAAAGAAAGGAAGGAAGGAAAGAAAGAAAAAAGAAAGAGAAAGAGAGGAGAGAGGGCGCAACAGGGAAGGAAAGAAAGGAGAGAAAGAGGGAAGGAAGGAAGGAGTAAGGGGGAAAGAAAGAACATATAAAAAGAGACAAAAAGAAAGACCCAAACCATCCCTCCAAGCTGCAATTTTCATTTTCATGAAAATTATTTTATTCCTGAAGTGCTTTTCTCCCTATAATTTAACTGGTGTAAGACAAATACACCTATTCTCTTTAACTGCCCCTAAATTTATTCAACTGGCACTAGAGAGAAGAATTTAACCTCACAATAATTGAATTTAAATAACATCCAATTCTATGAAGTCAAATATGATCTGCATAGTAAACAAAACATGCTATGTGAGGGTTGACGAAAGAAAGTCATATTTAACGTGTATAGTCATAATCATATCTGTATTTCTAATGACCTAAATATGCAATATAGTGTTTGTTCATCTTTCTATATAACTCATCATTACCATCACTGTCCTTACAAAAGCTAAAATTGAAGGCTGATCTGCCTGGCTCATTAGAAAAGCATAATTTCAATAAAACTTTAGTGGCCAGAACTAGGCTATATGCATGCAGTGGGCTGGGCCTCTTTCCAAGGTTCCAGGTCACTAGGCTGAAGTTTCCAGGATGCCAGGTTACTGTGTTCTCTTTCTGTCCCAGAAATCAGGCCAAGACCAGGGCACAAATCATCTGGAAAGTTAAGGAACAAATTCACAATTGCCCTCTTGGGTCAGCTTTCCAAATTCCCTGCACCTGGCAGAAGAATGCCTAACCTCAGCTACGTAAAACTCTCATGATGCTCTTTGAAAGGTTGCAGTGAAATTGTCAAAAAATTAATTTTCACTCACTGTAACTCATATATCACTCCAAGTATTTGCAGGACACCACAGATATTGCAGGTGCAAATGAGCTGTGACGATGTGTCCTCCTTCTCACTATTCCAGATCACTGCCCTGAGCACCTAGGACCATGGCTGTGGATGGCTCTTACAAAGCACAAATCAAGATCTTTCCTGGGAGCCAATCTCTGCTCTCTTACCCTCTGGCTGGGATCCTGTGTTTAGGTGATCTGAGGATTGATTCACTGACTCTCAGTGTGTAGCATGCATGTAGTATCATTTGGGAAGCAGGTGAAGAATTCCCATACTAGCGGGGTGTGGTGGTGCATGCTTGTAATCTGGGAGGTTGAAACAGGAGGATTGCAAGTTTGAGCCCAGTCTGGGCAACTTAGTGAGATCT
Source organism: Hydrochoerus hydrochaeris (assembly GCA_004027455.1). Lineage (NCBI taxonomy): Eukaryota > Metazoa > Chordata > Mammalia > Rodentia > Hydrochaeridae > Hydrochoerus > Hydrochoerus hydrochaeris. The sequence goes on from PVLA01000563.1 coordinate 77,472, forward strand.
TGTCTAAAAAAAAAAAAAAAGGCTGGGGGTTTAGCTCAGCAGTGTAAGTGCCTGCTTGGCAAATGCAAGGTCTTGAGTTCCATCCCCGGTACAAAAAAAAAAAAAAAAAAAAAAAAAAAAAAAAGCTCAGTGTGAAGGTCCTGGGTCTAATCTTTAGTCATATACATGCACACACACACAAACACACACACACACACAACATACAATTCTCATGCTGAAGTCACTCCATGAGGACCAACTCTATCTCTTAAAGTATGTTTGGCTAAGATTGATTTTGTGAAGCGCTAGACTGGATACCCTTCAGCAAACCTTCTGTCTCCTGCATTGCTTTAAGCCTTTTGCATAACAAGGAGCTCCAGTAGCTAAAACTTACTATGGCAATAGCTAAAACTTACCGTGTGCCAAGCCCTGCCTGCAAGTTTGACTGTCGGGTTCACCTCCCAGTTCTCTCACTGAAGAGGGACTCTTGATCTCAGCCTATCCTGTCATCCAACACAGTTTCACCAGCACTTTTGCTGTTGAGCATGTGCTTAGCCAGACACTGTCCCAAGCACCTGACATGCATGACGTTGTGTAGTGTGGTTAATGGGGACCAAGGGCCCAGGATGACTGGGTCAAATCCTCATTCTGCCCTGTGTTACCTGTGTGAACTTGGGCAAGTTTCCCAGGGGGTAAAGGGGATCACAGATGCCTCCTGCCTTCCTAGGCGCTCAAGATGAAATGGGGTAATTCATAATAAGGAGTGTTCAGATTCCCAACTGACATACTCATGGTGGCATCATTAGCTGGCTGTCCCTCATGTTCCTACCGTCCCTCACTGAATGTCTCCACACCCTAACACAGAAGTGGGAAGTAGGTGCTGCTCCCTCATGCTATAGTTGAGGGGTCTCCGTAGTTCCTTACCTTACAACATACTGGATCTCACTGTCTCATAAGTGAAGTTTGTGAGTGTAAAGCTTGTGAGTCTTACATTGCCTGGGAGCCAGGGTGATAGGACTGGCTAATGACTGGAGGAGAGCCAGGCTTCTCCAGGTGCTTTCACCTGCCCTGGTGTTTCACAAAAAGGGAGCAATGAGACAGGTGTCCCAGCGCATCTATCACCTGCCTGCCCCTGTGTCTCTTCCCCAGCCTTCTGCCCTCTCATGTGTATATTTCTACCTCCTGTGATAGAAATGAAGGAAGCATGTTTCCAGGTACCCCTGCTGTTTCCTCTCCCCCTTTCAGGTAGAGTTATGACCTTGTGAGGCTTTGTGACCCATACAGCTCCAGAGGGGAAGAGAGCAGGACCAAGACTATCATGATCTGCAGAATGAGAAGTTGAGCAACAAGTAGAGAGCAGGAGAAGGTGAAGCGATTTTTGCCTTATGATTTCCTCTGCCTGCCTTTTAGAGATTGTGATAAACACGTGCATTCTGTTCCATGTCTTCCCCTATGTGGGACTTGCTTTTCTTCTTCATTATCAGTGTTATGATCATTATACTTCATTTATACTGAAAGCCCTGAAGCCCAGAGAAGGCCTTTCCTGAACCAATATGAAGAAGCGGCACTGAAACAGAAAAAGATGCAGACCTAACCCCAGCCGCCAACTTCAGAGCTCCACGAGAGTGGGTCCCCTGTGCCTGCGGGCAGGGGACACCCATGCCAGAGCCTGCTGCAAACCCAGCCCATTTCTTTTCACACCTCTTAAGGAAGCATACTATTCCTGAAATCTTGGCTCCAGCTCCCTGTCAGGAAAAAGCATGCTAAGTTGAATTTGAATGACTCTGGCATGTGAATAGACTCCAGTCTGTTGGCTCCAAGGCTCTGCTAAGCTGTTCCAAGTGGCTGTGGCTTCTGTCACATTGGCAATTTTATTTTCTGTTTCAAAGAATTCTGTATTCCTTCTGGAACTGGGAGGCATTGGGGGTGGGAGACTTCAAAGTCCCCCTTCCAGTCCCCCAGCACCAGATTGCCTGCTGCCAGCCCGACAGATGGAAGGAGCCCAAGCGTCTCCCTTGCTTACTAGCGGCTCCCAGTTCCCTTTCAGATCACAGATGAAAACCAGTGTGGGACAAAATCAATACAGAAGGGAGAGCCGGAGCGTCTGTACTCAGGGATGGGAGGATCTTTACAAACCAGCAGTTTTCCCTCCGAGAACCAAGAGCATTGGCCACCATTTCCTTTTGGAGCCATTCAGCAGCACTGGAGAGAATGCCTGTGCTCATCCCGGTGTTTGAGAACTCCAGATGGCCCTGGCCCACGAGAGAGTCACACAAGGGGACATGTATATCCTAAACCCATCCAGAGTCTTGGTGTTACTCATAGTTTTTAGCTTGCATTTCAATTAACTATGGCCTAGTAAAAAAAAAAATTATCTCTGATGCTGGGCATGGTGGCAACGCATGCAATCCCAATGTGGGAGGGGTGCTGAGGGATGAAGACCATGAGTTCAAGGCCAGCTGGGGCTCTGTAGCAAGTCTCCGTCTCAAAAAAAAAAAAGTGACTAAAATATTACTTCCTTTCTATCTATTTTTAACCACTGTCAGATTATGAGGTAGTTAGGTAAGCATTTGAGACTTTTTCTGGGATTTGCTGACCCAAGTCCACATTTTCCTTTTCTGAGGTTTTAGGATTGTTTAAAGCTTTATTTGTTTTTCCTCTCAGCCATCATCCATCCACATTGAGAAGTCCTATTTTTAGATCCTATTCTCATGTTGTTGATCATTTCAGCCTCATCTTGTAAATCTGTACCAAATTTTAGGTTTTTAAAGTAAGTTTTCCACCTATGTCCACGATAGTCAAGCATGCACATGCCCAGAGACTGGGCGTTGGTGCTGGAAGCCATATTTTAAAAATATGTAAACATTAATTGCAAATTAAATTTTTCACATAGTTATAACCCTCCCACACATGTAATTCCCCCCAAATCAGAAACATAATAAACAGCCTATAGAAATAAACATGTACTTTTCCATTCATATTTTGTTATGAAAAAATTCTTATGGTGATCCATGATTTCATGGATCTTATCCATGAATGTCCTTAGAAGACAGTCCTGGAATGAAATTGTTAATTCAAAGACCCTAGATATTCTTATGGCTGTTGATTCTTGTTGACAGATTGGCCTTCAGAAGGATGACACCAATTCTATCCACAAAATTAGAGTCAGTATCTGGTGCTATTATTTCATTCTCAAGGTCTTGTCCTTTCTCTGTATTTTTATGAGCAATGGTCAATGGCACCAAGGCTATAACCCTCAGAAGGAAGGCTCAGAAAATGCAGAAGTCTGTTCCTTTCTAGTTTTCTTTAAACTATCGGAGAGGAGCAGGTAGTGGCTGCAGGACTGGGGAAGAGATAAAGCAGGAATGAGTAGCAATGCAACCTATACAATCAACCCAGTCCTGGGAGAACACCTCGGCCATGGATGAACCAAGAAGTACTTAGCCAGGGGAGCAGGGAGGATCTTAACCTGTGTGTGTTTTCTTCTATGAGGGACTGATGGGTGTTAGGGATGACTTGGAGAATTCCTGTCAATAGAGTTGGCATAGTTTGGATTCTAAGATGGCAAACTATGTGGTTAATTGAACTGGGAGGGAATGAATATTTAAGACTGTTTCCCAGAGCTTTGGTCACTACTGCCTTTAAGAACCTAGATATGAAAGACCCTTGCTCTTCTTCAGTAAGACTGTCTGTGACCAAGAGACTTTATGGGAAAAAAATACCTTAATATGACCTGTATTCCTTCTGCTGCAACTTCAGCCTTTTCCTATCTTTTCCTGGTGACTGGAGAACAATGTACCAACTTTAAGAGCGGATAACTTCTAGCTCTGCCATTTACTAGCTGTGTCAGTTAATTCCAGCTGCTAACTGTGCACTCACATATGTATCTCAAATTAAGGGTTTACAATAACAGCCACTTATAATTTTTCACAAGTCTACAAGTTAGCTGAGTTCCTAGTGACCTGGTTTGGTTGATCTTGGCTGAATTCACTCAAGTAGCTGTAAACTGGCTACAAGCTGGTTGATTTGGGGTGGGATGACCCAGCTCTGCTTCACATGTCTCCTATCTAGTAGGCTTGTCCAGGCTTGTTCACACGATGACAGAAGAGTTATCACCAGCAAGAGAATGCAAGTCCCATGCAGGAATGGTTTTTTTCATCAAGCTTGCTGAGCTTTCACTGGCCGAGCAAATCATGCATCTACTCCAGATAAGTGTGAGTAGGCATCAACAAAAGGAAGTAGTAAAAGGGCTAAAGATCTAGGTCAATTAAGGCAATCTATCAGCTACATTCATGTTGTAGCTTCAGACATTTTCCTTAACCCTAGTTTTAGTTTTATCATTTATAAAAGTGTGGATTTCTTTAAAGGGTTCTTTGCTATAATATATAGAACACTTGCCATTTAGTAAACATTCCATTTCTATTAATTTCCTTCTCTCCTCCTTTCGTCTCACTTGAACTTTCCCTTTTATTAAATGAATCATTCTTATGCACACAGCCAAAGCTCCACCATAACACTAAACACTATGTCTGTGGTCTCAGTTTAATCCCCAACATTTACCCCGTGTCTGCTAAAATAGGCCCTCAGTTTATCTCAGTGATCTGGAATTTGGAGAGAATAAAGGAGTCAAGGAGTCCCCTCTCCCTGTGTTCTTGGGACTGTCCAGTTGAGAGATGACTTCTTGGCTCTGTGATCCATTTCCACTACCTCGAGCTAAATGCAGAAGGTAAACATGCCTGAATTAACTGAGGACTCTGAACAGAGGCAACAAGATGGTAAACCCCTATTTCCTAACCTAAATGTGGCCTTGGGGGTAGAATGAGTATCCTGGCCTGTCCTTAGCTAATCAGGCTCTAGAAGAGACATTAATTGCATCCAGCCAGTCCTGCTGGGGAGACCCAAAGCTGCCAGCTCCCTTGCTGGGAATGGAATAGAATTGTAATTGGCTGTGAAAGCATCATGGCAGGAGGTACAGAGAAGGGTTGATCTTCCCTCCTCAAAGCAGGTGAGAGAAGCTTCAAGGAAAAGGACCCAAGAGGCCCAGGCAGCAAGGACTGGCCCATTCAGAAGCTCTCCTGGCTGCAACACTACAGCTCCAGTTCCAGGGGTGGAATCCAGCCAGACTGAAGGACCCTCTCACAGAGTGAAATTGGGGTGTTCAGTGCAGGTGTACGATGCCTGCAAACCTTCTCATCTCTGTGCTTCCTCTGACTTCCACGAGAAAGCACTGCACAATTATCTTCACTTGTGTAACCAATCTTCTGCTTCAGAGAGTTTTCCAAATAGAAATTCAGCCTCCCAGGGTGTGTGTGTGTGTGTGTGTGTGGGTGTGGGTGTGGGTGTGTGTGTATGCATGTGTCCATTTGTCTGTTGTGTGGTCTGAAATGATTGCTCAGCATTCCTACACTATTGCTTTAGATTGATGCTAGTATTTTTCTGGTAAAGCAAATTAATGTGATAATGTGTAGGGAAAACTTGTGGTAATGCATGTGTTCTTTCTACCATGGCAATTCTTGGAACATGTATAACAAAGGATGACACATGAAGGTCAACAGATATGACTGTGATAAAGAAGATAGCATAAGCTTCTTAGCATCAATATACAATGATGCTTATGTAGCTGGTTAAGCAAGTTACTTAACTTCTTTGTGCCTTAGTTTCCTCATCGATAAAATGAGGGCAACAGTAGCCCTGATCTAATAGGATTGTTGGAAAGAATAAAACAATGTAGATGCTTAGAATTGTGCAGAGATGTAATGTGTGTTTCCACGATCACATCTAATGAAGTATGGGGGGAGGGGGACCTAATCATTGACTCACTTGGGTTCTGTCAATCTGGTGGTACAGTAAACCTAATGGCTGTCTGCCAGGGAGAATAATTACAAATATCCAAGCAAGGTTACTACTTCAGAAAATAATTTTGTGAGATGAAATCTTTTAAGGAAGCTGTACTTCATTAATACTTTAAAACTCAAAACGATAGACCATCATTTATAACAACTAAGCAGTCTTATTTTATTGTGTAATTTTTATAATCAAATTTTGATTGAAAGTTCATCACAAATTTAGTGATGAAGGGAAGCAATGCATTGAAGGTAACTATTGGAAATGATGTTTCACACATCAGAACCTAATGTTTGATAAAGTTAAAAAATAATAAAATATATTCAAAAAAGAAAATGCCTTTCTATAATTTATAAAATTATAATGACAAACTTCTAAATTATGACCAAAACATAAACAAATAAATATATGAAAGCACACCTCTGTTCTATTTTCCCTCTCAGTGCTTCCTTCCCACTCATACTTCATGAGGAATAAAACTTATTTCTACTTTAATCTCAATGTGGGAATGAAAATAGAATAGTCAGAGTAAAAGAAGTGATCAATGCCCCACACGCTCTCTGACATAGTGAGAACTTCATTAACCAACATATAGGAAAGTCCTTGACCTTTAGGCATAAAAGTCCAGGGAAGCTGGCCTTGTTTCATGCCTTCAGGAGCCAGCACAGGCCTTCTGCTGCAGGAAATCAGCCTTTCCACTCCAGACCTAGTCTGAAGATCATGCCCACGTGTCCAGGGCTCCTGTGCTCAGTGTTTCCCAACTTGACTTGGCAAATGAGCAGTCCCTGGTAAATGAGCACCACAGACTTGCTTTGTAATCAACTGCACAAATCAGCTCATCACTTAAAGCAGTGAATTTTCTCACATTTTCTGGTTCTAGAATAGGCAGTAGGGAGACATGTCAGTGCAGAAAGAGCTTGTGCAGTCCCTGCTGTCCAAGGTATTGAAATGGTTCGGGAATTTGACTGGGAGTGAGGCCTTGAGCGGCAAAACCAGGACCCTAGAGAGCACGGTGCATTGCTGATGGTGTGGGACATGAGAGAGAAGCTCTGAGAGCAGACTGGGTGAATGCCTGTGTTTCATCCCTGGCCCTGCCACTTGGACAAATCTGTTCCTCTCATTGGGGCTGCTGCATATACATTGATTCCACTGATGAAAACAACCCAATACCAGATTCCAGCTGCGCAACAGGGCAGGAATTGCTTGAAGTTGAACAGATGCATAGAAGCAAGAACTCTTTATAACTGAAGTGAGCTAACTCCCTGGGCCACTCAAGAAGTCACCTGGAAATGGTACCACCACCCACTGGTGCCCATCCAAGAGTGCTGAAATAGAGGATCTGCATTTGAAAGAATTGTTTCCTGGAGTGGAAAAAAATAGCTTTCTATTGTTCACTTCCAAATTACTTTTAGAAGTATCTGATTCACTTCCTCATGCCCCGGGTCACTAAGCAAGCTTCTTGTCTTTCATTTGGCTTCTCAGCTGCATAAGATTCTAGACTGAACTCCCTTGATATGAGGGCATAAGTACTCTAGGTCCTGAAAAGGCTCATCTTCTACTGTTAATATAAATCAGCTTTCTGGTCTCTGTCTGGCTTTCTGTCTTGGTTTTTTTGGCCTGAGTTTTGTCTTTACAGCATATGATGATCCAGAGTAAAAGGTTATTAAATCAAGGTGCAAAATGGATATCTAGATCCTTCAGTGGAGAAAAGAGAATCTGTCAGTAATGAGCAAAGGCAAATATAATGACATCTCTCAACCCATGTTGGCAAGGAGTTGGGGGGAAATGTGCCTCAAAGCTGACTGTCTCTTTTCTTCTCCTAATTCTCCTTATACCATTATCCAACAAGAGATACACTCTTGAGATGTATATGATGTAGGGCCAGTATTATGTATTTTTATTCCATCTTTGGTTTTACTTTGTAAATTCCCACCAGCCAGGTCTGTTTTTTTTTTTAACCAAGAATCAAATTCAAGATCTTGCCCTTGCCAGGAAAACTCTTGTGCCACTGAGCTATATATCCCAGCCCTAGCCAGGTCTATCTTACACCCAAAGCAGTGTGGAAAACATTTGTAGGCCCCATGAAAGTAACTCAGTGTAGCACACAAGCATAATATGCATGCCATTCTTAAGCATCTACTAGCTAGTCAGTGATAGAGAAGCTACTACATTACAAGGTTACTCACTATGTTTTTTTTTTTTTTTAAATCTCCAACTAACAAATATTTGCTGAAAGAATGAATAAATATTACACTGAAAGCTGCTGGATGATTGAGTTTTGTATAAGTTGTGTCAAAGAGAACTTGCTGAAGATTTGAGGGTGATTATCATTCATGATGGGTGTCAGTATTAGGTAGTCTGGCATGCATGTGAAGCCAGGAAAGGAGACAGATAGATCTAAATTCAGTGTTGTGCATTGGGTCTGTCTGAATGTGCATGTGGTCATGGTACATAGCTAGAGTGCTCATACTGGTCACTTCTGCATAATTTCCCCCATCACCCATGACATGTTTGTCTTTTTAAATAAATTCCTATCCTTATTTCCCATCAATATCATCTTTCTTGCATTGACTTCAACCTTCAGACAAAACTACCAGAGGTGAGAAAAATAGAGGGAGGGAGGGAGGAAGACAGAGAGAGACAGAGAGAGAGGGAAAGAGAGAGAGAGAAAGAGAGAGGAACATGAGGTAAAAGAGCTAATCTGAGCTGTTTAGGAGTTTCTAGAAGACTCATCAAGAAATGTAGTGCAGTGCAGCAGGCCCCTCACAGTCCCAGCCATACAGACATAGATGCACACACACAGGACAGACCATAGGGCAAAGCACTCTAAACCTGTGCACTTTTGACCTACAGTCTCTCAACATACAGTTACAAGGCAATGGAGAAATTGGGCAATCTGTGATAGTAGCTGTCCTGAGATGTCCTGACCACATGAAAAAAATCAAGGGCTCCATGTCTGTGACAACCATCCCTTTCTCTATACGCATCCCTTTCTCTATACGTATCCCTTTCTCTTTTGCTGAGCTTCACAGAAAAATAATATAGTATAAACCCCAAAGAATAAGGAGGCAAAAGGACCATAGGCATCTGATCTTGCTTGCCATGTATCTAAATATTCTCTTTCCTCAACAGGACATTTCAGCACATCAATGTAACCACACCCAATCTTATGAAAACATTTTTCTCTTTTATTTTAATTTTTAATTTATAAGAGAATAAAACCAAACAAGATAAAACAGAATAAGGCCAATTAAAACAAACCAGTGAAAGTGATACAGCACTTCAAGATAATAGGAAATCAACAATAGCTACTATAATGTCTCTTGTTATCTTCAAAATCTGCCCGTACCATTAGGCCTTATAAAAAATAAAAGAAAGTAGAATAAAATCAATCAAAGCAAAACAGTGAAAGTGATACAGGACTTCAAAACAAGATAATAGGAAATCAACAATGGCTACCATAATATATCTTGTTATCTTTGAAGTAGTTGTCTATGCCATCATATATAATAAAATCAAACCAAACATAAGAGAATAAAACCAATGAAAGCAAAACAATGAAAATGATACAAGACTTTAAAGCAAAATAATAGGGAATTAACAATGGCTATCATCTTCCCTTTTTAGATCTTTCCTTCCCTTTCACTTTCACAATATCTATTGTACATTTTTGGATCTCACTAACTCCTTAGATTTTTTATACTAAGGAGACAACATGATGTTCACCTATGTGAGTCTGAACAATTTCACCCAACAGCATGATCACAAATTGTGTCCATTTACCTACAAGAGCCTCATGAGTATCCTTCTTTATAGCTGAGTAGCTTTCCATTGTATAAAAATGCTGTATTTTTCTTATCCATTCTGTGGTTGATGGGCAAGTTACCCCTGCTTTTTTCTGGTTTCTTGTCACATGGAGCATTGTTTTCTCTCCTTTGACTTTCAATCTATGAATTTCCTTTCTACTTAATTTGTTTCTTGTATACCACATATTGATAGATCTTGTTTTATGATCCACTCTGCCTACATTTCTTTGTATTGGTGAGTTGAGGCCATCTACATTAATGGTTATGACCAACATGCATTGGTTCATCTCTGACATGCTTTTTTCCTGCTGTTGTCTCCCTACTTTTTGTCTTGTTCAATTGCCTATCCGGCTTGGTGATTCCACTTTGCTACTGTTCCTGGGGCCATGGTCATTTTTATCTCTCTAGAATATCCTTTGGCACTCTTTGTAGGGTTGGTTTGGTGGCCATGAATTCCTTCAGTTGTTCTTTGTCATGGAAGTGTCCTATTTCTCCATTAATTTTGAAATATAGTTTTGCAGGGTGTATCAATCTGGATTGGAAGTTTTCTTTCAGGATTTGAAATACTTCACTGCAAGCTCTTCTTGACTTGATGATTTGTGTTGCCAAGTCTGTCATGATTCTGATGGGTTTTCTCTTATAGAGGATCTGTTTCTTTTCTCTAACAGCCTTTAGTAGTCTGTTTTTGTGCTGAATTTCTAGGATTTTGATTATTATATGTCTGGGTGTAGATTTATTTTATGGCAGTTGGAGTTCTATGGGCCTCACTTATCACTATGTCAGGTCCTTTCCTCATGCTTGGTAAGTTCTCTGCTATTACTTTTGTATATATTCTCTTTATGTCATTTGTGTTGGCTCCTGCTTTTTTGCTGCCACCTATCATTCTTAAATTATTTTTCTTTGCATTACCTTGCAGCCCTTGAATTTTTATTTCCTGGTTCTTTTTTATTTTTAAGAGATCTATCCTTTTGTGATTACTGACTGCCATCCTGTCATCAAGGTCTGAAAGTCTATCTTCAATTTCTTTCAAAAAGTTTTTACAGCTTTCAATGGAGTTTTTTAATTTATGGGATATGTCTTTGAGTCTGTTTCATGCATTCCAATTCTTCTCTATATTGTTCATTCAAGGTTTCTCTCATTCTCCTATGCTTCTCTCTTTTTTTAAAAAACTACATCTTCTTTAGATACACTCAGCAACCCTTTTATTAAGTTCATCATTTCTTCTTTACTTGAGATATTATTTCTGATCTGATTTCTTTTACAGCTTCATGAAGTAGTTTCTTTACTTTGGTTGACATCATTCCAGAAATTTCAAAATTTCAGGTGTGTGACTTCTACTTTCTTTCATGTCCATGTCTCATGTTGTTCTGTTTGGGCTGGAGGCCAGAGATTGGCCTTTTGCTCCTTCATCTTGACATTTTCTTGGGTTCCTCCAGACAGGTGGGTTGTGGAATCCCAGGTGTTTCCTATGTTGGCTACCCATCCACAGTATAGAGGAATAGGTCAGGCACCTGGCTTTCTCCTAACCCAGGTTACCCAGGAGGCTGTGGGGTGAAGGGTGGGCTTCTTTAGATATTTGCAGTTCCTCCAACATGTGGCTGGCTGGTTCATCTGGCTTGCACTGGCTACCTGTAGGATAGTCCTGATGGTGGCACATATGCACATATGGGTTGGTCTGGCTGCTTTTCCCCACCTGTGCTGGTTACCCATGGGAGAGACCCAATGATCCAAAATGTTTTTCATAATAGTCCTGATCATCATCGTCATATCATCTTCATTTTCATCATCAAATAAACTGTTTGATTCCACCATTTGGGTTCCCAGGACATTTAAGTTCTGTTTAACTTCTTCAGTGTTTTAATCAGAGCTGTAACTGCATTAAAAAAACTGTCATTGAAAAGGTATTTTCCAAAAAGATTTAAATTCATTTGATTTTTCAGTTTTAATATAGATCAGTTAAACTGTTTCCATTTTCTCATTTATGCTATTAAACTTCTCATTGAGATAAGTCATTTTATAAGTAAAGCAGGCATTAACTATTGCATCTGGCTGGTTGATCACTTTATAATGCACATCAAAATTTACAAATTATGGCTGTTATTTGAAGACTTTGTTTTTGTGACTTTGCTACCCTTCCAAATCTAATTTTTCTGTGTCAAAGTTTGCAGAGCAAAAGTTCTAATCTGCTAGATTTTAATAATTTATAAATCTTATGAAAGGCATTTTTATCATTATCATTTTTATCTCAGATCAAAAGTTTCTGAACATCACCAAAATGATCTGCCACATAACAGTGAGGGTCCCTTATTAACTGCTTAGTATATGTGAGTATCAAGTAAACTTATCTAATGCAACAAAAATACTCACAGGTGAGGATCATTATCCCCATTTAGTAAATAAGTAAATTGAGGCTAGAAGAAGTACAGTCACCTACTCAGTATCATGTAGCAACTATGGGATAGACTCAAAAATTAAATGTGAAATATTTAAGCATTGAAAGTTTGTGTTTTTTTCCTACTGTGCCACAGTGTGTCTTGCTTCATTCACAAATCTGCTGTGTTTACTGGCTGTACGCACATCTGATAACCTAGCACATTTTGCCTCGCCTGTCTCCTGTTTCTGTTTCTCTCTCTCTCTTACACACACACACACACACACACACACACACACACACACACACACACACAGATGCCTTGTGCTTCTGATAAAGCATACTAGGCTATGACCAGGCTCTAGGCTTGACATCCAGGAAGAACAGCAGTGTGACTTACAGTCTCCTCCCTCCCTGGTAACCAGGGATCCATATGGGAGGAGCTCCTATGGGCTGTGCCTAGGAAGGCCCCTACAGGCTCACACCCATGTGTGCCTGAGTTCTACATGGAAGCCGGAGTGAACAGGGCACCCAGTGTGTGTGTGTGTGTGTGTGTGTGTGTGTGTGCATGCACATGTACACACGTGCATACCACTGGGCCCTGCTCACAGCAAGCTGCTGCCCTGGAGTCTGGTGTGGTGTTTTATCTATCAGAAAGACTGTTTTCTCTGTGGAGCATATCCAGACAGCTTCCTTTTTTTTTTTTTTTTTACAACAAATTATAGGGTGGTGGGAAGGAAAGAAAATAGAGGGACAGAGGGAGGATGAGAGGTTTCTATTTTTAATCCCCAGCAGGCCTTATTTCTATGGAAGTTTTTGTGAGGAAGGAAGATGGGAGATTGGAGGGAGCAAGAGATAGCTCAGGAGGGCACAATCTCAGATAGTGATTGATTTCCAAACACATTGCTTTCAGTGGCTGGAATATTTTCCCCAAAGGTATCCCATGAAGAATACCAATATATGAGACAAATGAAAGGAGAGCTGCTTACTGCTCTAAAGGTGTGGCTTCTAGATCTCCATGGCTTCATCCCTGGGCACACAGCAGCACCTGGGATATCTCTGCCGAACACACTTGCATCACAAATCCGTGCATGTGTGCATTAATTCACGAAGTATTTGCTGGTGTATATTATATGCCAGGCGCTGTGCTGGGAAGCACCAGGGATATTGTGATCCTTGCTTATGGTTAGGTATGAGAAACACATTTATTAAGTAATCATAAACTCCCGTATCACAAACACGCAGCTTTGACAGGTGTAATAAAAAAGAGGCTGCAGCACCAGAAGGGTCCCCCACAGGAAGCTGGACAAAGAAAGCCAAGTGTGGACTGAGCACTGAGTAGATAAGTGTGGAAAGGGCATCTCTAAAAAGTGAAACAGCAAACCCATGTCGTGTGGCAAGAGAGAGCACTACCAGGGCTCCTATAATTTATTCCTACCTAGAAACACTTGCTAAAACTCTGTATCCCAAAAAACTACTTTATCACACTCTTACAGTTTTGTGGATCAGAAATGTGGGCAGTGGTTGTCCGGGCCTCTGTTTCATGTGGTTCTGGCTGAGGCTCAGGATATTCAGCTGGCAAGTAAGCTGGTCTCCAAGGGTCAAGCTGGCATCATTCCCATGTGTGGTGTCTTGGTGTGGATGGTAGGGAGGTAGGGCCTAGCTGAGTGTGTCATCCCATGAGTGGCTGCCCCAGCATGGATGTCTCAAGACAGTGTTCCAAGAGTGTGAGACCAAGACAATTTTAGTAAATTCTATTTGTCAAAGAGGTGATGAAGCCTTACTTTTCTCCTTGGTGAGACAAAAATATCCTACACCCAGAGTTAAAGAGAAAAAGTTAATTGGGTTATAGTTTGTAGAGGTTTCAGTCCATAGTTGGCTGACTCCAAGGCAGCGTGGCATGGCAGAGAGGCATCACAGAGGACAAAGACAGAAGACAGCCAAAGCAACAAACAAGTAAGTCCAAGGTAACTTAGCAGATTCTTTCTGCCCTTTTATATTCTATCTAGACTACTGGGTTTAGAGCAAGTGTCAAACTAATCAGTGGACTGATTTAGAAATCACACACCTATAATCCACATCACACATTCTAGATCCAACCACCTTTGACAAAGCCCAACCTGTGACTGCATGAAGTTTTAAGGGGGTGGGATACCTAGACATAAGTCATAACAAAGCCCAACTAGATTTGAAAAAGAGGGAACATGGGCCCCATCTCTTTAAGGAAGAATGTCCAAAACCTGGAGTGGTTTTTAATCCGCCTCCACAAAAATAAGGGATTGAAAGAAAACTAGTGTGGCCAGAGTGCAGAGTGGGAGAACAGTGTGGGAAGAGGCTGGAGAGAGGTTGACCATTGCAAGGAAGGGCTTGATCACCCAGGTAGTATGTCACATGTATGTACAACTCCGGGGGGCAACACCTCACTGTCAACTTACTCAGTGGGCTCTTAAGGTCACACAGTGTACAACCTAGCCTGGTCATGAAAACCTCAGGAATCACATGAGGCCATGGAAAGACTGCATTCATCAATTCTCAGAGCTTCTCTCCCAGAGTCATGACACACAGGCAATGCAGCTTACAGAGTAATTGGATTAATGTTTAGAGTGTGGGCTTTTACAACTTGGAAACTTTTCCTAAAGACAGATTTGTCTTTTCTAAAAACAGGCATGTCACAATACCAATCAAAATACCATTAACATACTTTACAGATCTAAAGAAAACACTCCTAAAATTCATTTGGAAGCAGAAGAAACCTAGAATAGCAAAGGCGATTCTGGGCAACAAAGGCAAGACAGGAGACATCTCAATTCCTGACTTGAAACTATACTACAAGGCCACAGTCATAAAATCAGCATGGTACTGGCAAAGAAATAGATCTGAGGATCAATGGAACAGATTAGAAAATGCAAACACAACTACAAAGACATTCAGCCACCCGATATTTGATAAAGGGGCTAAACATGTTCACTGGAAGAAGGATAGCCTCTTTTATAAATGGTGTTGGAAAAACTGGCTCTCCACATGCTGAAGACTGAAACTAGACCCATGCCTATCACCATGCACTAAACTAAAATCAAAGTGGATCAAAGATCTAAATATTAAAACAGAAACACTAAATCTACTGGAAGACAAGGTAGGTAGAAATCTTGGAGACATGGCGTAGGCAGAGAATTCATGAACAAAACGCAAACTGCATGGGAAACACTTCAAAGAATCAACAGCTGGGATCTCATATTATTAAAAAGTGTTTTCACTTCAAAAGAAATCACCAACAGAGTGAAAAGAAAACCCACCGAATGGGAAAGATTTATAGCCAGGAACCCCTCAGATAAAGGACTTATATCCAGAACATATAAAGAAGTAAAAAACAGTAGGTCCCCCAAATTCAAAGACCCTCTCTAACAATGGGCATCTGAGATGAACACACATTTCTCAGATGAAGACATACTAATGGAAAATAAATATATGAAGAAATGTTCACCATCACTAGTCATTTATGAAATCACTCCAGAAAGAATGGCTGCCATCAAGAAATCAACTTATAACAAATATTGGCAAGGCTGTGGAGAAAAAGGAACACTGCTTCACTGTTGGTGGGAGTGTAGACTGGTGCAGTCACTATGGAAATCAGTATGGAGATTTGTCAGAAGACTAGAATTGGAAGTTCTGTTTAATCCAGCTATTTCCCTCCTGGATATTTTCCCAGGAAAACTGAAAAGGTCATGTCACCCATGTTCATAGCAGCACGATTTGTAATAGCTAAATCTTGGAAACAACCAAAATGCCCACCAACTGCAGAGTGGATGAAAAAGATGTGGTATTTTTATGCAATGGAATATTACTCAGCTATAAAAAGGATGATCTTGAGGCCTTCATAAGTAAATGGAGGCAACTGGAGACTATCCTCATAACTGAAATAAATGAGAATCATATTTTTAAATATCACATTGTCTCTCTAGTGTAAAAAGTAATAAAAACTTTAGGAGTACTAAGATCTGAAATGTGTAATAGCTATTATAAAAAGGAAAGGGAAGTGCTCTAAAGGATATAACTGCATGTATGTTTAAGTGTGTAAGATTGATAACCATATTACTAATTTTTTGTTGGATCATTGAACAGAACAGTTTGCACTCTTCTTGTTTGATTGTCCACTTTTTGTGCTTTAATTTTGTGACTTAAACAACTATTTCTAAGATGACAATATATAATTTATCAACTAGTGATTTCTTAGTGTTTTTTTGAAGTTATTTTTCTACCCTTTTTTCTGTTTTGCTTTTTTTTTTCTTTAAATAAAAAAACAAAACAAAAAACCCAAAAAAAACCAGGCATGTCACTTATCCTCTCCCTGAACTCCCAACAGGCATGTTGGGCAAAGATAGTCAGGCTTTGCCAACTCTCCTGTGTCCCTCAGGGGCCAAAGCCCTTATTGTCTGTCCCCATTTGTTTTCCAGAGAGGCCATTTCATACTTTTGGCTCTAATTTGACACCCTGGCTTTAGCTAGATTCTTTTGAGCTCAGCAATTCCATTATTTCTTCTCTCCTGACTCCAGAGTGGCTCAGTTTTGACCTGGTGCACTCCTGACCCCAGCTGGTAATGGGAGTTTAGCAGGACACATTGCCAATTGGGGTTAGTGTTGCAAAGAGCAGTAATGTAGACAATCTCATTGCTGTAGGATGTGTCTGAATATATCATAATGTAGTGTCTGCTGTGCTATTGGAAGTTGGATGATTTCTGGTTTGAGATAACTAGGAATGTTCTTGTACACGTTTTGATAAGAAAGATAGCCCCTGGAGGAAGAGGATCCAAAGGAAGCAAGTTTTCCTTCACTGCCTGCTGAAAATCCCAGACCTCTCAACCATCCTCTCAGCTGGCCTCCTCCATTATAACCCCCCAGTGTGCCCCATACAAGCCTTCTCATGAAGTTTTTGTCTTGGGAAAGGTCAGGAGACTATGTTTCAAATATAACTCAACTCTTAAGGCTGACTGTGAACTTTGTGGACCTTGACAATCCTGAGACCTTCAGACTGACCTAAAGATGGGATCACAGACCCTCAAGGATCTGCCAAGAGTTTTTCTCCTTCCCTACCCCCAGGAGTTTACCTGAAATAACTAGTCCAGTTCCGGTTGTCATGCTTTGTCTACTTGTCAACCATTTTTAGTGTTGCTTCAATCTACCTGTAGAATTCACTTTCAGACATACCCTGCTGCATTGTGGCAGCTTCAACCAGTAGAAAAGGATTCCGTGTTTATTTCATAGAACAAGTTTTGGCTTTTGGTCCAACACCCCACCCTGGGTATATTTTCCTATAACAAATGCCATGTGATCCAGAGCAGATCTCCCCTCTCAAACTTTCAGTTCCCTTGTGTATAAACTAGAGCTGGTAATTAACCCTTGCTCACCTTTAGTACAGTCATAAGAGCTGAGACCTTAGAGTTAGATGCTTTGGGTTCAAATCCCACTCCTGCCACCAACTGGCTATGCAACACTCCTCTGTACATGTCACTGAATCTCTCAGTTTCTCACTGCCCTTATCAATAAAATGAGTAGTTACCTAACTCATGTAGTCATTCATAGTCAAGATTACATGAGTTCAGCTACAGACTTAGAATGACACTTGCATTTGTAGGTAACCTATCAGCATTAGCTATTAATACTTTGGCTAGTGTGATTGTTGGAAAGAGCAGAGGGGTGACTGTAGCAATAACCCATGTGGCACAGATGGTGCTACCAGAAATTCAAAGAAAAGGGGCCAGTCATATTCCTCATTTTGAGAATGGATAGTCTTTGGCGGCTAAAGGATCTTAGTTTCAATCTCATTCTGCCATTCTTGAACAAGTAACCCAGGTGATGATTTTCTTATTTATCCAGGGGCGTTGATTGTAAAAGTTAAATGAGAAATCAGTACCTACCTGGAATAACGTAGGAACTGGGTTCATGTCAGTTTTCTGTCATGTTATTTGGCCATGGTCTGGTGTCAACAACACCAGATCAAGTTGTTAAGACCACCCCTTAAGAATAAGATTGGGTAGTCTGCAGATTAAAAGGGCAAAGAGGGACATCCAGTGCCCAGTTCAAGACATGTGTCATGTGGGACATGCTGGGAGGCTTGGCATGAGCTGCTCTGTCAGAAACACCAGCACTTCTTCACGTGCTTTGTCAGTCTGCTTTACTGAGTACAAGACATTTAATGCTGTTTCCAGGGAAGGATGTTTATAAGCAATTAATAATGATTAATAATGCACTGAGTAAATCATCATTGGGGTTTATAGCTATTATCATTCCTCAGCTACAGTGGGCCAAGAATGAGAAAGAGAAAACAAATGATGGCGTGGTACTCTGAGCAGATGCTAGAGGAGACTCAGGCAATGCCAAGAAGGGCCCGATCATCACAGCGCCTGGGGTCTGTCCGGGGGTGTCATGGGGGATCTTAGATACTCCATCTGTACCCCTAACTTCGCTCAGAATGGCTATCTTTTAATCTGCTTGATGGTTTGGAGCTCCAAGACTTTTATTTGAAAATTAGATTCTTCTGATTTTTTAAAAGTCTGAAAGCTATCACAGTGGTTAAACACAGAAACACAATTTTTGTTAGATGATAATTTCATCTTGACCCCCACTTGGGTGTCTTTTCTTTTACACAAGACAGTAATTTTGAAGTATGCAAACATGGAAAATAACATCTCCCTACATCATTATATCATGTTCTAGTTTGCACTGTGCTGTGGATCACATTTTTAAAAATTTGGTTCCCTTAATAATTCAGTAAATTGTTCAGAATTGGGGTTATTCCCCATTTGTAGATTAGGAGACTGGAGTTGGGACTCTGGAAATTTCCCAGGAAGAAGAAAAACTGTTTGGAGACAAGATTTATAAGGCTCTGGATGGCAATTCTAATGATAATGCTAATCATAAGCAGACAATTTTCAGGTGCTTATTTTTGCCTGTTGCCATGCTGAGAACTTTAGTTATTATCTCTGTTGGTTCTCATAACAACCCCATGAGGTATGCAACCTGATGGATAAATTAAGGCTCTGCATCATCAAGTGACTTACTCAAGGTCACACAGAAAATAATTCAGACATTTAACTTGAATCTGGCTATGAGAAAATGACCAAAAAAAAAATCCAAATTAAAGAACAGTCTACAGAGCAACTGAGCTGAAATCTTCCTCTTCAAAAATATCAAGTGACAGGAGGAGTTGGACAGGATCAATTTAAAGACATTACGAGATGTTTGAATAGGTTTAACGGGTTTTACGTGAACTTTTAGCATTGTATCAGTGCTATATGACTTGAGTGTGATAATTGTGTTTCTAAGCTTGTTCTTAAAAGGTCCATAAAGAAGTATTTAGGAGGGGCTGGGGATTTAGCTCAGTGGCATAAGCGCCTGCCTTACAAGTGCATGATGGTGTGTTCGATCCCCGGTACTGCTAAAAAAAAAATAATATATATATGCATATATATATATATATATATATATATATATATATGAGTAAAGTACTATGAGACCTGCAATGTACTATCAAATGCTTTAAGGAAAGTATAGGTAGCCATAGATGTGAATGCATAAAGGTATATTATGCACATATACATATGGATTCACATATACATATAAAAGAGAGAGAGAGAGATGGGGGAGAGAGACAAAGAGACAGAGACAGAGACAGATAGGGCCAGAGACAAAGTAAGAGAGTGAGTTCAGTATGCCAAAATGATGAATCCGAATGAAGAGCTTGTGGGTATTCACTGCACTTTTGACTTTTCTAGGTCTTTGTTTTTAGATTAAAAGTTGGAGAAAATATTTTTTTAAAAAGAAAAAAGTCAAAGGTGCAAAACTCTATCTTGAAATTCCAGACTTGCTAGAAGAACAGTGGCAATCTGTGTTGGCTCCTCCAGTTACCCTGCATGAGACCCCCACAAGAACCTCTCTGCCTGCCAGCTCTTGCCTATGGTATAGCTTGCGGAACAGCCTGCACCTTACTTCTTGAAATCAGATTGCAAGGCCCTTCCCAGCATTTGTCCCTGACAATCCTAACAAAGGTGTCTTGCAGGAGGGCAAAGGAACCCAGACTGTGACGTCCACATACTGCCCAGACAGTTATATATCATTTATAGCTCATTAACCTGTGCTAAAAAAGGAAAGCCACTCGACAGAGCCAGCTACTAATCCTCCCGGCTCTGATGCCAGTTTGCTTCAGATTATGCAACCTATTTAACCACTACTGGCTCCCTATCATCAGTGTTTCTTGTTCCACTTGGAGAAGGGCGTGGACATTCAAACCCATTCAAACCCGTTAGTGGGCTTGGTCCTTGTAAATGGCAAAGGTAAAATGCTTGGAAAGGGAAAAGAATGGTTATCACAGTCAAACTAAGTCTTGGGGCACCTTATGGATTTCCATCTCCTTCCTTTTGATCCATCCTTGCCTCTCATCCCCACTAAGCATAAAAAATGAAAAGTTGACTCTCCTGGTAATGTTTCTTTACGAAGCATCTGGCACTGAAGATCCCATGGCACTCTACAGATGGTTTCTGGAAAACCTAATTAACCCTCACAGTATGTTTGTGAGGACAAGATTTTGATCTAAATCTATCCTGAAGATGGAACAGACAAGATGGGTGGAAACTACAAGCAGGAGGAATTCAAGCTAGAAGACAGTTGAACTGCTGGGTAGTAGGCACATGAAGTAGATTTCTCTGGCAGCAGTTACAATTAACAAAAACATGCTGTAAACAGGAGCAAGATGATCCTATAGTGGACATAGTACATTTCTTTTTTTCCCATAGCCAGCATGACCCATGTGAGTCAAATGAGGCTAACTTGCTCCCACTATGTCCAAGTTCTAAGTGTGTAATTATAACACAATCTAACTAACCAGAGGACTGCTAGCCTCAACTCTGTGATTGGTTTAGGAATGAGTCACATGACCCAAGCCATTTCCGGAAGTCTGCCCAAGAATGTTACCTCAGCTGTATGGGAAGACACTATTGGTGTGAGCCAAGTACATGAACTATGAGTACAACGTAAGCTGTCAGAGACCATCTTGCTTCCGCAAGTGATGTAGCCACACTCAGCTCCCAAACCAAGGGAAGGAAATAGAAACAGAGTCCTTGGCTCCAGCCATGCTGCACCCAGTTCTGTTCACTTTGGCTTCCTTGTGTTTTGGCTAATTCACTTCTAATTTGCACAATACAGATTTAGTTGGCTTTGTGTCATTTATAATTAAAAAAGTTCTAGCTGATACATTTCCATTTCCTTGGTTCTGAAGCCTAAACTCACTCCATCTTACCCACAAACACCACCTGTCACAGTGGTTTTGGTGACTTCCCCTTGAAAGGAGCTGTTGGTAAGAAGAGAGAAATATAATGAAGTGTTATCCCCAGGACTCTCCTCCTCATTTTATGATGGGCAAAGTGTAAATTATTGGCCTACCCAGGCATAGTGGCACACACCTGTAATGACAGCACTCAGGAGGCTAAGACAAGAGGATCTCCAGAGTCTGTGGCCAGCCTGGGCTACATAGTGAGTTCAAGGTCAGCTTGAACTACATAGTGAGACCCTGTCTCAAATAAACAAAACAAAACAAAACAAAAGTACTAGTCTGAATGAGACCACTAGTACCAAGAAGCCCTCAATGTTACCTCCAAGTGATTGTTCAGCCTTCACTTTAAGATAGGCATCCCTTCTCTCTGCAGCTAGCCTTTTACTTCAGGAAAGTCCCTTCGATCATTAGCCAGGTCCTTCTGTACTACACCAAATTCTGGCAATTTGTGATTTCCAGCTTTGGTCCTGTGTTCTGTTTTGAGATAACCTTCAGGTATTTATAGGCAGCCAATCTGACTTCCAGATCTTACTTCTGTATCCCCTCCATTCTTCACGTCATGTAATTTTAATTCCCATCAGGATGACTTCCATTTTGTGAACCCTCTTCTGGAGCTATGCTTCCCTTAGGCTTCACTGCCACAAAAGGCGTTAGGCTGCTGAGAAGCCTAGAAGAGCTCTCTCACTTCCCTTTTCTGGATTTTAATGAATGTGGTCCAAGACTACATTAATATCATTAACAGCTGGGAAGGGAGAAGAAGGAGAAGATTTTTTTTTTTAAAGAAAAAGGTAATATACTGGACTGTAAAGAATTTGGAAGATATTAAGAAAGAGAACTCTACATGTAATCCTACCACTCAGAGATAAACATGGTTAACATTTATTATTCCTCTTACAGTCTATTTTTTATAAAATGTAAGTATAATTAAAAACAAAATTTAGAGTTAAACTCTGGATGCTTATTAGATTCAGGATGTAACCCCTGTCATTAAGTAATCTATTGAAACATCATTAGTAATGACTCCATAAAAATTCATACTTCAGCCATATCTAAATTTTTTAATCATATCTTGTTATCAAACATTTAGACTTGCCTCACATTTTTATACTTTCATAAACAACCTGATGATGAGCATTCCTGGTAAAGATTTACAGAAGTAAGATTAGGAGTCAATGAGATCTCAACATTTGACAGTTCTTGCTTCTTCCTGGAAAATTCCATCTATTTATTCACCATATTGGGTAAGACAATTATCACATTCTACTCAGCATTAAACATTACAATTTATTATAAGATATTTATTGGGATGAAATGGTATGTGACTACTTTTTTAAGTTGTACTCTTTGAGTATTTATAAAGTTAAAAATTTTTGAGATTTAATAAAATAATTTTTAAACAAAGTGGTTTCTCTTTGTTATGTTCATTGTTTGAAGGCAGATGACATGTAATTTCTTTTTTTAGGGTCTGGGGACACAGTTCAGTGGCACAATGCCTCCCTGGCAAGTACGAGGTCATGAGTTCAATTCTCAGTACCCACCCCCCCAAAAATTTCTCTTTTTAGTTACATAGCTTTGATGGTTACTATTATTATTTGTAGTATTTCAAGTTGCACTCTTTTGATTATTAGATTCATAGTTTTTAAATGGAATAAAATTGATCTTTTTGTCATTTCTTCCAATATTTTATACCTAATGTATTGCTTTTATAACATGGAGAACACTGATATTACATTTTAAAGACTAAAAGTTGAATCTTCCCAAGGCCTGATTGTAAAGCTGCCACTCAACTGCTTCACAGGCTAGTCCTGAAGGAGCAAATGGGATGTGCCATGAGCACTGCTGGAAACTTGAAAAGCACAAGAAAGTGTCACCAGCTCCCTCTTTCTGTGTCTGACAAACCTCCATCTCTGCCATCCTTGTTCATAACTTTCAGAAATGCAGAGAAGCCAGTAAAGGGCGTGGAGAAATCCAGTTTCTCCGGGTTGTGGAAGGAGAAGAGAATTCTCAGGGTTTCTCCAGGCTAATGTGAATATTCTATGAGACACGTCAAAGATATCTGATTCCCCTGCCATTTAAATGATTTTCAATCAGCCCACACATACCATTAATTAAGGATCCACTCCAGGCAAAGCCTTGAAGGAAGCATTATGGTAAGCACTTAGGCTAAGGCAATAATGGAGAAAGGGAAGCCATTGTAGAGAGGAGTCGATGGGGCTGGAGAGCAGCTATCATGTGAACCATCGCTTCTCTCCCCCGCCCACATTCTGGCTTTCATCTCTTGGTGCCAGGTGAAATGGGGATTATAACAGAACTACTTTGCATTGTAGCTGTGCATAAGAGAACTAGTCTGCATTGTAACTGTGTGCTATAATCACAAGATACTATTTTTGAAAAGCTTAGATTTCTAGTCACATTTTATACCTAAAAACAGGTTTTGGTTTGTTTGTTTGTTTTTGAGACAGGGTCTTGCTATGCTGTTCAGGCTGGTGTTGAACTTACTAGGTAGCCCAAATTGGCCTTAAACTCACACCAACCTTCTGCCTCAGCCTCCTGAGTTCTAGCATGACAGGCATGTGTCAGCATGCCTGGCTGTACCTAAATAAATTTTAGGAGGATTTACATTCAACAGCTTTTAACAAATATGTTTTCTATATCCATTATGAACTAGGTTAGGGGTTTAAAATACAAAAGGGGGTGTGGTTTTTGTCCTCCATAGAGTTTACAATCTAGTTGGGAATGCACACACTGAATATGTAGTCCAACTCTGGACTACGCTTCTTAGTAAAAGTTATAAAGGAAGTCAACAGAGTGCAAAGAAAAAGAAGAATTCAGGTCAAAGGGACCTTCTTTAGGTCATATACCCTGAGTTTCCCAAGGGGATGGCTTTATTTTTTCCATGTTGGACATTGAACTTAGGGCTTTGCATATCCTAGGCAAATGCTCTACCACTGAATGACATCTGCAGCCCAAGAGATGGTGTATGTACAAGAACAAAGATGGTTTCAGTCAGAGGAAGTAGTCAGAAGGCCATGAGTGCTGAGTGAGAACACACATGAAATATTTCTACAAACACAGGATAAAGAAGGTCTTTTTATATGAGATTCCAAAAGCAGCTAGAACCACATGTTATTCAGACTACATTTGGATTTTTTATTTTTTCACTGCAGAATACACATAAAATTGAAGACAGTGCTAAACTAGATAAAATAATTTTAAATTGCATGCTAATAAATTGTTAAAATGCAGCTTATGAAATGATGTTTATGATAGGGCTGCATTTTCTTTTAAAACATTGCATATATGCATGGAAATATTCTTACCATGTAGAAAGTACTTTAAATCTCAGAAAAATGAACACCTCACAGAGGGTGAATGTGGTCCAAGGGCAAGTGAATTCACAAAAACAGGAAACACAGGTGGTTAACAGGCATACGAAAGCTTTATAACTATAATACAGAATAAAGGAATTGGGGTATATCATTTTAAGCTTCTGAAATTGGCAAATTAAAAAATAGTAACCCTCAGAGTTGAGGATAGTAGGGAGCAACAGGTACCCTATATCCTGGCAAAGGAAATTATGTTAATGTAAACTTTTCAGAAGATTGATAGCAAAAAACCTTTAAAAATACATATTCTTCAATTCTGCAAGTCTATTCCTAGGAATGAACCATAGAGAAGTATTCTTGATTCTCCAGAAATGAGGGTGTATGTTCTGGTATATTCTGTCAGGTTGAAGCAGAAGGATTGCAAATTCAAGCCCAGCCAGAACAACTTAGCAACTTAGTGAGATCCTGTCTAGAAAAAAAAAAAAAAGTTGAAAAAGCCTGAGGATGTAGCTCAGTGGAAACCTCTGGGTTCAATTCCCCATACTGCAGAAGAGAGAGAGAGAGAGACAGAGAGAGAGAGAAATATGAATCTGAAGCAGCTATATCCATACAGTGGCTTACAGTGAAATCCTTAAGAATGACATTGTTCAATGTATATTTTACTGACATGGAAATGGGTTCAAGATGTCAAGTTAGAAATGCAGTTTAGTATCTATCATAAATAGTGTTTGTGAGACAGTATTGATGAAAGGACTGTGTTTTATTTTAAAATATTGCATATATGCATAGAAATGTCCTTAAAATGTTTGTTAATAGTGATAATCTCCAGATGGTGGAATTAAATGTAATTTTTACTTTCTTCCATAAACCTTTATATATTGTGGGACTTTTTAGACTAAACCTACATTATTTTTCATACTAAGAAAATAAATAATGCTGTTTTCGTCCTGAGAAGGGTAAAAAGTGAGTCATTATGGTCCCCTTGGGCCAGAGAGGGCTGAAAGATGATTCTGTCTGTTCCCTTCCCTCTGTGGAAAGCCTGTCTGATGCGCATCACCTGAGCTCCAGGAAGGAGGCTAATCCCAGAGAAGCCAGTGGCCTCTTCGGATGCCTTTCTGCCCTCTACACAAACCCTCTGTTCAGTGTTTTCTCTTTTCCTGGGAAACAAAGCTGTTCGAGCGTGCTCTGATTCATCGCCTGGTTGGAGGCCAAGTCACCGCAGCCTCAGGCGCAGGTGTCTGGGGTGACACAACTCAACGCTGTGCCTCCAGAATAAGGGCAGCCCTTCCGCCTTCAAGGCTGTGAAATGTCAGGCGTGATTAGAAAGGTCACTTGTCCTGACAGCTCCCTGTGCTTCCCGGAGAGGGGCCTTCCTGCTGGGAACATTCTTAATTGTGCTTCCTGCAGTGGGGTGCCTGCATGCTCAATTCCTTATAACAGGGGTCTAACTCTCCTCCTAGTCTTTCTTGACAGTGGGAAAAAACATTTGTCGAAGGTTGCAAAATCTTAAAAAACAACAACAACAAAAAAAATGGAGCAGTTGTGGATTCAACCAAAGAGATGCAAAGTGAATTTCTAGGAACCGAACTGCACGGTGGAAGAAACAACCTGCGTTGTTCAGACACTCCTGGGGAGCATGGGGAGTTGTGTCAGAGAAGCAGAGTAGAAAACAACAGATACACCCCCAAATCATACCAGGACAGCAAAGAACTAAGAGTAGTATTCGATGTCACTAAGACAAACTCTAAAGAATAAGGCAAGAGTTTGCTCATCCCTACTGTGCAATCCCCGGGCAGGTTATGCTGATGGGAGCCAGTGGGAAAAAATTTCAGCTATGGCACCAGCTCTCTGACACTGAGTAGACAGAATTGGTATTGTAGCTCAGTGGTAGAGCGTTTGCCTAGCATGCATGACACCCTATGTTCCATCCCTAACTGTGAAAAGTAACTCCAAGCAGGCAAAAAGAGCACAAGTTCATGTTACCAGCAAAATGAAGGGCTCTGCCGAGCAAATGCAACCAGCTCTTCCCAGTGAAACTTATATGCAGGCTGAAGGAAATGAGAGCATTTTGCTCATGGAAACATTTTCCCTCTTGCAGCAAGGAGCTGGATTTGAATGACTGGAAGAAAGCAGAAGGGTCACCACATTTTCAGGCTTGAGGTTCTGCAAGGGGAAGCACCTCACCTTGCATAGCTCCTCTCTGATAGGATTTGGTAACAAGGAAGGCAGGCAGTTCTTACCACCTCTGTTAAAACTGAAGCACAAACATTGTTTAGCAGGCAGATGAGCACCTCTTTTGGCCAACAACTGCCTAGGTGTTGACAGAGCAGTAAAGAAATCAGATATACCCTCACTCTCAGGAGACTCATTCTAACGGGAGGAGCTAGGCTACAAACAAGTGCTTCAAAAATATATGTCAGGGGTCATAAGTGTTATGAAGTTAACTAAATTTGGAAAAAGGGACAGAGAGCAATAGAAGCCAGTCGGTGGTCAGGGAAAGCCACTCCAAGGAGACAGGAATGAAGTGGTGAGGAGTGCCCACTCGTTCGTAGGCCCTGAGGTAGGAGTAGGAGAAGAATGGCAGGAAATGACGTCAGAGAGGCACCAGGGGCCCAAGGATCAGGGTCGTCCTTGTTGGTTACAGAGGGGACTTTAGATTAGCTAATGAGAAGCATTTACAGTTTAAGAGATGCCTTCCCTCCACACACACAAAGATAATGATGTGACTAAGACAAAGCACCAAACCTAGTTCTTAAGGGCTCCTTAAAAACAAAGATGACTGTTTTTAAGGGACACACAAAAATGAAAGTCATCTATGTTGAAGAGGTGAGAGTATGGCATTTATTTCCTTTTCTTCAAAAATTGAATTTGTGATTGCTTTTTAGAATAGACAACAAGTTTTCTTTGAAACAAATCCATTCCAGGGGCAGTGTGATGTCTCTGAATACTGGTGTTGGAGTGGTACCCAGGCAAGGCGGACACCCGTAATACTGGTAGAGCCAATGCAGCAAACCTGAGATGGGCCACGTATTCTGCCTGGAGCCAGAATAAGAAACCTGAAGCTCCACCCAATGCAGACCAACACAGTCCTAGCTCCTTTATCTCATCCTCTGAGTCGGGCTATTTTTGAGTCCACAGCTTATAGAGACTTTGATGATTAGAGAAAGGCTACAATTTTGAGCCAAGAGGTTACCTTCTATGAGCCTCTCTGGAAATGTTAACGCCTCCGCCATGACTTCAGGCTGCTGTACTTTATACTGAAAACATGGCAGAAGAAATGGGTCACTGGCCTTCCTGCAGGTACTGCAGAAAGTGGAAGAAACAGATCTGGGCTGGGAAATCTCCTCCCAATCTTAGGGCTCAATCCCCAGCCCACCACACTGCCTTCTTCCCCAGAGTCTAAGAAACCTACACTTCGAGGCTCACCTTTCCTGGAACAATAGAACTAATACTACCAATTTCTTGGCCTGATCTCACAAATACTCAACATTGTCACCTGGAAAGCCACACTTCTCACTGCAGTCTTTGCTTGCTGCCTGGATGCTCCCTGACATGGTCCTTTTATCTGAAAGCTCTACGGGTTTATAAACCACACCATCAGTCAATTCCTAGGTTAAGTTTTTCTTCATCTCCCTGATGGGTGGGAGTAAGGGATCAAGGAGACCTATGACCCTTGTAAGACACAAAGACATATTCAGGGAACACAAAAATCTCACTATTAAGCACTATCAAATATGCCAGCTCTTAAGGTATTCTTTCATTCATGTTTTCTGAGAAACCAGAAAGTAGGGTGGTGGATTTAAGTCTTTGGGGTCCACTTTCTGTGCTGTTTAATTTTCCATGTCTTCTATGAAGATCCAATTTAGATAATAAAGACTTCATCTAAAGGAGCACTACTACGGGTTAGGTTCACTGCTAAACATTTCATATAGTTTAACTCACCCAGTCCTATGAGGAGGGTAGTATTGCCCGCATTTTGCAGAGTGAAGTAACGAAGAACCAGAGTCATTATATCATTTGCCAGCAAATAAGCAACACAGGTTTAAAACCTGAGTCTACCCAGAGCCCACATTTTAACTCCCACATGATGCAGCCTCTCAGAGCGAATAAGGATGTAGAGCAGTAACTTTTTTCCTTTAAGTGAGGCTTCAGAAAATTTCCCCAAAGTTAGAAAAATGTTAGAATGCCATAGCCATAAGTCACAGTTCAAAACTAGAAGGTTGAGGTGAGACTAGAAGGTCATTAAGCCCAGGAAATCAGCTTCTGACTATTTAATAACCCCTCAGTTAAAATTCTAAGGCCACATTGCCTCCTATCCATCCATTAAACCAAACGAGTATTTGTCATGTACTAGACAATAGGGGTACAGTGGTTAAATAAAAATAGAATAGTGCCTATGCTTATGATGCCTATGGCTTTATAGGAGACTAGGTAGATATTTGTAGAGATAGATATTCAAAAATAAATATTAAATTGCCAGAGTGGCAAATCCCACAGAGAAAGAAATGCAGGGCTATAGAACATGTAAGAGGGGACTGGTCCATCCCTGGAAAAGTGATGGTTGGCCCCAGATATAAATGGTGGCTGGGGATTAAGTAGACAAAAAGCTATTCCTGTCCTCTCTGCCTCTCAGTTTACCATAGCAGAAACCTGAACCCTGTGAATTTAGGAAATGGATCCTGGTCTCATTCTTCCAAAGCCAGTGCAGCCCTGGAAACTCTGAAAGTTTTATTCATTGAGGAGAAAGAAGAGACAAAGTAACTGGAGATATAAAACTAGAATAGGGACATTGGTGATTTCATTCCCTGATACATCAGCTTCTGGACTCCTTAGTGGAACCGCTAATCAGGCAGAACTGCCACTGTTGTATGTACTGTATTTGTATATACTGTATTTGTATGAGTTAGAAAAAGTTGTCCATCCTTTTAGGAAGAATCAGCCTTGGGACTGGAAAGCATGAGCTATATTTCTGTATCAACAACTAGCTCACCCAATCCAACTCATCAACTCTTGTCCAGTAAACAATTTGTACATCCGTGAAGACTGACTAGACTTCTATTATACAAGTCTGTGTGAAATAAGGACTAGACTGATCAAAAGCATTGTTCATGATGATGCATACTTAGGGCTGTGTGTGTGTATGTGTGTGTGTGTGTGTCTGTCTGTCTTGCTTTACAAATGTAAATTGCAAAGATAACCAGAAAAGTCCAAGAGAAGTATCAGGAATGAGAACCAGCAGTCAGCATCTTCTGAAATGTGTTTATCAGAACCGATTTACTTGGAGATAAGAAGAAAACAAGAGGTGGCCATTCAGACACTAGGAGAATAGAAAACTAACTAAATGATTGGCCTGCTGCTGCAGAGGTGCCTGGGATACCCAGAGAAAGTGAAGGCTGCTTTGGGGTCCCTGGAATCTGAGTTAGAGCCAAGGTTTCTAAGTTGGGGTGCATCTATGACCATTAGAGGAGCTCTGAGCTCCCTGAAACTGTAGTATTATTATTTTGTAGGGTTTTATTTATTTATTTTTTTTGGACAGGGTCTCACTATGCAGTTCAGGTTGACCTTGAATTCACTTTGTAGCCCAGGCTGATCTCAAACTTGCAATGATCCTTCTGCTTAGCCTCGCGAGTGCTGGCATGGCCACCATGTCCAGCTATAGTGTTATTTTGGACATGGGTGGGTTTTGGGTGGGAAGATTCTTGAGTTTTATCAGATTCTTAAATTAGGAATTTGTTTCAAGACACACAGAACTGGCTGGGTGGGTCAGATCATGTCCCTTGAAGATGGAAACATCTTGCCATGAGATGTCCTGCCAGAAAATTAAACTGCTAAGGCTGGGAAGAGTGTGACCTCCCTCATGAATTCCCCATAGAGTAGATTCTGACCATGGTGTCATCAGATCCCATCGCTGACTCTCAGAGAGCCTTGGGGTCTCTGAATATTAACTTAGCAAAGTGAGCTCATCCATTAACATCTGAACGGATACCACAGGAAGTTACCTTTTCATTGCCTCTCCCGCCTCAAGCATATAGTAATGAATTTTCTCCTTTTCCATCACCTAAGTGACTAGGACACAGAGCAGATTGAGTAAGAAACTGGGTGCAGGAATCCTTCCACCTGGAGTTGGAGGCGTGGCTCCTCCAGTTCCCAGCTGGAGAACTTCTTTACCATTTCAACATCTGGGAAGATGAGGATAATAGAGTATCTACCCTACAAGATATTGTGAGGATAAAATAATCCACTCTGTCTAGGCACGGAGTCTAGTTCAGTGCCTGGCACATAACTGATACCCGATGCAGGTTGGAATTATGATTTATTTCCTAAGTTCTGTTTTTATTTTTGCTTTTTTTAAAAAGCTGAAACATTTACATACAGTAAAATTCACAAATTATTAGTGGACAGTTTGGTAAGTTTTGACAAAGCCATGCCTATTTTTGACAAAACCCTCATGCTTTTTCTGTTGTCGATCTTATGAAACATTTTTTTTTGTTTCTCAAGTGCTGCACTACAATATATAATCTATGTAATACATCTATAATTATATATCTATTTCCTTTCAGCAGATTCTGAAACAGCTCCCCCTTACCTCCAGCCAATTTAAAACCTGGAAGAAACCTGCTGCCATCTCTTTGCCCTTCCTCTGCGCGCCGGAGAGGCTGTGCATGGATCTGTTTTATTTTTAGGTCTCCAGGGAAAGTATTTCTACAACCTCCCTCAGTCACCTGTTTCAGCGCTTAGCAACACTTAACACTAGAAAGCTCTGTCCCTGTGTGTCCCTGGC
Source organism: Hydrochoerus hydrochaeris (assembly GCA_004027455.1). Classification (NCBI taxonomy): domain Eukaryota; kingdom Metazoa; phylum Chordata; class Mammalia; order Rodentia; family Hydrochaeridae; genus Hydrochoerus; species Hydrochoerus hydrochaeris. The sequence goes on from PVLA01000563.1 coordinate 108,900, forward strand.
TTTTAAATGAGTAATAGCAACTAGTATTGATATAATGCTTTAGCAAGGCCACAGACTGAGATGAGGTGACAGAGTGGAGCAAATGCGGTAGCATTAGTGCAGATGTGCACATATGGAGAACGATGTGCATTGACACAACACAGGTGGTGCTCAGGCAATCGAGATGCACTCAGCTTGGGCCACGGCCGCAGGTAAGAAGCAATCAGGTCCGCAGGTGCCCGGAATTCAGACTGTTTTTTACCCAAGTAGAAAGTGAAAATTTATCTTTTAACGTGAATTTTTTTTTTAAATGAACAGTGTCTTGGTTTTTAATAAAGGAAGTGTTCTGCAAACGCCAGAAACATGTCTGCTGCGTGAATACAGCCTGTGGGTCAGTTTACAATCCCTGTTTTAGTCTGTGCAGTGTTTTTACATCTATTGTCTCATTAGATTTTGAATGTACCTGTAAGAAAGGCACCAAGCAGATGCACGATCCTGATTTTATGAGACAAAGAAACTGACTCTCAGAAATAGTAAATGAGCTGCTCCAGAGGCACTCAGGCAGACTCAGGCTTTTGTTCTGATTCACTGTGGCTCTTGCCACACCTCGGCTCTGTCCTCCAGGGACCCTGAGAGTCCTGGTTCACATCTCAGTGAATGGGGTCATCACCCAGTTTGTCAGTTGTTTACAGAAAGATGAGAAAGAAATGAGGAGCAATTCAAAGAGTGAACAGGTGAACATATGTAATAGACTAAGGACTGCATGGAACAGTAACAATATTTAGGGAGTTTTAAATATTTACAGAGTTTAAGTTTATTATAAAAATAACAAAAACTGCCACAGGTTGTTGACAGAGGCAAATGTCCTAAGATCTTTCCAATGGGAAAGGGATTTAGCTCAGCAGCACAAGCACCTGCCTGACAAGCTTAAGGTTGTGAGTTCGATCCCCAGTACACACACACACACACACACACAAAGGGAAAAGTACCAAGGGTGGCCTCTAGAAGAATAAAAGAATGTGTAACTAAAAAACTAACAGAGAAGAAGAAACAATAAATTAATATAAAATAAAGGAGAAGAAAAGACATAAAATAGGTAGGGTGAATTAAAAATAGAAAACAAATGCAAATATATTAAATAGAAATCCAACTATCTCGGTAAGTACATTAAAATATAAATATGGTCAAATAGACAAAAAGTCAAAATCAATTAAACATTCTTTAAATATAATTTTACAAATGATTAAAAGTAAAGAGTAGAAAAAGATATACCTTATAAGTACTAATAGGAAAAAAACTGTATGGCTGCCTTGATAAGAGACCAATTAGACTTTACAGCAGAGCACTGCTAGATATCCATGCCACAGTGAATATTATGGTGCATTTCATAATGAGAGTTGGAGGGCTGGGGATTAGCTCAGAGGCACAGCGCCTGCCTGGCAAGTGTGTGGTCCTGAGCTTGATTACCCATATCCACTCTCCCGGTGATGCTATGTAATGAGAGTTTGGTCAATTTTTCATTGATAATGATTTTATAATGATAATGTAGTCAATATATCAGGAAAATAGAACAATGATTAATTCATATATGCCTTTCATATAACTTAAAATATGTAAATCAAAGGCCGATAGAACTAAAAAGAGAAACAGACAAAATGGCAATCCTAGAGAAAAACTGTAACACAATTTCCTAAATAACTAATAGACCAATTGGGAAGAAAAGTTGTAAGTATATGAAAGATCTGCAAAACAAATTGACATATCTTCTTTACCTACATACATAGTTAAAACTGTTCATAATGATAACGAGATGTTCACTCTAAGTATTCATGAAATTTGCAAACATACTGTGCCAAAAAGCAAATTCTAAGAAAATCCCAAGAACCAAAATCACTCAGAATTTCCTCCAACAAGGTCAAATTAAACTAAGAATCCATAACAACAGCAAAAATGACTAGAACAGCACCAAATATTTGGAAATTCAGTAATAAATCCTGCTAAGGCTTGGGTGAGTCCCCTAGAGGCCCATATGTTAAGTGCTTGGTTGCGTCTGTGGCCTTGTTGGGAAGTTGTGAGATGAGTGAAAGGAAGTTATATCACTGGAGGTGTGCCCTGGAAAGGATAGTGGGACACAAGCCCCTTTCCTTCTCTCTTGGCTTCCTGAGTGCCATGAACTAAGTGGCTTCCTTGGCCATGCACATTGCTGTGATGCATCCTTCACTATGGGCCCTAAAACCATGTGGGCAATAAATCATGAACTTATACCTCTGAAACCATAAGCTAAAACAAATCTTTCCTCCTTTTAAATTGATTATCCCAGGTAATCTGTCACAGTACCAGAAATCTAACAAACATGAGCCTCTAAATAATCCATGGGTCAAAGAAGAAATCCAGTGGATTTCCATTCTTGATAATAAAAATATGATATATCAAAAACTGTGATAGAACTATAAGTTTTACTCATATCCTTATACATTTATATGAAAAAGAAAAGCTGAAATCTGGTCATCTGAACAACTTAGAAGAATAGCAAATTAAACTCAAAGTAAGTAGAGGGAAAGAAATAATAAAATAAGTTTGGAAATAAATGAAACAGAAAACAAATGTACATTAGAGAAAATCAGCAAAGCCAGAAATTGGATCTTTGAGAAGACTAATAAAAATAAAAAGATAAATCTCTAACAAGACTGTCTAAAAAAGAGAAAAGCACATGTTACTTAAATAAAAATTAAGTCTACCACAAATCTTTCAGACAATAAAAAGTTAAACTATAGAATATTATAAATTCTTATACCAAAAATTTTATAAAATTTAGGTGAAATGGGCTGGGGATTTAGCTCAGTGGCATAAGCACCTGCCTTGCAAGCATGTGGTCGTGAGTTCAATCCCTGGTACCAATTTAAAAAAAAAAAAAATTAGGTGAAATGGACAAATTTCCAGAAAAACATAACTTATAAAACCAACATAAAAGAAATTAAAAACCTGAGTATTTCCATATCTATTAAATATTAAATATGTAGTTTAAAATCTCATATAAAGAAAATTCTAGTCCCAACTGGATTTATGGAATTATTCCAAATATTTGATAAGTAAATAATATTAACATTATGCAAACAAAAAATGAATACTTTATTTTTTGAAGCTAGAATAACCTTGATAGCAAAACCTGACATACACATTAAAAGAAAAGAAAATTACTGGACAGTCTCTTCTAATGACAAAATACAAACACAGCTTTAGTTCACTGAACCCAATGATACATAAAACAAGTGAGTTTGAATACAAATGCAAAAATTGTTTAACAAATGGAAACCAATCAACGTAGTTCTTGTTGTAAACTAAATAAAGGAGAAAAGTCACGACCATCTTAATAGATGAAGAAAAAAGATTTAATAATTTAATACTCATGATAAAAATTTCTTAGCAAACTAGGACTAAACGATAATTTTAAGGGTTTTAAAGACCATCTACAAAAATCTTAAAGGAAGAATTATATTTTCAAAACAGAGAATGAGTTTTTCCTGAAATCACAAATGAGACAATGATGCCTGCAATCACCATTTTTAGTCAAACTATCTAAGAAGTCTTAGCCACATCAAAAAAAAAATAAAAATAAATTGGTATAAGAATTAGAAAAAAACTGACATTCTTTGTAGTCAATATATTGTATACATATATAGGAAAAACAACATAATATACAAATTATGATTAAAAGTGAATTTGACAAAAGCTTTTATTTAAAAGTCGATATAAAAATCAGCTTAACAGGAAATGTGTGGTACTGCACAGCTGTAATCTCAATATTCTAGGAGGCTCTGGAAGAGAATCGCAAATTGGAGCCTAACCTAGGCAACTTGGTAACTTGGTGACTTAGACCCTGTCTCAAAAAAAGAAACAAAATCAACTTCCATCTATCTGTGGAAATAAACAGGAAAAATTTAAATGATTTTATTTATAATAGTATCAATAATTTCAAATACTTAAATTTTATGAAAGACTCATAAGACCTTAATACTGAAAACTATAAAATGTGTTTGTTTTTTTGTAAAGAGGAACTTAATAAAATATAAAGCGGCTCAGCTCCTAAAATGCGTCTACAATTTCAGTGCGGTGGCAGTCAAAATCCCTCACCTTGTTGTGGAAATTGGCATATTTTTTTCTAAAATTTATGTAGACATGCAAAGGGCCAAGAATAGCCAACACAGTCTTGAAGAAGAAGATCAAAGCTATTTTATGCTACCAGGAATCTAGATAACAAAGTTACAATGATTAATTCAGTGTGGTATTATTTTGAATGCAAAGAGACTGCTGAACAGAGTTATGTCTAGACACAGGTACTGATACACAGACACACAATGACTTGATTTACGACAAATGTGAAATTGTAGGGCAGCAGAGGAAGCCTATCATCTCGGTAAGTGATGCCATGTCAATTACATATTTACACAGTAAAAAATGACCCATTTCACTCCATCCACAAAAATCAATTCCAGATAGATTAAATATTAAAGAAAAATCTTTAAAATGTCTAGAAGAGAATAAAATAAAATAAAACATTTTTGAAATCTTTGGGATAGGCAAAGTTTTTTTTTTTTAACATGACATACAGACTGCATTTACCACACAGAGAAAAAAACTGCTAAAACTAAGAACCTTAGTTCATGTAAGTATTTACAGCATAAAAGGACAAGCTTTAGAAAAGACCCACACTGGATTCAGATCTACAGAACTGACTGAGAAGAAATGTGTGCTGTTTAAAGCCATTCGGGTTGTAGCCTTTGGGTACAGCAGCAATAGAACATGACAGCTGGCAAGGAGGCATGGGAGTTTCCTGAGGAAGCAAGCTGCTTCACCAGAAACAGTTCACTACGATAGTTTTCCACAGAGCCGTTAGATGCTCTGGTTTCTCTTCAGATCAATCTTTTGCTTTTTACCAAATAGCCAGTTCAAGAAGTTGGCAAATGTGATAAATGTATTGGTTTACAATGATCATAGCTTATAGATGGCCAGAGTAACGTGAGGACTGTGGTATGATGGAAGCTACTGAAGTACTCCCTCCGGTCACATGGCTATGGGCTAGTTCTAGCCATTTCTATGCTCTTAAGAAAATCTGATCAGTTTGGTAGCAACTTGTAGGAAATCTGTGTTGTTCACAATTCTGGACAAAACTGACCAACACATAAAAAGAAGGTATCTATGATGGAACAGAATCACCAAATTTGGATATCAGTTCACTATAAATATAAAGTAACTGAGGACGGAGGCAATAGGTTTCAAATTTTATAAAACTCAGAAGATAGGTTAAGTGAGAAAAGGGCAGAAACAATCGCATCTACTTAATTCCAGAAATTCAAAATTAAAACTGATACGATACTTTTTTTTTTTTTGCATCAGGAATCGAACACAGGACCTCATGAGTGCCAGACAGGTGCTGTGCTGCTGAGCTATATCCCTGGCCCAAAACTGACATGATATTTGAGAAGTTGAAAGAATGCCTCAAAGGACTGAAGATTGGAAAAATAGGAAATGGCATGTAAGAAGGTCTAAAACGTACCCTTCACAGGAGAAATCCTGAAATAAAGCTTAAGACTCATCTGCAATTTGGGGAATTAGCAAGTGAGTGTTATGAATGCATATAATTGAAGAAATTAAAAGACATTCTGCCATATTAAAGAAATTGGAGGAAACAGTTCCATCTTATATGAAATCCTGACATTTTGGTTTCTAGCAAGGAGTAATTGAATGTGAGGACTCAGGAGCAATTTAAAGGACGGACATGAAAGAACTCTTCAAAGCAACAGAGAAGGGGCCTAAGAATCCAAAAGTGATCACTACAGTGAATACCATCAGAATGCCTCAATTATGACGGACATCAATGGGCAACATGAATTTACCAAAAACAGATAAAAAGCAAACTGGTTGTGAACCCGAAAATGCTAGTCAACTGGTAAGATAAGAGGTGGACTAAGAAGTGACAGCACCACCCATGTCATTTATTCAATCTTGTTTACTAACTGCTAGAAACAAACTGAGGCAATACTGCAAAATTAGCTGACAATAAATAAAAATTGTAAATGTGACAACAGAAAATGACATAAAAATAATTAAAAAGAAATCAGTTGACACTGAAATATTCACATTTAAAGAAACAACAGCAAGTGCAGTTTTTGAATAGCAAAGAGGTTCATGCACAAATCCTCATTATCTCAACAAATGAAGCTATCCTTACACTGTTGCCATAAGGGCAAAATGAAACCAGTCTCCTCAAATATCATAGCAGTCTCCAAAAACCACGGGAGAAATAGCTTTATAACTATGTTTTTCAGTACATTTATTGAACTATATATTTCTTACTTGGTTATTTAATGAATTGACTTTGGCTTGCTTTATCCACTATCTACCTATCCATCTATCTATCTATCTATCTATCTATCTATCTATCTATCTATTGATCATCTATCTTCTTGAGTACTTTGTGAATAAGACATTTGATAAATTGATTTTTAGCAAAAAGACTTTAGATCAATTCAGTGTTGGTAAATTTACCCAGAACCATTTCCTCTATAGCAAGTGGAGAATGCAAATAGATTTTAAAAAGAAAAAGAAACAAGCTTTCTGGAAAGCGATTTGGCAATCTTTGCCAGATGCTATAAAAATGTGTATGTTCATTGACCAACAATTCCACTACCAGGAAATTGCTCTAAAGAAATAATGACACTGTATAAAAAGATTAGGCCACATGGATTTCTTAATTAAAGTATCTAATACAATAAAATTTAAAAACAAGTTAAAATTCCCCATAAGTAGGTTGGTTAAATAAATCAAGTGAAAGTGCACAATGAGTTATAACGAAGCTTTAAAATTTGTTCTGCGAAAGCACATTTAATGTTTTGGGAAGTTGTTCAAACAGTAATGTCAAGTTAAAAAAAAAAGCTGTGAAACAGACTGACACTTCTGTAGTAAGAAAAAAAACATGCCATATGTGTATGACTGAGTGGATAAACCCCAAAATATTTACTGTTATTTTAGGGCTTGGCATGATGGATAATTTTTATTTTCTTCTTTTCATTTACCTGAATTTTCTAAAATTTCCACATCGAAAGGAAATTTCTATAAATGAAACAGTTTTCAGTCACCCACTAGCTTAAAAATCTGAAGGCACAAATGTGACCTTGACTAAGTGCCCCTGCATCTTGCAAGCCTTAGAATTTCAGGTCTCTTTCCTGTGCTTTCTCTGTCCTCCTTTAAAACCTTACAGCAACTCACTTCTGGGAAGCTGTACCCCACAACTCCAGCATTGCTTGGAGACTGTTTTTGAATGATTATATGTTGTCTGTTGACTTGTAGGGCTTGTGTCCAAGAATTATTCTGTGGCAAGAACTTCAAGGAGCAAGGGAGGAAGGAGATACTCCTACGAGCCTGTACTCTAGTAGAAGGGTCAAGTCAATCTGACCCAAATGACACCACAATGTCAGAAACACTCTAACACAACTATGCACAAAGGGATAAGATCATAGAGGTCAGGGATGACTTCCTGAAAAGGTCACATTGGGGTTGGATATGTCATGAGCTTGTGATTCAAATAGGATGAGACGCTGTGCTCTGGGCTTTGAACGCCTGTCTCTAGTCCTTCTGACAGACATATGGGGCACCAGCATCAGCAGGAAGGCAGGAAATCTGCCCAAGTCACTCCTACCTTGACTCTTTTGCATTATGTAGCAGGGCACTGATGTCTGAAATCTGCACTTCTGCAGTGCCATTGTCAAGTAGATGGATGAAAGTTTGGGGTAACCATGGCAGTTCCTCCACACTTCAGGTAGTAGCTACCTCAGTGGCTGTCTCTTTGGCTTCTACCATTCGACCCCAACACCCCCTCCTGGGTGGTCCCAGCCTTCACCAGAAAGCCTGATTCCCAGTGTGAAATGACCCAGCTCTTTTTACGGCTCTGTCATAGGGATGGTGACTTTTTCCTCACCTGCATCTCCGCCATGCCTCAGCATTTCCTGCTCACAGGTACAACCCCACCAGCACCTTTGTGACTAGGTCCTATGTTAAAATCCTCTTGAAATACCCAGCACAATGTGCTCTCCTGAACTGACCCCACTCAGCTAGTTACACAGCTAAGCATCATGACTCTTAGACTCCAAAATCTTTGAAGACAGCAGCCTCCATTCACTGAGCCTTTATCAAATGTTAGGGTCTTTAGAAGGATCATCTCATTTAATCCTCACTACAGCCCTATGAAATACTGTTTTGTTTTGTTTTTGTGGTACCTGTACTGGGGATTGAACCCAGGGCCTTTGTACTGAGCTAGATCCCTGGCTACTTTTTAATTTTTTGAGACAGGGTCTTGCCAGGTTGCCCAGGCTGGGCTCAGACTTGTGATCCTCTCTCTGCCTCAGTCTCCCAGTGCAGAAAAACTGTTCTCATTTCCCGAGCTCAGAAAGAGCTCTGAATGACGCAGCATGCAAGTGGCAAAAACCAGGATGGGATGCCGCAGTTTAAATGCCGGGCCTGCAGCCCTAACCCACTTGGTTCTTCTCTAGCTGGGCAGGGGGAACACAGGGTAAGGAGTCTCAGAAAGATAAGAGTTGGGTAGAGCACTGAGAAAGAACTCAAGGAGGACCCTGGGCGGTTTTTTGGCTTCAGTGCTGGAGTTCCTGAGCTCTCCTTGACAGCATAGACCAAATCCCTCTTCCTGGTGCTCCTGGCCTGCTGGCGAGTGCTTGACTTCAAACAGAGTGAAAGATGCTGAGAAATCTAAGGTACAAAGTTAATGATCTTACTCCCCTCAGCCCTGCCCTTGGGTCCTCATCTCCATCCTCTCAATTCCCCATGGGAAAAAGTCCTTCATTCCCTCTGGAAAATCCACCATCCTTCAGGCTCTGGCTCCCTTGGCATTTGCACATTGCAGGGAATTCAGGTTGCTCTGCCTCAAATTAGCAGGTGCTAAGCAGTTTCCACATTTCTTAGTAAACATGTCAAAACACAAAATCTATGTATGCTCTCCTCTCCACCTCCCTCCCCCCATCCTCTGGTAAAGCAATCTTTTCCCCCCAGCCGATCAGCCAAAAAGTGTTTCTCCTCGACAAGAAAGCAGCATTAACCTGGGGAGTGTGGCGGTTTTACAGTTCTTTTCAAATTCTCATTTATTCTCCTGGTCATTCACTGATCTGTTCATTTGCTCATTCATGCGCCCATAATGGGGCCAGCACTGACTTAGGGCTTTGGGTCTTATTGGGTCTCTCAAGTATAAGAGACTGATGTCACCAGGGATCCCATAGAGACCCTGCAGGAGATTCCATTATCAGCTGTGCCTCAGCCAGGGCAATAGGGTACCACAGAGCCTCCAGGGAGTTCCGTGCTTAATTTCCTCATCTTTCTGGGCCTCCTGCTGGGGTGATTCGAAAACAACTCCTTAAATCAAGCAGCAGCTGGCTCACTCCCCGCTGGGCGGCTCCCCAGCGCCCCCACCCTTCCTCTCAGAGAGGCCAGAGTGGAGAAGCTCGCCCTCTCTCCCAGCCCACCCCTCACCCCAAACAAAGGAAACAGGAACCGGAGAGGGCGGAGCTGCGGAGGCTGCCACCAGGTTTGGGAGGCGCCTTGAGCTCTGGAAACGGCTTCGATTTCTTGGCCAAAGGGAGGCACTTTCCGGGGCGGGGTGGAGGGTTGGGGGGGGCTTCCGGGGCTTCCCGTCAGGGGTAGTGTGGTTAATCTCCGGTGCAAGTGAATGTAAACCCCCAAGTGATTTCGGAAGGTGGCAGTTCAGTTAGAACCAGAATCCACAACCCTCCACTGCTTGGTCTGGCAGATAACCCCGTCCTCTGGAGAGGAAGGGGTAGAGGTGGGGCTTCCAGGCTTGAGTCTCAGTGCAAACACAGTGAAGCCCTCCCCCAAATCCAGTGGAAACGGCGACTGCAGCTGATTCTCCCCACCCGTCCTTCTTTGTAAGTAGCCCCACATGGCTGCTACTTGTAATAGTCCTAACACCTTGTCCACTCCCTTGGCCATCCCTCAGTCTGATCAGTGTTATGAATACTGAGGCCCAGGGAGGTGACGCATCTTGTGCAAGGTCACACAGCCACCAGGGACAGGACAGGATTCATGTGGATGCTTCCTGGCCATGCAAATTCAACATCTCCATGTTTCTGTCTAACTCCTCTCTGATCCTCAATTGCTTGTCCTTTCTGCATGCCAGTGCTCCCAAGTGCAGGGGTTGAGGGTTAAGGAGTGGGGCAAAAAGGCCAGTTATCAGAGCCACCCAGGAGAGGAGGCAGGCAGAGAAGTGACGGCAGAATCAGTCATTAGTTGGTACCATTTCTCAGCTTCTCCTGTTTGCTTCCTGACTGAGCTGGCTTTTCTACTTGTCTCCATTGTCTGAGAAACAGCGTGGTTTGGAGGACACCCACAGTCTGCTCTGGCTGCCACATGGTAGAAGGCTCCATCTGGGTTCCCGTTGTCTCCTCCGGCTTTGGGAAGAAGTGGCTTGCTGCTGAGGGCCTTCAGCGAGGGGTCACCCCTCCCCAACTTGCTAAATGGTGGCTGGTGCAGCTGGGGCTTAGGGAAAGGGGGCCCTGAAAGATAGGATCAGGGTGGCCCCTGTTCTTTCAGAGTCAAAGGAGAGGGAGGGCCGAGGACAGGAAGCGGGCATTGTGAGGGGATAGGGAGGGCTGGGTCAGTAGTCAATCAACAGTCACCCCACTGTGTGTCAGACCCTGGCCTCCATGTTGAGGCCCCAGCCATGAACATTGTACACCTGCTTGGGGTGTTATTCAAAGTTTTTATCAATTAGATCCATATAGAGACCAATGTTCTGGCCTTGAGAAGGGACCCAGGGCCACCTGGGCATTAACTCTTTGGTTAATGAAAGGACAGGAGGGTTCCCAGCAAGGTGATGCAGTAGCCCGTAAGGGTGGAGCCCCAGACAGTGTCCACTCAGCACAGAGAGTGGCATTGCCTGCAATATTAAGTATTGGTCACATATACAGAAAGCCAGACAGGGGACTGGGGACAACTGAGGCAAACTACCCATTCTGAGGGACAGTCACTGCTCTGCAGCAGTGTGAAACTTTCTCATAGGAAGAGGTGGCCCATTGATTCTCAGTCCTCTGAGTTTGCAAGATGAGTCATCTGGAGTGTGTGTGTGTGTATGTGTGTGTGTTTAAGAACTGATTAAAAAAATTTTTTTAGCCAGGCATGGTGGCACATGCCTGTAATCCCAGCACTTGGGAGGCTGAAACAGGAGGATCACTGAGAGTTCGAGGCCAGTCTGAACTGCATAGCGAAATCCTGTCTCAAAAAGACAATTTTTTTTCTTTATATCCTCAGACTACATCAAACAAAAATGCATCTTTGCCCAAAATCCCCAGAATGAGCCCTCTGGCCTTAGGACACCAAGAACTCCTGAACTTTCCAGGTGATAATTGCAGTTGATCCTCACAACCACCCACAGGTTCATGTTCTTCCCTCCACTTAAAGGAAGAGAAAAGCAAGGATCAGTGATCTGTGGGGTGACAGTGTCCACATGGATGCCCAGCTGGTATGAGAGAAAGCAGCCAGTTAAAATCTCTGTTTCCAAAGAGGGGAAGGGACCCTCTCTGGTGCAAAACTATTCCCATGCTTCCTTTGGCACCCATCCCACTGGTGGGTGGGCCGGGGCTCAGCAGACAGGCCAAGGGACTGGCCAGGTTCCTGGTGGTGGCCAGCATTGGTCAGAAGAGATATTGGAGTGGCCAGGAGGGGAGTATAAGGCTATACACAGAAGTGGGAGTAAGGTAATGTATTAGAGAGCTTGTGAGTTTATTCTAGCCAAGAGAATGAATGAACTTGGCTGATAGTGGAGTAGCCCGGCCCTCCAAGCAAGATAGCATAGGCTGGGTTCCATTTCCTCCAGGACTGCAGAAAGGCTATGCACTGCCCTTTTCTCTGCCTGGGCCCCAGGAAGCTGATTACCAAATGCAGTAATCTACCTCCCACCCATGACACCTGCTGTGTCCGTATTCTACCCCAGGCTGCTCCCAGGCCCCTGTTGGAAGCGCAGCTGGTAGGTAAACTCTTGTGATCACCTTGTCCAATGCTATACTGTACTGACAACTGTCGGTGACAGGACTGGGTAAGCAGAAAGAATCGCCTGGAGGGAAAACATGGGGACAGGGATACGTGCATCTGTTGGAAGAATGGTCAGTTTTTCCACTACCCAAAATAACCCAAACCAGCAGAAAGTGAAAGCTTAAATGTGAAACTGTGGCCAACATGAAGGACCCTTAAGAGACTAGGTCAGAGTAGAGACATTTTATTCAGTAGGCAAAAGGATGCCACAGAGGTTTGGAAGCAAAGTCCCTAAGTCAGTTTAGGTCACTATTAAAAAAATCACTGGCTGGGTGAGTTAAACACCAAACACTGATTTCTTGCAGTTCTGGAGGCTGAGAACTCTGAGACTGGAACACTGTGGTCAAGTTCTGGTGAGGCCTCTTTGCCTCGCTGGCAGGAGGCTGCCTTCTCGCTGTGTCCTCACATGCCTGAGAGAAGAGATTTATTCTCTTGCTCTTATAAATTACGCCACCTCATCATAAGGGTCCCATCCTCATGACCTCATCGAAACCCAGTTATTTCTCACAAGTCCCACTTCTTACTACCATCACACTGGAAGTTAGATTTCCACATACGGATTTGGGAGCAAGGAAATAAACATTCATAGCAGTGACTGATGAAAGGTGAGGCTGCGGCTGACATCTGAGCTCCTAACTTGTATCAGCACTTAATGCATTCAGCTTTACATTATATTTCATATTCATTCTTTCTATATCTCTGTATATCTCTTAAGTCTGAGAATAGCACTTTGCAGCTAAGGATATTGAGGCTTGAAAATGTCCCACAATGCTTCTGAGGTTGTACAGTAGCTAGGAAAGGACAGTTAAAGATTCTAATTGAGGCCTGGAGGACTTTGTGAAGCCAGTGGGCAGAAGAGCAGCTAGATGCACTATCTGGGTTGATTAGTCATGTCTGTATCTGCAATAGCAACAAGGGTAAGTGCTAGACGAATGCCAGGATCTTGGAGTAGGGCCCCAAGACTGATTCAGTAGGAACTGGAGGATGAGGTAGAGCATTTGATAATGGGAACACTGGTGAAACCAGTAGTGATACTGTAATCTGGGAGATGGCTCAGTTTTCAGCAGATAATCTTTAATTTTACAAATGCTATGTTTATTAAGGGGTCTGTGTTGTTTCTATTTCCAGCTTGGTGGTATAGAAAGGCAAACTACAGCAGAAACATTTATCCCAACTTTATAATTAATCCATAGCTAAAGCACAGGTTTAACAAAATAGTCATGCATCACTTAATTATAAGGATACATCCTGAGAGATGTGTCATTAAACAGTGTCATCAGTGTGCAAACACAATGTGCCTTCACAAAGACTAAGATGGCTATTATATCAGTAGTTGATGCAATCTTAAGGGACTATCATGGTATGAGGTCCATCACTGCTGTTGTGTGATATATGACAGTACTGACCCTTCCTATATGTAGTAAAGCCTTGATTTTTTTTTTTAAAAAAATCTTATTCTGTTTTAGTCTCTTTCAGGGTAGTTTGGGAGGCAGAAGAAGAACTTTCTGGTTGCAATTCAATCATGCGATTGATTTCATTATCCCAAGTGGAGACTGGCCCAAAGTTTGCACAGAAGCAGGGTAGGGTGTGCATCCAGTCCTCTAAGTCACAGCATATGCACATTAAGAATGAAAGAACCAAGAGTGTAAAGCATATCATGAAGAAGGAAGACATCAGAAGTACTTAGCATGTAGAAGTAGCAAGGAGGGCAGGGCTTCTAGAAGATCACTTATTTTTACAATTAGATCACCAGTGTCTTTTCAAAGTACATTCCAGCCAGTGTTGGAAGTGGAAAGCAAACTGGACAACAGGAGTGGGCACAAGGAAATGAAAGAGAGAGAAATTTTCCAGACCTTAATACACCCATGTGTAGAAGAGAGGGAGTCACCAAGAAAAAGGAATTAAAGATGCCCATGGAGGAAGATGTAACTGCAGGGAGTAATAAATGAAGCCACATGGAAAGGAAAGGTGCACAGTGAGCTGGGACAAAGAGCACCCATGTGGGGTCACCTTGGGAAGGAGGTTCTATGCTTCTTCTTTTCAAATAGAGAAGGGAAATCACCTAGATATATGCAGACCTTTACAGAGGTGAAAAGGGAATAATGACAAGCCAAGGGGTAGATTGTAGAATGTGAACAGCTGACCCCAATTTTCTCAGGAATGCCGGAGGCAATGTCATCTGCTTGGCAACTTGAAGTGAATGGTAAATGTCTGGAACAGCTGCTAGTATGTGTGAGCAAGCAAGAAAATGAGAGAAATGATCAATAGTCAGAGGACCAATAGAGAGGCCTGTGTCTGTGATACCTGTAGGTTGCTAGTATCAGAGAGTCTCTGCTCTCACCTTTTGGTGCTGTCAGAGCATGAGCCTCCTCTTCACACCAAGATTGCATATTGAGCTCCGATGCTCCAAAAGCTCAGAAAATGTTGTTGAGCACTTGCTTAATGTCCCAAGAACACAAGCCATTGTTTTTAAAGAATCTTGCCTCCAGGCTTTCCAAAATAAGCTCCTTCTTTTTGATTTCTGATTCTACATCCAATAAATATCTTGACAGTACAGCTTAGCCCATCTGGACAAATCAATCAGCCTTTATCATCAAGTGATATTTTTCTTCCTTTCCCCTCCTTGGGGTTTGCAACCCTGTCTGCAAGCTGGAAATCCATGGAGGAAGTTAAAATGCTGACACCTGGTCCCATACCTAGAGATCGGCTTAATTGATCTGGTTTCAGGAACCCCCCCATTAATTCTAACATCTAAAGATGACAACTGTTGGCCTCTTTGCTACTCAAAGTGTGGTCTGTGAACCAGAAGGATCCACACTGGTCTGGGTACCTGCAGGGATATAGAATCTTAGGGCTTACTCAGTACCTGCAGACTCAAAATCTGCACTTCAGCAAGGATCCAGCAATTCCTATGCAGGCTGAAGTCTGAGCAGCTCTGCTGGAGATCTAACTGCTGAAGATCTCTTGCCTGCCCTGTATAAGATGAAGTAAGAGGCTTCTGTGTCCTGGAGTGTGAGAAAAGGAGTTAGGGTTTACAGTCCACATGCAGTTAATTGAAGCATCCTTCTAAGGTAATCAGTGGTCCAGGTTTGTCCAGGACTATTCCAGTTTTGGTACTGCAAGTCCTGCATCTTAGGATATTTTTTAATCCTGGGCATGTGGAATGGTTGTCATCACTATATGATGTAACATTTTGAATTGGTTTTCCTTGTTCTCAGCATCTCAACCTCCATGCAAGGTGCTGGGAAGCAACAGTTCCAAAGTGGAGGACATCTGCCCTCATGGGGATTAAAATCTGGAAGGGAATCAGAAGCTGTGGCGTGCAGTGGGTGAGGGCTGTTATCAGCTGAATGAATGTAGGCATCTGCAGAGCTTCGCAGGGGCCCTAACTCATACACAGGGCCAGGGATTTCTGAAGGATAGGAGAAGTTAACCAGGTCGGGGTCAAAAGGCTCATGTGAGAAGAGTTTGGAAACACAAGAAATAGAGCCTAGACTGAGGCAAAAGAAACTGGCTCCTTTAAACCTGAAAGAAGTGATACAGTATCTGTAGGGAGGATACGATGAAAGATGGGAAATGAGGTAGGCAATAAATGAGTCTGGAGGAGTAGGCAGAGGCTGGCTTATGAGTCATTTTGTAAGACAAGTCAGGGAGTTGGGCACAGTCCTAAGAGGGGAATCCATAGAAGAATTTTAAGGTAAGAATGATCAACCATGCTACAGAACAGGATGGCAAAAACACAAGTGAGAGGAAAGCCCAGCGTCAACTTAGAAGCTTAGTAATCAGGAAGGAGCTGAGGATAGTTTAGACTGAGACATGACAGATACAGAAACATGGATGGGTTGAAGAGACATCTGGAAAGTCACACATGTGGGAATGCCACAGAAAAACTTGTTGATTGAAAAATGCCCTTGATGAGAAAGCATAAAGATAAACAGAAAGATTGAGGACTATGCCTCTCCACAGAGAAGAGCTCTATGGAGAGGCTTTTCTAAGACACCATTGCTAGAGTTATAGAAAAGTTGTAAAAATAGTGCAGTTTCCATGTATGCCTCACTAAGTGTCTTCACATGTTAACATAATATGCACTGTTACAAAAAATCATGGTGCAAACTAATGATGCCATTCAAACGCCACTGGTTTTCCACTCACAGCCTGGTTTTTGGTTGAAGGATCCCACATTGCATTTTATGGTTATTTATCATTGACCTCCAATAATATGTAACAGTCCCTTAGCCATTTCCTGTCCTCAGGATGTGACAATTAGTTGTTTTGTCAAGTGTGTCAGCTCTAGCCTGTCATCAGGAAGGGAAGCTCCTCGAGGGCAGGGACTTCTATGATTCCTCTCTGACAGATTCCCAGTGTAGGGAGCAGTAATTATCTCAGTGTAGATGCTCAGTATGCTGAAGGAATGATGAGAGGGGCAATGTGCTAGCCGCAGAGATGATGAAAAACATCAATCCTAGCTCTTCCCTCCTCCCCAACCTTAGCAGTAAAGGGAAAACACTGGTGGGGGGCGGGATATGTTTTCTTGAGTGGATCTATAAGTATTCAAATACCTAATTGGCCTGGATTGCACTAATTTTGTTACCTTTTGAACCTCAACACTTGCTAGGCATGGTGAGCAACATGAAGGTGAACTGGACATGTGGGATGAATTACCTTGAGCTCTCCTCTATGGAGAAAGGGAAATGGAAGTCCAAAGGGTGATGGAGGAGGCAGCCTGTGGCAAGTACTATAAACAGAAGAGCTAAAGTGCAGGAGAGAGGCCTCATCAAGGTGATGGTGAGGTAGAACTGGGAGGAGTTTGGGGTTTGGGATGCTACAGGAAGGGGAAAAGGGAGTCCTTGGGAAGGAAGCCTCTGAATAGCAATCGAAAAGCGGGGAACCCTGGGATGTGTTCATGGTATGGCAGACAGTAAGGACTGGTCAGAACATCTGCTGGGAAATTGGGATGACAAGGCTAGAGGTTGAACCAAGACATCAGGTCCAAATCCCAGCAGTCCTTGCTTATCCCTATGTCAAGAGCATTTAACTTTTGTCCATGACAGTGAAAAGCAAGCGAGTGAACTGCCCCTTATTATGTGAGGCCACCGTGGCAGAAGGTGGGCCAGATGTTTTCCTCCACCTCCTCATTGCAAGGGGTAACATGGGGGAAGCAACAAAATGGGGATGCTTGGGGTCCTCTGGTTGTTGCCTGCTACTTCTCATATGTAATTCATTGACATCCTGCACCACCTCACCATGCCACATCACCTCATCTTTGTAAGTGCCAGAGGCCTCTTCACTCATCTCTGATGAGTTGGTGCCCATTTCCTACGACTAGCTGAATGTTCTGGTTCTTCTGTCTTGTGAAGCCACCTGCCACTGAATCTCTCAAGCAGAACTAACCTCTCTCCTTCCTGCCCATGCAGCAACAAGGACACTTTTTTATCATACTTGTTACAGCAGTTATTGCTCACATACTCACCTCTTTTGTACCATTAAAAGGTCTCTGAGAGAAGGAACCGTATTTATTTACTTGCTTGCCTAGCACTAGTAGTACCATGCTTGACACATACTGTGTAGGTTCTTGAAAAGTAGCTGCTAAATTCAGTTATGTTTAATTATAATAGTAGAAAGAGCACTGGACTTGGAGCCAGGAGCCTTGAATCCAAACCCAAGCTCTACAGCCAATAAATCAGCTATAGGGCTCTTCTGAGTAGACCTCTCTTCCACTTGGGGGCAAGGATGACAACTTCTACTTCACACCACTGTCATGGGAGACCCTGTTATAGTCCTGGAGCATAATGGCTGTATTCTTCCTTTCACACTTAAGTCACCCACAATTACTTACTCAGAGGTCATAGAGTTTGTAGAGGGCGAACAGGCAGAAAACAGATATTACCATTGGGGGTACACAGGCATCATTAAGTGAAAGGGAAAGGACACCCTTGAATGTTTGAAGTTGAAATTCAATGGAATTGAAATTTGGTCAAGAAATTGTGGTGTTAGCTGAAAGGCGAGGGCCTGTCAGTCAGCAAAGGCCCTACGAGGGCTACAGCAGAACCACAGGAAGTTGGCACTGTGAAGCTGGGGGCCAAGGCCACCACAATGCTATCAGTACTGCCGTCAGGGTCTGAGGAAGCATGAGCCTTCTGGGCTTCACCTGTAGACTGGAAGCCCCATGACAGTGGAGGCCTCATCTGTTTGTTCATGAATGTCCTACCTCTGTCAGGCCAGCACGTGTATTGTTATGACCTATGTAGTGACACCCACACTATACTCACCCTCTTTGATTCTCTCATCTCAAAAATTAAGGTACTATTCTCACAGTGTGTTATTCTATCAGGAGCAAAACTTGGTAACATCTTCTAGCACGTGGTAGTGTCAAAAACAAACAAACAAACAAACAAACAAACAAACCCACACTACTTTGGTTCTGTGTCTGCCAGATCCCCATCGATGTGAGCAACTCTAAAGAGATGGGGAAAACTTGATAAGCAGAGCAGGGCAGAAGCCCCGTGGCTGACATTTTCTTTTTTGCCCTCTGTCCAGAAAACAGTCTGTAGGTAAGAGTTCTGGGAAAAAGAAAAAGTGTGCCTGGATCTTGAATGAGACACTGTTAACCAAAAGCATTGGAAAGAGGAACCTTGTTAGTTTACAGTTTGTGCACCTCTACAATCCTTTTGTCAACTTATTACACTCCCAGCAACATGAGGTTACCACAATGGTTACCCCAAGTAGAGGGACCTCTCTGCCCCCTTCCACAGAGAAAGCCCCCAAGCTGAACAAGACTCACACCTTCTACAGCTAATGCCCCAGAGAGGCAGAGGCAACTCCAGAGGCCAGGGTGTGCAGAGGAAGTTGATGAGCAAGTGCTTATGCAGGGAAGTGCACCAGGCCTTTCTCTTCTCCCAAGGGTCACAGTCCTCCTTTCCTTTCTGTGTTTTGGAGAAATGCATTCCACTCTCTTACCTCAGACAGTTTCAGGCCCACTGTAGATATACCTCTGCAGTGAGAAGCCTTCCCAGTCCTCCAGCCTGAAGCCCCCAGCATTGCACAATACTTAGTCCTGACAATGCTGTTTCTTAATTGCCCTATATGCAGTCACATGACTGGCAAATAGCTCTCCAAGCACACAGGAGGGATGTTCTGGTTCTCCATGGCACCCAGAATCCCCCACATGGTTCTGACACACAGCAGTTGCTCAGCAAGTATTTTCTGAATGAATGAACTAGAAATTTTACTCATATGGAAGAAAAATAAAACAAAATGACATCATACTTTAAATAAAATCCAGCCACCAAGCTTCTACAAGATAGCTGTGGTCTGTGAAGCCAGGACTCCATTTCCTGTGAGTCCTCTAACCACAGAATCTAACTTTGAAAAACAAACTTGCCACATGAAAGAAATTTTGGGCAACGTCCAACCGTGCTGTAGAGTGGACTTAAATTTGTAAAGATTTTCAATAAAAATTGGAATAAAAGTGGTTGGGCTAGCCCTAAATTCACTAGAAATTAAGATTAACCATACAATTACCTTCATTCTGTTACCTCATCTTCCCTGGTCTCTTGCATTCTCTAAACACTCTACACTTTACAAAAATGTATTAATGAGTTACAAAGTGCATGGATATATAGTTCTGAGGCTGGAAAAGAGGAGGAGATGGGGTCAGTGGTATTTCCCAGGCAGATAGCAAGAGTCCCCAGTTTTGTGCTGGGCTTTCTGTCTTGAGCAGGGCACTTCACCTGTTTGCATTTCTGCTTGTCCCTCCCAACCATAGAAATATGAGCTGGTCATTCATGCCTTAGAGAACAAGGAGACTTCTGGGTTCACAGGTCGTATCTTTTTATTATGAAGAACTCCAAATGAATATAAAAGTAGCCAGAGTACTGGTAGCAGAATAAATATCATGTACTTAGTACCTTCAGCAATTGTACACACAGTCAGTCTTGTTTCATCAACTGTCATGAGATTATTTTTAAGCAAATTCCAAGCACCATGTCACAGAAATGCTTTTGGACTTGAATTGCATTCACAGGAAGGATAAAAAATTAGTTTAAATCACAAGGAACCTCTCTCTGGGGCTACTTTCCAGTAAGTGTTTACATTTGGGTGGTGAAAAACCTTTGAAATCATAACATCTACTCCTTTAGAGCAAGAAATGTGGCAATGGGTAGTGTGGAATGTTAGCGTCTACTTTGCAAAGACCAGAGTTCCGGGTTCTCTTTGGAAAAAAGGTGCAGAAAAAGCAAGGGCACCAAGTGGACCACCCCCTCAGCACCTCTTCATGCTGTGCTAAATGCTGTATTTCATGCCCAGACACACCCACACCTCGCACCTCTTACTCATGTGCTTCCACAAGCACACACACACACACACACACACACACACACACACAGAGCTCTGCACACCCTCTCACCCTGCTCGCACTCACCTGCAGCTGCCTGGGTTTGGCAGTTGTTTTCTAAATGCACTGGAGAACTGAGAGCCCCACTGCTGCTAAGCTTTCCTTCTTAAAGTAGCACATTTCTCCAGGAAGCTTAAATCTGTGGCTCCTGGAGGGACTGCCACAGGATGAATCAAAATATACAATCTATACCCACTCTGTGTGCCAAAGCATTCCTTTGGAGGTACCACGTTAAAAAGAGTACCACACAGGGGCCAGTGCTATTTATGCTGATGATTAATCTTTACATGCTTATGATCTCACACTGGGAGCACTTCCTGTCCACAGGACACTGCATTGCCCAGGTGTTGCTCTATCAGTCACAAAGCACTTAGTGCCCAGTCTGTACACATGGGTGTCTATTACTGCTGTGGCCAAAGCAGGAGAGAGCAGAAGGAAACTAGCATTTCTTCGGAGCCCTTTCCATGCACTGTGGTAGGCATTGTCTACTTGAATACTCAAAATAGTTCTATAAAGTATTTTTATTAGCCTTTTGCTTCAGATGGAAAACACTAAAGTTAAGAGGAATTAATTGATTTTTCCCAAAGCCACAGAGCTAGTTAATGCTAAAGCCTGGACTCTAATCAGATTTCTCTAGCCATCAGATACATACCCTTTATTCTATACCAGAAATTCCCAATTTTCCCAAGTGTAAGGAACTGTTTAAATTATTTTTAGACTTTTTAACTTGAAATAATTTCAAGCCTATATTTTCAAAACCATAAAAATAGCACAGAATTTCCCTGTACCCTTCACCCAACTGCCCGAGCGTTAACATCTTTTGATAACACAGTAACTGACACCAGGAATTTAACATTAATATAACACTTTTAACTAATCTACTGCTGAATTAACCTACCAACTAATCTTATTCCACATTTTATAAGTGGTCCCTCGCATGTCCTTTAGCTGGCCCATAATCCAATCCAGATAACAACTGTATTTAGTTGCCAGTTCTCCTTAGATTCCTTCAGTCTGAAGCAATTCCTCCATTGTTCTCCACCTTTCATGACCTGGACAGTAATTTTGTTGAATGTCCTTCAACTTAGACCTTCCTCAGTGTTCAAGAAGTTTCCCAAATTCTCAAATGACTATAATTATACTTTGATTATCTGTTGATTGAGCACTTGATTATTGACAAGAGGTAGCAGGAGGTTCCTGATTTTGTCCATCCTAATGGCTATCCTGTACTTAGGGAAAAAAGGTTTACATAGCTGTGAGATAATTTTTCCATAGCAAAAGTGCACTTCAACATTCAATAACTGGGGCTGGGGATTTAACTCAGTGGCATAAACTCCTGCCTTGCAAGCATGCGGTCATGAGTTTGATCCCTGGTACCAATTAAAAAAAAAAGAATTTAAACATTCATTAACGGTAGCAGAGAAACAAAACTGTCAAGGTTGGGCATCAGCATGACCAAAGTCAGCATCTCCTTCACATCACAGTTCCACGGGTTTAACTCTTCCATCTGGAACTTGCCATCCTCAGATCACTGAGGTGGAGAGACAGGGAAATGCAGAAGGCCTTGTGTGACACCTGTAACTTCCTTCTTGGTCACATCACCTGTGCCATCCCAGCTAAGCCCTCCCTCCTCTTCCAGGGTACACAGGCCCTGCTTCGGTATATTTAATCTCGCCTTCTTCTTGTATATACCTCCTGCGATCAGTAGCCCAAAACCATGCACAGATGAAGGCAGAAATTCTCAAGGAACGTTTGAAGAAGACATGGAGTGTGGCAAGCTCAGGTAACATCCAGAAAGGATGTTGGCTGGTTGTGGTGGCACATGCCTCTAATCCCTGCACTCTGGGAGGCTAAGGCAGGAGGGATGCAAGTTTGAGCCCAGGCTGGGTAATTTAGCAAAGCTTGTCTCAAAATTTAAAAAAGATTTTTTAAAAAACAGCCAGGGCTGTAGCTTAGCACAAAGTCCTTGGGTTCAATTACCAGTCTTACACACAGAAAGAAAGAAAGAAAGAAAGAAAGAAAGAAAGAAAGAAAGAAAGAAAGAAAGAAAGAAAGAAAGAGAGAGAGAGAGAGAGAAAGAAAGAAAGAAAGAAAGAAAGAAAGAAAGAAAAAAAGAAAAAAAGGAAGAAAGACAGAATATGTTTCTGATTTTATTGTATGCTTGCATTCCACACTGTGCTAACAATTTTGCATGTATTATGTCATTCAAGCCTCACAGTGACCTCTGGGACAAGATACTATTCTCATTTTTCTTCTATAGTGGAAGAAACTGAGATTCTCAGTCTATAAGTGACTCATCCAAGGTCACATATCTGTATGGCAACACTAAGATTTGAAAGCTTAGTTCTGAAAGTCCAAGGGTTTCTCAGCCTTTTGACTTTAGATATAATGTGAAAGTCTCACATTTTTCTCCACCACATTAATTTTCTCTAAAAACATAGTTGACTATTTCCATTGTTCCTACATGTGAACTGGTCTTCATTTCCTATTTTCCAAACTCTTTCCTCCATTGGTCTTCAGCACTCAATTCTAAAGGCATTCTTTTTAGGGAGACTTCTTTCAGTAAAATGAGAAGTTGGATTTCCACCAGCCCCAGGTACTGCTGGCCTATATATAGCACAGATAAGCGCAGCAGAGTTGGAAGGGCTTGGGTGTTCCCAAGCATAAGCACCTCCTTTTACAGGGAGCACGTAACAATAGGAACCGCTAATACCTAGTGCTTTCTGAGGGTCAGGTGGTGTTCCTAGTGCTTGCCCTGGGTTCAACTCACACAACTATCCCAGAAGGGCACTGCTAAAACTCACCCACTCCTGAACCAGGAACCCAGGGGGACTGTATGCCTTATCCTTGCTGCAGTCCTGCATAGCCAGTGAGTTCTAGGCAAGAGATGTGAGACTCTGGGCTGAAGTGCTTCATCGCTGATATTTGGTGAGTTGTGACACATGGAGTTTTTACCATCCGTTGCTCTGCATTGGTTCTCTTGGACATCCACAAGTCCCTGATTTGAGTTTACTCAAATACCCCGTGAACATAACTCAGAAGTGAGAATGTATTAGGAGAATCAACACTAACTAGGTAGCAGAGAAACTCCAAACCTCAATGTCTTAACAGAATCAAAGTTAGCATCTCCTTCACATCATCACAGTCCAGTATGGTCTTGGCCCCCAGCTGGCAGCCATCCTGCCTACAACTTGCTACTCTCAGATCACTGAGGCAGGGACAGAGAAAGATACAAGAAACGTCCTTTCCTGCCTCTGTTTCTTGTCTGTCTGAAAACCTAAGGTCTGGTAGACACATTTTCTTCTCCACTTGACTGCCTCCTCATAGACAATATTCCTGGAGTAATCTTCTACCTTGTGATTGCCAAAACCAGTGGTGTCAAATGTAGATTCCAAGACACAACCCTGGAGCCATGGCCTGGAACTCTGCATTTTATCCTCTTCCTCATATACTTTTCGGTGTCCACAAATGTTTCAGAAATGTTCAGGTCAGCATTACTCACACTGCAGTCATTTATATTTTTTGACATGTCCCACCCATACTATTATTTTCTTCAAACTTAACATTTGCCTTTAAATATCTCACAGTTTTACTTCAATAAATTTATTGTCAAAGAGATTTCTGTCACTGCCATAAATGAAAAAACTGGCACTACTTTCCATAAAAAAGAATGGTCAAACTATGGGACTCCCACCTATAGACTATTACTCAGGGCTAAAAAGAAAGGTTCTATCAAGGCACCAGAAATTAAAACAAAGCCCACAATGACACAGAGGAAACCTAAGTGCATATTACTTGGTGGAAAAGCCAACGTGAAAAGGCTGCTCACTGTATGACTCCAAGAATATGACATTAGATGACATTCTGGAAAAGGCCAAACTCTGTGGCCTGGAGTTCAGGGAGAAGCAGTGAGGCGAATAAAAGTTGGAGCCCACAGGATTTCTAGGGTAGTGAAACTATACAGAATACGATACTATAATGGTAGGTACGAATACATTTGTCAAAACCTTTGAAGGGTACAAAGCCAAGAGTAAACCCTAGTGAAAACTATGAATTCTGGATGAAAATGATGTGGCAGCACTGGTCAATCAGCTGTAACAAGCGTACCACTCGGGTGGGAGATGTCGGTGGAAAGGCAGGAGTAAGTAGGAACTCGTACTTTCTGCTAAATTTTACTGTGATCACAAGTTATTCTAAAGGATAAAATCTTCTACAGAATAATAGACACACAGACATATAAACAAAGCAAGATTACCAAGTTCTAGCTAGAAGTTGTTGTACGTCCACAGGCTCTGCGTCTGACGCCTTCTCCCTTTGTTTACAAAGGAGACTGACAGCATTAGGCAGGTGTTAAAGACATTATTACTACAATTAGATATTTTTCCCTCCTGTTCATAGTCAGAAGGCATGAAAGCAAACTGAAAAGGAGCAACTTTCTCATGTGCAAATCAGTGCTATTTAACACCCTGTCTGTCTGGGGGTCTCTGTCCCATTCCAGGTTGTCCAGAATACAATTCTGGGGACGACCCTGAATGCAAGCACTCTGCTGTCACACACTGGGCAGGCATTTCCTCTGGCACTTCCTCTACATGCTGCTCTGCAGGCTTGGTCTGCTTATGGTCTCTGGGGACTCAGAGGACAGAAAAGTGTCTTTTTTTTTCTTTTTTATCGGTACCAGGGATCAAACTCACGACCGAGTGCTTGCAAGTGAGGCACTTATGCCACTGAGCTAAATCCCCAGCCCCGAAAAGTGTCTTTTTGCACAGTGGCTGCGAAGCAGAGAGTGCTGCTTAATAAAGACCTATCAGGGACCTGGTGATGATGGAGAGGGATGAAGACAACTGTTAGGATCAGGGACCTGAGGAGCAGAGGACAGAGTTCAGCCAAGTCAGAAACCCTGCTGAACACAGACACTGGCTCTAAACATACAACCTTGATTGTCAAACACCAAATCAGTTGGGGTTTTGAGTGTCTGATTTTTAAGCCTCCTGTAAGAGAGGGTAGTAGGAAAAGCAGGCACATGACCCGGGAATCTACTCCAAATTCCTGGAACACACTCATGGAGTGAGAAATATCACCCCCATTCCATGAACAATTGTTCTGTGCTCAGATCTTTAATGCATGGTGTCAACTCCTAACAAGTGGTCAAAGTCAGTATTGTGTTCCTTTTTTGTAAACAGTAAGATCTAGAATCAGGAAAGTCAAGTAAGTGGCCCAAGATCACCCAACTGGGAAGGGCTCAGAATGCAGACAGAATTCGTGTCCTTCAGAGTTCAAGGACTGTGTTCTTCCTATCATTTTGCAATAGAATGAGAAAAACTGCTCCTGGTCAAGTGATCTCAAGCTGTGACAGCAATCACTATGATGACTAGGACAAGAATCATCATTATTTGTTATTTTAGAACCAGAAAATGAGGTTAGATTGCCAATATGAGGGATCATCCATATCTTTCTTTTTGGTATTTTAAGAGAGACAGAGAGAGCGAGAAAGACAGAAAGAGAGAGACATGTACACATGTACATGAGTGTGTGCCAATACACCCTTTCTACTCTGCATATACCAAATATAGCACTATTGATCTGGAATGAACATATGCTCAGAGGGAAGGGGAAAGAATCAACAAATACTAAGCCCCAACTATAAGCAGAGCTCTGTGCTAGCCACTGAGGTAGTTTCAGAAAGGGTCTCTGAAGCTGACTCTCCTCAACCACCTCCAACCTACCCTACCAAGGAGGAAAATAATTTGACCTATTTTCCTTAAAAGCTCTGTGGACAGGATCTGTGTGTCCTCTTCTGGGATGAGAGGTTGTTCCTTGGATCACAAAGCTGAGCAGAGCCCATATGTGTAGATTCACATCCTCCCCCACTTTTTGTGACAGTTTGCATCTACCTGGAACTCAAGTTTTGCTGTTTTTGTCATGAGGTGGACTACTGTGTGGGCACGTAACTTTCACTTTTTAAAATAAACGCAGGGCAATATCGAATGGTACTATATGTAACACACATATGCAAAGTCTAGCTTGCATATAATACATCCCATGAGGGGGCTGGTGAGCAGCTCAGGCCATACAGTACTTGTTTGCCAGCTTCCTTACATCCAGGCTCATTTCCAACTTGGCTTCATTCCCAGCAAACAAGAAGTAGCTTGCTCATTCCCACACTCCTCTGAGTATCTGCTCTCCCTGGGGCCTGTTCCCCCTCCCCCACTCACAGGCCACAGCTGGGCTCCTAAACATATGAGCTGAAAAAAGGAGCAGACAGAGACTCCTAATACCTCTCTTTTCTTTTCCCATGGTCTTTAGAAATCTGCATTTCACAACCTCCTGCCCTACCAGCCTTGTTAAGTAACTCTCTATACAAGGGGCTTAAAAGAAGGCACACCCAAAAAATAGCCAACCCACCCCAAGCTGATACAGGCTGGCAAGTGAAGGATTACTCCAAAGGGAATACTGACTTTTGAGACTGTTCCACAACTGTCAAGGAACCAGATGTCTCCCCTCTTAGTTCGACCCGTGAACACAAAATAGATGTACCCAATGCTTTATTTGTGTGCATGCATGAGCATGTGTGTGCATGTAAATAATAGATAGGTAAACCTGTGCAATAGCCAGGAATTTTATGGTGGGATTTGAACACCCTTAAACCATCTCTCAATAAACAATCTGAACCTTTAAAGAAAGGTCCATGGGCTTTTAGTTTAAATAGGACAAGTTCTGGCAGAAGTAGGATCTAAAAGGCAAAGGTGTAAATCTGAAGATGGTAGAGGGGCTCCCTTCTTTCTAGGGTGGTTTTGTATTTGTAGGTCTGTGGCATCTGCCTTTGGCCATGAAGGACTTGTGGTCCTCCTCTCACGCCATGTGCATGGTGAAAGTTCACAGCTGCAGCAATTATGTGCACCCCTCAAAAAAAGTTGGATTTCTACAAATACCAGAGAAAGACTATTCTTTGAAATCTTTGCTGAAGACACATTTCTGTATACCATACAATGTGTTCATTGGGATACTGAATTTGAGAGTAGTTTTTTTTCTGCTTCGATAAAAAATTTCTCTGGAGTCCCAAACAATCTTATTTATGAACTCCAGCTCTCACACTCAGGAGGGATTTAGAAGGTCATCATTCCCAGTCACTCATATGACTTCCCTTGTAAGGCAGTATATACTATCATGGGGCAGCTTTGATAGAAAATCATTTATAACATCAAAACCCAAGTTGATTTCCCTAGAAATTCCCTTACTGGCCAAGGCCTTCTGCAGAGAACATGTTCAGTATTGGACACCTGTGAACATTCTTCTCCTGGATTTCTCTTTTCCCTTCCCCTGCCTGCAGAACTGCCCCTTCAATGAATGTATTTCAGCAATTATTTGTGGAGCTCAGAACAGGTGACACTGCAATGAGATGATGAAACACAACAATGAATCACACAGGTTACTTCCACAGGGATCTTGTGTTCCCACTATTCATAGGATGGTATGGACAGAGTTTAGACTGGAGTATCCATATATATGTAATCAAATTCCTTCATGCAGAATGGAGTCAGGAACAGAAAGAAAATCAGAGTGGCCTATGAACCAAGAATCAGACATCCCCAATTTGACTAGAATTCAGAAAAATTGTACTAGAATTCTACAAGTTGTACATTCAAGCCAGTCTTTCAGATTTCTCTGAAGATTTATTTGTAGGGATGGGAGCCTAGAATGTATTGTATGTAACAGTTTGTTAGCTGGACCTCTTACTTTTGTAGCCTATGGTATGTGATTCTGCAGTTATAATCTTGCTGTAGGACTCAGAAGTATTAGTTGTGGCTGTGTTCTTTGTGGAGACAGATATTAGTGAAAGAAACACACAAAGAAATGTAAAATTAAACTATGGTGCTCCTAAGTACATCCACCAGACATGGTGGTGCATGCCTGTAACCCCAGTTCTCGGGAGGCTGAGGCAGGAGTATCATTGCAAGTTCCAGACCAGCCTAGGTTACAAAGTGGGCTCAAGACCAACCTGAATTACATAGTGAGACCCTGTCTCAAAAAGACCAAAAAAAAAAAAAAAAGAATAAATATACCATGTGAGTCTCCTAAAATGCTCTACTTGATCTCCATTTCCAGGGTTCTCACTACATCTTGAGGTCTCCAGTTTCCCCTGAGTTCTGCAAAACCCTTAGCCTACTCCCCAGTAACCCAACACAAAGACTAAAACATTCCATACTTTTTTTTTCTAGAAATACTGAGGACAGAACCCAGAGCCTTCACAATGAGATGTATTTCCCATATCCCCACCACCACCCTGTTTTGGGGGGCAGGGTCTTGCTAAGTCACTAAGTTGCCCTGCTTAATTCCAATTTTCAGTCCTTCAGTCTCAGCCACCCAGAGCGCTGGGATTACATGCATGTGCCACCATGCCCTGCTGCAGACCCATTTCTTGCTTTCCTTGGGTCCCTCCCACCCTCTCCTGACTGTCCTGGTGGATGGCATCCTCAACCCACCTTCAGGCAGTCCACAGCTGTCCAGCCCAGGAGATGGTTTCACCCCCTTGTGAAGGCACCCATGTCTCACATCTCTTCTGCTTCTTTCTATCTAACCTCAGCCTTGCAACCTAAATCTATTTCTTCTCATTTGGTCTTCAGCAGCAACAGAGAAGCCTCCCCTGGTTGGGGAAAAAGCAGCAAATTCTACCCTTGTCTCTCTGAATAGGCCCCCACCCACCAGCTGCTTTTAAACATGCCTCTCTTTCTGGTACCAGTATTACTGTAATCCACTCTGGCTCAACATCTACATGTTCTTGATCTCTGTCAGCCCCTGTGAAGTCTGGGTTAGACTGAGACATCCTAGTGGGCAGGGCCACATCTACTGTGTGTCTCCAGCCGGCTCAGCAGAGCAGCAGGGATAGGTAGGCACTGAATAAAGACTTTGGTAGTTGAAACAGACGAACAGCACTCTGTGCCCAAGGCATTGTAAATGCAAAGGAAGCCATCCGGTCCACAGCCAGCCCTCCTGCCAGCCTGTGAGCTGGGGCACTTCTTCAATAAAGCAAGGGGAGCACTCTTGCATCTGAGAGAATAACAACAATAACAGGCACTGTGAAAGCACTGCTCTTGTAGTATTGACTGATTTGATGCTTGAAATCATCTTCTGAAATAGGGACTATCATGATTTTACAAATGAGAACTCTGAAGCACAGAGAGTCCAGGTACATGCTTAGAGTCCCAGCATCCAAGAGGTTGAGACAGGAAAATCACCACACATTGGGGCCAGCATGGTCTACACAACAAGTTCAAGGCCAGCTTGAACTAAAGAGTAAGACTCTCAAAAAACAAAAAAACAAAAACAAACCAAAAAACCCACACAAAGTGAGGCACAGATCGGCCATGTGACTTGTCTAGCTCTTCAGCTGGGGCCATCTAGTTTTGGAGACTTCAGCTTGCCCACCATGGGAAACTGTCTCTCACATAGACCAGTGCAGCTTCAGTCACAAGTGGAGAGTGCAGGTGCGTCAGTGGCCTCTCACCATCCACTCTTGTGGGTCCTCTATTCTGGTCCTACATAAACCAGTGACTGCGAGGAAGGTAGCTCCCCAATAACTTTCCAGTCAGGGGCTAAGTGGGTTCTCCAAGCCTTTGTCCACAGCCCATCCCTCTCTCTCCTGTCTTCTCTGCTGTTTTTCAGCTATGCAAAGTGTGTCCACATTCAGGTTTTGAGCTTGGTATTTCATCCTCCTGGAATGCTCCATCAGATCTACACATGTCTGGGTCCTTCTGATTATTTAGGTATTAGCCCAGAGGGAAAATTCTGGGAAGGCTTTTCCTGATCATTCTATGTACTATGACTGTATCTTCGCCACCCCCTCCCTTTCACTCAAGAATAACTCATTTTTCTATTTTGTTTTGATTTCAGCTCAACCTCCCACGACATTCCATACTACCTCAAATCACCTCATTTATCACCAATTTACTTGTTAATTTTTGTGTGTCCTCACTGGACAGTCAGCTTCTGGACAGCAGAGATCTCATCTATTTCGTTCGTTCCGGGATATTTGGTGTCTGGAACAATATCTAGCACACCGTTTGTTCCCAGAAGGTGTTGGTTAAATAAATCACTGATGAATGATTGCAGGAATGAAATAATGCAAAGTCCTTTGTCAATCTGTGCCAAGGTGGAACTAGATGGGTTCTCCTGTTGCCTTTTACAACCACATAGTTTTCGGGAAGAGATCAACTCTTTATTTTTGGCATCTTTTAACTCCTAGAGCAGTTGCAAATAACTCGAGTGATGGGTGACAGGCTTCTAATTCTTTGTTTGGGCAGGGAAAGACCAAGACATTCAGCTACTGAGAATGAAGACTGCTCTCCCTTTAGGACTATGTGTAGGCAATGACTAGACAGCTCTTTCCCTGACTGAAAACTCAAACACGGAAATCTCGGCCTGCTCCTTTTTCCTTCTCTTTCCCTCTCTTTTTCCTTCTCCTTCTCCATCTCGTTTTCTTTTCTAGAGTTCATTCATCTCTTTTTTGTCTCTCTTCCTAATTGAAATGCTGTGAAGAAAAGCAAGAAGAAATTGGGAAAGCATGCTCTTTGCATCTATTTGTGGCACTCATATGACTCTTATTACCACTGTAACACAATCCCATTAAAACCTCTTGGCTCCTGACAAAGTAAACCCCCTAAACATAATAATCATAGGTAAGAAGTGGTTGATTGGATCCAGTCTTACTGCAGACATGGCCCCTTATTCCCCCTCCCCCACATAATAATAGAACTTATTCCTTCTTTGGTGCTAGTGCTTTTATTCAATGATTTATTTATGACACACAGTAAAAATAATGAACCAGAATGGAAAGCTCCTAACCTTTGACCAGACTATGTATCTATCACATGAGGGCATTTCATAATACTGCTAGTGATCCTTCTTTTTTCTTTTCTCAATAAAATACAGTCTTTCCATGATTAAAATATTTGCTCATTCTATATTAATCACTTCTAAGATATTTTTATGCTCATTATCTTCTGGCTTCACCCAGAAGAAAAAGAGTAGAACAGCAAATAGTGTTTCACAAAAGTGGGAAAAGAGGCCCAGAAGCATAAAGCTATTTGAAGAAGTTCACATAGCAGGTGAAATATCATTCCAGGACACTTTCCAAATCCTGCCATTTCCTAGCATTTGCCAGAAGCCACACTCCCAACAGCCCTTGTGACATGTATACCTGAACCAGTCCATGTAGAAGAAGAAAGAAATAGCTTAGGAAGCCAGGAAATGATATTATTCTTTCTTTTGGAAAAGATGAGACTCCTGACTGAGGCAAGACCCTGACCCGTAATGCTCACTACTGTAAGTAAGGCTCACTATTGCTGGGAGCCAAGTCATCCTACGCTCTAGGTCTAGGAGAAGCTCAGCTGGAGGCAGAGAGAATAAAGGCACTTAACAGGCAACCTGGACTCTCTCATCTGTCAGGAGTTTCCAACTCTGGGCCATAATTCATTTGGTATTTCAGGTAATCCTAGTCACAAGAGTGAGGAACCCATTCCTTAATCTCTCAGACAGATTTATTCACACAGAGATCAATCTTACTGCACCTCGTAATGCCCAGGATGTTGCCTCAGATGTCACCAGAACCTGGAGTATTTTGTCTTTACAGCAAAGAGAAAAAAATGAATGAAAAGTCAGCTAAGTCTGCATCTCACAAGCAAGCAGTCTGCAAGAACCTGGGCCAGTCAGGGAGCATCAGTACGGCTTCCTAACACACAGTCATTTGTTCAAGGTGCACTCAGAAGTATTCCCTGCACTTAAGGAAACTACCGAAGAAGTGGTTAATTTGAGTGTATAGCCCTGCCCATGTTGGAATCAATATTCCTTTTCCTGCATCACCAACAAAATCAGATTTTCAAGTGAGCCTTTTCTGTCTGGGTAGGAAAGTCTGCGAGTCTTAAAAGATGTACACAGCCATCCAGCATTGCAGACACTCAGTTGAGTGTGGAGTAAGTGAAATACCTGAAAGGATAAGTGTAGGGAGAAGCCATCAGACTTGAGAAAGCTCTGCTCTGTGAGATTCCAGGATTGGCATTTCCCGTCCTGGGTAGACAAAGTTTAAGAGGCACCCTAATTTGATCTATTTTAGGCCTGAGATGGAAAGTAGTATGGAAAATTTCACTACCTCCCCCTATTTGCTTCTCTATGTCCCTTAAACTGACTCTTACCCAGACTTAGTGACCTGCTTTTAATATAGAAAAACTGGAAACCATTAGGAAGTGTCTTAGCAACCTGGAGTAGTCTCAGAGTGAAAAACAGGTTAATTGGATTTCAACTTTAAAGCAGGGAAAGAGGACAGGATCTTGGTGCTTTCAAATAGGGAAAAAGTGGGAATATGGGGCTGAATGAATGTTATCAACAAGAAATCAGCTAAAAGGATACCTTGACAACAAGCATGACTATATCACTCAGTCTCTTCATTTCATTGCTTCTCGTTCATTTACTCTGAGGATGCTTATAGAATTTTTTGGGTGAAATTGAAGACATTAACACTGGGAGGAAAATGCAAAAACTAGAATACAGCAGAGCCACCAAGCAGGCTTCATTAGGAGCCAGACACCTATTGGGCAAACTTTACAAGCAAAGGCCTTGAGGAGCTCTCAAAACTTACAGTTCTAACTTTGAGCAGTCGTGCATGCCTCCCATCCCAGTACCGGCAGAAGCTGAGGCAAGAGGATCACAAGTTTAAAACCATTCTAGGCAAGTTAGTGACTTATTGAGATTGTAAAAGCAAACAACCAACAAAACCAAAACAAACAAATGACAACAACAACAACAAAAGAGCCTGGGGATATGAGATGTGGTTGATGTGAAGTCCTGGGGGAGGAGAGAGAGAACAGTTCTGAAAGTAGCAACAATATAATGGCTCCCCAGTGCAAGTAGACAAGTTGCAATGTACAATACCTGAGGATATCACAGGGCAGAAAAAGACGGGAAAAGAGACTCACCTGTTCCGGTCCCTGGAAGCAGATGCGGCAGAGTGGAGTCCTCATACCACTGTCCAGGCTGCTGCCCAGTGAATAGCAATCCTCAGCCTTCTCCTTACAGAAGTCATCTGAAGAGACACTGCTGAGCAGTGAGGCAGGTGGTTCTGTGGCTGGGCCACCCCAGTCATCTTCTGCAGAAGAAGGTGGCAAAGGTGGTGGAGGTGGCAGAGGAGGCGTCTCCCTGCTCACCCCTTCTCGAGGGCCCCTCCAGCCTGCCCACCCTCCGGCACCCAGAGCCGGTAGGGTGTTGCTGTTGGCTGCCAAATTGGGGGGCTGGGGGTCGCCGTGCATGGGCTGGGGCGCTGGAGGGGGGCGCCGCAGAAGGAAAACCTTCAGGTCATTGAAGAGCATGCGGCAGCGGCACTTGAGGAGACCCTGGTGGCGCAACATTTGGGGGGCTGGGGTGCACAGTTCACAGCAGTACCAGCCACAACAGCAGCAGCAGCACCACCACCACCACCACCACCAAAGCAGCCCACCCAGGGGCATCAGCATGTGCTCAGAGGGAGCAGAGAACCCCAGAGGGGCAGCTGGAGTCTTAGAAGAGGTGGGTAGATGGGGCTTGGGGTCCGCACTGTTTCTGTGTTATGGGAGGAATCTCCTTTCTCACTGGCTCTTCCTCCACCTGCTCTGAGCAGCAAATAAATTGCTCCAAGAACTGAGAACTGGGAGTCACTGATTCTGAACTCTACCTGGAAAAGGAAGAACAAGTTTTTCTTGCTCTTGCAACCCCTCCCAATCTCAGGCGCTTCCTTTCTGCCTTTGGCCCCAGGACACTAATAGGAGCAGGGCTATAAAAGAAGCCTTGAAGCCAAACGATTAGAGCCTTCAGATCAATGTCTAATTCTTAAAAGTTCAGCAGGAAAGGGCTGCTGGGTTCTTCTCAAATCCCTAGATGGTGGTGAATTGCTACCTTTTATACAAAAGGATGAGAGGAAGATTATAAATCAAATTTGGAATGGGTTGAGCTGGTTTGAGAAAACTAGCTCGATGAATTGAGGATGCATGTATGAGAGAGAAAAAGAAAAGATAGTTTTTTTTTTTTTTTTTTCAGGTAGTAGGAGATTGATGGGGTGTAGGCAAGATGGGGAGGAGAGGAGACTGGGAGAAGTTTTAATTCTCCTGGGCAGAAAACTGGGGCAGTTAACCCCTAGAAGCACCACAGTCGCTTTTAAGAGAACAGTTGGGTCGGGGGGAGCGGAGGCTGCAGGTGAAATTGGGGAAGGGGCTTGTGCTTTGCCTGTGCAGCCCAAGGGCTACGCAGAAGTGGTAAAGCCAGTCTGGCAAATAGAGGTGGGAGAAGCGTGGGGTGGGGAGGGAGAAAGGAAGAGAGAAAAAGACCGTGTGTCCCTCGCAGAGCCACGTCCTTCCTGAGCATCCAGGTCTTGGCCAGAGGAAGGGTGTGTAGGGGGAGGACAGGTGCTGGGGCAGAGAAAGGGGGCTGAGAAGAGGGGCGTGCGGGAGAGGCCGGGGAAAAGGGTAGTTACATTATCGCAGCCCCTAGCCCACTCCTGCTGCAGTCTGTGGATCCCTGGTCCCCTCCCCGCGGTTCCATCAAAGATTCCTTTGGGCGAGGTGCAAGAGTGAGGAAAAGGGCAGGTCCGGGCAGGCGAGTGGCCTCGCCTTCGGCTCTTCCTCCTCCTTCGGGTCGCGCTTGCCCTCCCGCTCGTGCTCCTGCGGTTCCTGCAGCTCCTGCTCCGGGTCTGCCCGCGCCCGCCGGTGCTTGCTGGGCGGCAGAGGCGACTGCTGGTCGGCGTCCGGGTGTCTCCGGGGCGGGGGCTGCTCCGGCTCGTCCTCCAGCTAGCTGCTGCTGCCCGCCGTCCGGGGCGGTCGCGACTCCTGGCTTCATGATCCTTCCTCTCCTCCTCCTCCTTCCCGGGGGGCCGGCCCTGAGCCCCCGCGCCCGGGCAGCGCTGCCATGCAACCAGAGGCGAGGCGGGCGTGGAGGTGGGGGCGGTGCGAGCGAGGGGGTGAAAAGAACGAAAGAACCCTAATGCAATAATTCGCTTCTCAAATAATCAAGAAAGAGTGCTTCTGGTGGGAGGGGCGGAGGAGGGCGGTCGCCGGGTCTCCTCGGCAGCTCTGCCCCCTGTCCCCACCAAGGGCGGCCTCCCCGGTTCTCCGCCCCCGCCCCCACCCGCCCCTCCCTCCTGTCCCCGCCGCCGCGGGCTGGGCTCGGCTGCTACCTCTCCTCGCAGCTGCAAAGAGGTGAGGCTGGCGCGCGGTGCCAGCTGAAGGTGGGGAGGGGGAAGCGAAGCCGTGCGGCCCAGGTGGGAGGCAGCCGGTGTTTCGTTCCAGCTTGGTCTTCGAGATTCCCCAAAACCGTATATAAATAATATCTCTTCTAAAAGCCGAAGGCAAGCAAGCCGATTCCTGGCTGCTGCCAGGTGTTGTCTTCCGCCGTTGCTCAGCACCCGCCGCCGCCGCCACGGCTGCCCCCCTGGCTTAGTTCCCAAAGGGGTGGTGCTGGAAGGGAGGTGTCGGGGTGCTGAGCCAACGGTCCGAGGACTGGAAACAGGGTTCTCCGAGCGGAGAAGGTTCCCAGTTTTCTCCACCTCCGTGACCGCTGCTGCTGCAGCATTCAGCACCAGGGTGAGTGGACAGCTCCCACCCAGACCCCGCGTCACGCTAGAGGGGGCCTGACGCAGACGCCGCGGAGGGATGGAGGAGGGAAAGACGAGAGGGAGAGAGGCTGGAAGGAGAGGGAGCCAGAGGGAGAGAAAAGAGCTCTACGAGAGAAGGGGATGGGGAGGGCCCGAGGGAAAGGGAGGTGACGGCAGCGGGAGGGTGTAGGAAGGGAGGGAGGAAAGAGTGACAAGGAAGAGGCTGAATGCCAGCTGGGATGGAAGGGAGTGAATCAGGTACTAACTAGTGCATTTCCCCAGCTGTAAGGTGCCACTGAGGATGGTCCTATGGGCAGGGTTCCTGCCCACTGTGCACTATCACCGCTGTACTCAACTCACATGCAGACACCCACCTCTCCCCTGGAGTCCATTTCGATGTTCATAAAAACATTTTAGAGTAGCTATCGGGCTGCAAGCTCTGAAGAGATAAAAGTTCTGTGACTTTCACGGAAGCTGAGATTTGATGGAGATTAAGTCGCTCAACACTAAGACCTCATGAAAAAGAAATGCTTCGCACCTCCAAGCAGAGAGGAGCAGCTAGCACTGCTTTTGACCATTTCTCCCTCTAGAATTTAAACTCCCAAGGGCAGGGTGTTTTGCTGTTTGTTTGGATGGCTGGTTTTGCTCTGTGTTGATCTTATGTGGCTTAGTCAATGGCGGGTAGTAAGATAAATCTCTGTTACATGGCTTGTGGCCGCTGTCACCATAGTCATCATCACTCCACAGCTAATCTTCTTTCAGTTGTGAGTCATAAGAATCCAGAGAAATATTATGGCCTCGTCTTAAGCACCCCCCCCATCCAAGCTGTTCACTGAGTGACTGTCAAGGAGTAATTTGAAATGGATTTTAATTTCCTCTCCTTTTTCTGCTTCTGACTCATGTCACCTTACTTTATCCTTCTCAAGGAGTTTATAGTAAGCAGAAAAGTATCCTTAAATGTGAAGAGTTAGAAAAAGAAAGAAATTTACAGTGATCTGCATAAGCAGTTAGAATTTGCAGCCATGGACCTTGGTCATTTAAAACTTAGGATTACTTTCTTGCTTTTTCTCATAAATGCCTCTCTCTCTCTCTCTCTCTCTCTGTCTCTCTCTCTCTCTCTCTCTCTCTCACACACACACACACACACATGCATGCACAGAAATTGACATCCCTAGGGTCGCAGACTTAAAGAAGACATTCCAATGAGTCATCTACACAGCTGTGCCAATGACTTTAGAAACACTGGAGCCACGGACAGAATAGAATGAAAAATCTCTGGATTGAGATATCATTGGGATGAAGTTCAGCCCAGTGAATCATAAGAAAACTACCCCTTTGCTGACATCCCATGAATGAGTCATTCCTATAAGCTCTAAGGAGCAAGGACCTGTGTTTGGATCTTGATTAACCCAGCATGGCTTTGTGTCTGAATCAGGCCCCAGCACCTCCTGTGGATGCTGAGACCCTGCTCAAGCTAAGTAGTTTGAAAATGATACTGATGCTTTTAATAACTCCAAAATAATATGTAAATTATTGACATCTGTGTGAACATTGAGCTGTAAAGAAAACTTTGTTTAAAATTCTCTGTACTCTATATCATCCTGTGTCTGCCTCTGTTATTGTGCAAATTGCTTTCTATAGAAATTACCTCATCATATATTCATCTCTCTTTATATGACTCAAATCTCTTCAAAGGACCCATATTTTTATTTGTATAAGCAACACAGAACATAGTACCTGAAGTCCAGTATGTGTGACCTAGATAATGACTCTAAATGAGTACATGACCCTTTTGTTTCAGTGGAGCTATGTATTTCTCTCTTTCTAGACACATTCACATGAATGCTTTCATATGTGAATGAATATTTTCATCACCTAAAATTGATCTTTAGCATCTTATGCTGATAAAATGCTAGATTCAAGTATGTAAACTGGAGCAGGAAATAGAAAAGTCATACAAAGTCTTTATTCAGAGTCATAGAAATAGGTGATGTCCCCTCCAACTGAAAGTGAAGATTTCCATAGACAGAAAGCAGCTAAGGATGTGGAAAAAACAGGTTAGCCTTCAAAACAGACTTGAGAGTTCTGTTTTTTTTTTTAAAAGGGTAAAACTAAATATAGCAAAATGGAACAAAGCAGATCAGAAGCAAAACAATGTAAGTGACACAGATTTCAAAGCAATACAGCAGGAGATCTGTGGCTACCATGTCTCTTGTTTTCTTCTAAATTGTTGTCTATATATTCACACACAGCAAATTCATACAAAACAAAATAGTATAAAACTGATCAGAACAGAGTAGTGAAGGCATTACAGGCTTTCAAAACCAGACAATATGAAAATCAACAATGGCCGCCATAATGTCTCTTGTTCTCTTCAAAATAGCTGTGCATACCTTCATGTACATTGAAATTAAACAATGCAAAACAGACTAAAACCACTCTGGAGAGCCATTTTGAATATAATAGAAATGCAGAAAAACACCTCACTTAAATTCTCCCTTTGTTGATATTGGTTTATGAACTCCAAGAGTAAAAACAACCATAAAGATGTTAAATCAGTGGGTCTCCATTTAAACATTCAAAAAAAATATTTACTGAACACTAGACGCAGATAAGAAATAGTATTGGAGAATATTAAAAGTGTGAAATGAATCGGTTGGAATTGCATCCTCAAAGGTTGAGCACTATAAATATATAATCATAATATAAGGTATAAAATAGTAAGTTATACAAAGACATAAAGTTTTAGAAGTGTTTAGAATAGGGAGGTAATAACTGCAGCTTGACAGCAATTTGGAGAGGTGGGAAGGGAGGGAGATGGGGATAGATGACAGCTCTGGGAAAGCCTTTTCCAAGAAATGACTTTTGATGAGGTTGGGGATTTAGCTCAGCAGCATAAGCTCCTGCCTTGCAAGCAAGCAGTCATGAGTTCAATCCCTGGTACCGGTTAAAAAAAAAAAGAAAAAGAAAAAAAAAGAAATGATGTTTGATCTGAGTTAAACTATGTAGAATTCAGTGTAAGGAAGCATGTTCTTGGCAGTGGAACACTTCCACTCTTCCCTTTGGCTGGGCTGGAATATGATTGGAATTAAGTAGCTAGAAGTAAAGGTAGGCAGGAGCCAGATTACAGAAGGCTCTAAATGCCACTCTGGGAGGAGATTTATTCATTGACCAGGTACTTGTTTTAATGGTTTTAAAGATTTGGAGCTGAAGGTGAAGGGCAAAAATAAACTTTATCACTGAGCAGGTTAATTAACTGGATGGGATTTTATTGCTAACAGGTGGGAAGCAATCAATATTTTTCATTTCACGCCAGAAAGTTCTCAGCTCCTTAATAGATTTATTCTTTTAAATGAGGTTGTTTTCAGATCTGTTTCATTACATACAGAGGTGCTAGGGTTATATGAATTAGAGGAACAGTAGAGGAATGAGAAGCTCTAAGGAATAGTCAGAAAGAAATAGTAGGAGACTCAAAGATTCAGAAAAAAGTCCTTCCAGAGGCAATTGCTCCTGATTTTCCAATAAAGAATCTCTAAATAATTCTAGGCTGGGTATTCTTGCTTCTTATCCAGACAGAAAGTACCAAGGATAGAGGGAATTTTATAAAGACTTAAAAAAGAGAGATCTAGAACAATTAGATAGTTCTGAACCCACAGTCCCAAAGCAAAGTAACTGTCAGACAAAGGCTAAAATTCATGTCTTCTAATCTTCAGTATAACTTGCTTTCTTAAATTTTGCTATGCCACATTGAATCTCTTCAAACATCTTCTTACTGTGCAACATTGCCTTTTTAATTAAACTTCCAGGTGCCAGATGGAATCCCACATCTTTATTTGTCTGCCATCCTGTGTCCTATGTCAAAAGACAGCCCAGAATTCAAGGTAAGTGTAGCACAGAGCTTCTAAAATGTCAGACGATCCCTGACTTCTTCTGTTCTTGCACTTGGGTAATCCCCTCCACTTTATGTGATTGCATCACAATCCCAATGACTTATTTCTGGTAAACAGAAGTCATGGAGTGTCACATCAGAGATGAGTGCGAAGGACTCTGAGCTCCCTTTTGTTTGTACTCTCTCTGGTTCCCACTCGCTCTCTCCAATGGACATCATCTACTGCTGTGTGGTGAGCTGCCCTGTAGAGGGATCCTGTGATGAGAGACCGAGGACAGCCTCTGGTCAACAGCAAGGAAAAAACCAAAGCTCTTAGTCCAACAGCCTACAAGGAACTGAATCTTGCCAACAATGATGTGAATGATTCTTTTCCTGTTGAGCCTTGAGATAATCGTAGCCCTGGCCCACATCTTGACTGTAGCCTCTTGAAGTCACCTCAGTTGTACCTGAGTTCCTAACCTGCCAAAACTATGAGAAAGATGTAGTTGTTTTAAACCCTTGATGTACCATCACAGTTCTATCTCCAATACACATACAGAGATAATCAGAATCCCCTTTGAGCACATATCAGCCTCTAAATAAAAGTTTTGGAAACCTTCATA
Source organism: Hydrochoerus hydrochaeris (assembly GCA_004027455.1). Lineage (NCBI taxonomy): Eukaryota > Metazoa > Chordata > Mammalia > Rodentia > Hydrochaeridae > Hydrochoerus > Hydrochoerus hydrochaeris. The sequence goes on from PVLA01000563.1 coordinate 149,477, forward strand.
GAACCTGACTGCAGGGTGAAGACCAAAATCTGAACAAATAACTTCATAACAACAAAACATTCCAGTGGGCATGGTGGTACACAACTGTAATCCAATACTTAGAAGGCTGAGGCAGGAGGATCACTGTGAGCTCAAGCCAGCCTGGGTTATGTAGTGAATTCAAGGACACCTAAACTACATAGCAAGACCCTGTGTAAAAAAAAAAAAAAAAAAAACTCCCCAGAAAAAAATAGGGAAAGTAAGAAAAAAGAAGGAAGGAAGGAAGGAAAGAGCACACCAGGGATTTAGCTCAGTGGTGTAAGTGCTTGCCTGGCAAGTGCAAGGTTGTGAGTTTGATCACTGGTACAAAGAGAGAGAGGGAGAGAGAGAGAGAGAGAGAGAGAGAGAGAGAGAGAGAGAGAGAGGCTGTTCTAAATGGTAAAAGACAATGTTATCTCATTTTCTTCTAGTTCTTTTCTAGAATTTTAATTTCATGACAGTGGAGAATTTGTTTTGATGCTATGTGCCTAGATCAATGATGGGGTATAGTAAGTGCTCAATAAATATTTGTTGACTTGGGTTATATGCACCATACGCATGGTCATTATTATTCTAAGTCTAGTCTCCTTTTAGTTATGGATCATAAGATTCCACAGCAATAGGGTAGCCTCATCTCAACTAATATCCTCAGCCTTCTTCTTATTTAACCCTTTCACCGAGCCATTGATAAAGGGAAAAATTTCCTCTCCTATTTCTGACTCATGTTATGCTACCCCATCCTTCTCAAGGAGTTTCTATTGAAGAGGGAAGTGTCCCTGAATGAATGTAGCACTAATCTGCTACACAGCAATTATAGTCCCTACATGAGGATATTCAGAATATCAACCACGATGCCCATGCTTTCTGTATCTCAAGACACTGTCCCCAACTCAGACAAAAGACTTGATTGTTCATAAATACAAGTGTGAGAACTCAGTCCAGTGAAACCATTTCGCTGTGCCTAATGGATGAGCTTGGACTCATTCACTAGGAGTGTGTCTTACAGATCCATCCCACGAAGTGCTTGTCACAGTGTAGTTTTCTCTCACCTCTGAGTTAGTGTGTCTAGTGTAGGATCTAGGATGTGCACTTTCCCCTAGTAACTTGTGTGATGTCGAGACAGGTGGAACTTCTCTGATTTTCTTTATTTTCAAAGAACATAAAGCTCAGAGCCAAGATCCCACCCTCCAGTGATTAGCCACTGTGAGAGAAGGCTAATCACTCCTCTGCTTTAACATTACCTCTAGGAACAAAAGGGTAATTCCCAAATCAGTATCAACAAGAGACAACCTAGTGAAATGGAAAAAGTGCCAAATAGAGATTTGTTCTTTCAGCTGTATGACTCCAACGATTATAACCAGGGCCTCAGTTTCCTAAACAGTAAAGTATTGCTTGGGATCAAGAGAGCAAAGTAGATCCTGCTTGTTTTACCATTCCATGAAATACACTGTGTGTGGTAGCCTGAATTTGAGCCAAGCTCTTATAATTGAGTAGAAAATAAGTCTCTGGTTTCTATCTCACCACATGTCATGGTCTCTTGATATCAGCTCAGCACTTCCTCTTCCAGTCTAAGCCACCTGACTGCTGCTTGAAACCACCCACAGCCTCCTCTGCCTGTCGCTTCTCAGCCCAGATCCATCTTTGGCAGTTTCCCCTTTGGTGATATTCCTAGAGAGACTTGTCTGGCCAGACTGCTTGTATCAGTACAAGCCTTGCTGTCCACCTCCAATGCCCACTATTGTGCAGGCTCCCTGAGCTCTTTTTCTGGGAAGGCAAATGTTATTATTAAATATTCAATAAGCCTGCAGTGAGACAGTGGACAGGATTCTTGATTGTGCTGAGAGGGCAGCTGCCCACTCAGAGTCAGCCTGGGTTGAAGGGGGGCTGTCCAAGCTGATGCTTCCCACGGCTCTTCTGATGGGCCCCCTCCACAAGTGGTCCCGGAGTGTGAGGGCTTTTCTCCTTCCTGGGGTCCAAGCCCTCCACAGACTATTCCTTGTTGATGACTTAGCTTATTGGAGTGACATGTGACCATGCATGGAATTATAGGTGTCTGAGACGTATATGTACGCATGCATCTGCACTCCTTAATTAAGAGGTAACCTGTATTTACTGCAGACCCCACTAGCTCATGTGTGTACGATAACACCTGCATCCTGTCCACATCGGTGGTGTGCACAGGACCCAGTGTAACAGAGGACTCACTTAATGCAGCATAGCTTTAAAAAGAGCTTGTTTTAAACGGCCATTCAATGTGCACATGTAGATCAATACCCAGACAGATAGGAATATTGATTTTTAGATACTCACATAATAATAAAACCTTGAATTTATATACCCTCTTCTCTTGGGAAATTCACAGGATGTGTCTGGCCTCCCTTATACAGAGAGTAGAAAAATTTACCTATGCATGAGAAGTGAGGCAGAATTAATATAAACACAAAGACAGTCTGGTAACATTCTGGTTTATGCACCATGTATACCCTGAATAGCTGAGTTCATACAGCATTCAAGACAAGGAAGACCTGGATTCTGTAAATTACAAGAATTTTTTATAATATCACACATGGGCATGCAATATAACTATAATCTAAATAATATTATCTGGAGATTTAAAAATTGTAACTGAATTTCCCATCAGAATTGTCATTTTACTTTTTCAGATTAGATATAGTTGTTAAAACAGAAAACTATTATAAGGAAATATAATTGTTTAAAAATCTGTTAAACGCAAGATTCACGCACTCATTGCTATATGTTAAGTGGCTCAATATAAAATTCCAAGAAAAGGAAGTTGTCCCTTGAAATCACTGGTACAGTCTCATACACCATGGCCAGACTAATAAGCAGTACTCAGCATCTAAGACCCATTTCACAACTCAAAGTGAAACACTGAGGCTTGATTTTGATTGTTCATTATTGTGTCTCCTTGGCTATTTCAACCTCTCTATACTTGTTTCTTCATCTGCAGACAGAGTGAACCAGCCCGATAGAGCTGCACAAGGATTAAGTGAGAAAATTAATGTAAATCACTTTGCATGGGATCTGGCACATGATGCTCAATGACAGCCAGCTACTTACATTATGGACATGGCCACTCCTACTTCCTGAGGCCACTCAATGCACAGCACTAGTTATGGGCCACAACCTCTGCTCCTCTGAACATCTGTAAAAGCAAAAAGAATTAAATGTAATCAAGAACCTAGGTAGTGATTTTTAATGTCCTGGTTATCTGACTCCATTTACAATAGCCAAATTAATAGATTTTAGCCTTCTAACTCCCCAGCAAGGTATGATGTTATCTAATTTTCTCAGAAAATAGCTCTTCTTCTTCTTCGTCTTCGTCTTTGTCTTCGTCTTCGTCTTCTTCTTCCTCTCATCACCAGCTGCCTCACCTTGATATGTTGTTATGGCTCTTGCTTCTCAATCTAGAGATTCAGTTTCCCGGTTTTGGCTCTCCCAGAAATTCCCTCTGATGTGTATATTCCAGTTGTGTACACTAGGGAAATGGGCCCAAGCAATGTTCTCTTCCAGTTCACTCATGCAGACCACATGGGTGGTGTGAGTGTGCATACCATAGGCAAGGCATAGATCCGGACCGGATCTTACACAAGGTCCCCAGTACAAGTGATTTGATCTGTCAAACCCTTAGTTTCCTTATCTAGAAAATGAGCCATTCACTCCTACATTAGAGAGTTGTGTGAGAATGGACATGAGAACATACCAAGTAAGTTTCTTCCTACCTGCATTAACACTACTTGAGAAACAGGTTCGTGCTAAACAAGGAACTTACTGCAAACTCCTGGCTTTGGAAAAGGTGTGCAGTTCTACTTGGTAGGCTATTTCCATGTGAGCTTAAATAAAACCCCTACTCTTTTGGAAATTACTTTTCTGAGCATTAACACTGAGAGTTGGTTCTAGCTAGGGCCGGCCATATTTGTGCAATTTGCACATACTTATGAAATCCAAGCACATTATCTCTTTCTGACAGACCATAATGACTGTAATAAACATGGAAGCCTCTGTTCTAATAAACAAGTAATTATAGTTGACAATAAATTTGTAAATATGATGTTAATTAACAATTCTTCTCATAGTTGTTTCCAGTTTGGGAACCCATATACTGATGCTCAGTGTAGGACCGGGTACTCTGCATTCTTACTCATAGGTGTAGGAATACTTGAGACATACCACATCTTTGACTTGCCTATCACATCTTTTTTTTTTTTCTACGAAAATATTTTCTTTTTCGTTCAACAATAAGAGATCAAGGGGCTGAGGATGCCTGGCAAGCGTAAGGTTGTGAGTTTGATTCCTGGTACAAAAAAAAAAAAAAAAAAAAGAGATCAAGTTGGGACTTGGTGACACATGCCTATAATCCCAGCACTCGAGAGGCTGAGACAGGTGGACTGATGTGAATTTCAGGCCAGCCAGTGCTACACAGCAAGTTCAGGGCCAGCCTGAATTAAAGAGAAAGGCCTTGTCTCAAAAAAAAGAAAAAATCAGAGACAATTTAAGCCTCTTTGTTTCCTATGTAATCCCTTTAAACTCCAATTTCTTGGTAATCTTGTGTGATTTTTGGTACTATGTACACTAGTTTCATTACCTAGGTTCTTTCCAAATTTAGACGCAAAGACCTGGTCTGTTTGTCCTTGTGACTTGAAAGTGGTAGGAGAGAGAGGGCTGAAAGAACGAGGTCGCTAAGTTTAATAAATAGTCTTAAATCAACCAGTTGTCTATTGAATAAAGAAAAAGATAAACATGCCTCGAAATGATGACCCAAATGGAGGTTCTGTCCTGCTTTCAGAAGGACTGCGCCATGCCGATCTCTTCCAAAGCAGACAATATTCCCAATTAGGCTTCCCTAGAGATGGCTACAAAACTATTTTCAGCCACAATTAATTCCCTGGCCAAGACCAAAAATCCTGGGGGCCTTGTTTGTAACCATTTTTCTACAGATGCCTCTTTTAAGTGTTCCTTATTTTTTATTGATGTGGGGAACAAAGGAAAGACATCCAGGATTTCCTTCTAAACCCTTTCCTAACTTCCGTTCTTTCTCTAATAATAGTTCTCATGAATAGGACTTTCTTTTATCCCTTTCTTTCATCTTTCTAAGACAATTTTCAAGGCATCTCCTTGGGTAAAGAGGAAAATAGAAGTCATATTGCTCTGTGGTTAAAGATACTGACTCATTCAGATGCAATGGCATACGCCTGTAATCCCAGCACTTGGAAGCTGAGGCAGGAAGAATACAAGCTTGAGGCCAGCCTGGGCTAGGCTACATAGTGAGACCGTATCACACACACACACACACACACACACACACTAAATAAATATTTAAAAAATCCAAACAAAAAATTTAAAAGAGACGCTGACTTATGATTCGGCAAGATCCAAATTTTTTCAATGTTTCCATAAGGATAGGTTACATTTTGCAGTATTAATAAACAGTATCAGATTTTCAAGTTTTTAACACAATAAAATTGTATTTTGCCTCTGTCACAAGTCAGTATGGGTTGAAATGATTCCCTAGGGAAGTGGCCTTAGTATATGGCTCAAAAATCATTTCCCTTTCCCCTTATGGTACCTCCGTTTTAGTACACATTTCCATGAAGTTTATGGCACAGGAATGATGCATTAAGACATCACATGCCTCCTGTCACATGCCTTGTCACTTAAAGTCACAACGCATTGGCAAAACTGGTCACAAGACCTTACCCAGTTGCAAGGAGAGATGAGAAATAGGGTTTTCCATGTATCTAGGAGAGGAAAGAACATAAAATATTGGTGACTACTGGTGTTAATTACCTTAGTCAGTTACCAGCTATTTGATCTTGGACAAGTTATTTCTCTGCATCTCAGTTCCATAGTATTTAAAATAAGAAAAGCAATAGAATCGCTTTTCATAGTTTATTTCATAGTTTTTTCAGAGTTTATTGTGAATGTTAAATGAGATGAAACACATAGAGCATTTGGTATAGTTATATGTGTACAAGAAATGGAAGGTACCTTCACCAAGTATAGCATTGTTAACACACTTTTTTGCTTGTTTAGGTAATAGGGAGAAGAGATTGGCAAGGATTGGAAGGAGAAGAGATGAAAAACTAAAATCCATCATTAGACAGAAGGCCAGGTTCTAAAAAACAGGTGAACGGTCATTAGACTTGTGATCACATCATGGATATGATCAAGGCATGTAGTTCCCCTGCCATGACAAGCAAGCACAAATGATTCTGTGCCTGCCATCAGCCTGTTGTATCAGTCAGCATCCTTACAGGAACCAAATGACAGGACAACTTAGAGGCTTTCTAATAAAGAAACTGTTTACTTTATGTGTGGGGAGTATTAAGTCAATCAATGGGAAATATTGAGTCATCTAGGAAGGTACCATCGGGGGCTTACTACCACATTTAGAGCAGAAGGAGGAAGTGATGTTTTGATGAATTGCCCAACGGAAGCACCAGTTGTAATGTGATGTCACCACTGTAGAACTGTGACAAATCAGGGAGGAAACAAGAAAAGTAACTATTCCTGTCTCTTTCCTCACTCCTTGTTGGCCGAATGATGTCAAATCCAGCTGAGAGCCACAGGACTAAGAGCTCTGCATCTCTGGGTTATGGGGATTCAACTTTCAAAGCAAAGAAGTCGATCAGGTTTTCACTTCATATAACAAAGGTCTCCCTCACTCATTCTTCTTATAGCTCTCCCCACCTCTTCCCCCTCTTCTGTTCCTCCTGCTTTTAGTTCCCTAAGTCAAGGAGCATCTACTTAGGAGAAAAGTGCTGCCCACGTGGAGGAAATTAAAGTCACAGCCCCACTAATCACCATGTGAAATGAGCAATTCCCAGGCACCAGGCCCAGTGTTTCCAGGAGGTCCTTCCGCTACTGCTCCTGCTATTTTGAGTATAAGCACAAACACAATTCTTACCCATACTCTCTCAGAGAGAGGAGTGAGTTTTCATTGTTGATGTTTTGGCTGCCCAGTGTATGTTCTGCTTATCTTAATTTCTGTTTTGGGTTTTCTCTCCAGGGTATCATCCTTTCTTCATCACTCTCAGCTACTACAGTTAACCCAAACCTGCATCGCAGGTAGAACGTGTGACCTAGGCTTAAGCCAAACATTGCAATTTGTTTTCCTGTACATAATAATCTGAGCCAGTAAAATATAGTGTGATTTAGCTAGAAATGCTGGCACACAGACCATTTTCTCCTCGTATTAGACACTGTAGAAGATATTATAGATGGTTAACTGGCCACTGGCCACTCTGCCCTGGGTGATTATCCAAGCCAGGGTTTCCAACCCCAGTGCTATTGACATTGATCAGCATCGCTGTCCTCTGTGCACTAAGTGCTATTAGCACCTGGTCCATGTTTGAGATGACAGAAAATGATCCCCGGTATTGGCACAGGGGTAACAGCTGCCTTTCTTGAGAAGCAGTGACCAAAGGTAACTATCGAAATTTAACCCCACTTTCATGTGTTTAGTAGAGAATGTGCATGTGATACAGCTCCACCCCATAAGATATGAGATATCTTCTAGGACTGGGGATTTAGCTCAGTGGCTTAAGTGCCTGCCTAGCAAGCCCAAGGTTGTGAGTTCAATCCCCAGTACCAAAATAAATAAATTAAAAAAAAAAAAGATGTCTTCTAGAAGCTTCTGGGATTTCCTTTGTTCCTTACAAGGAAAATATACTTGTACTTCTTTTACAGCACACTGTGGTTCTGATAGTACCCTCGGAATTTAGGCAGCCATTGTGTGACTATTGGGGAGCCACCCTGAAGAAGAACTGACCCTGAAAGTGAAGTGGTGGGGAAATGATAGTACTGCTGAGGCCCTGAATTACCATCTTAGATCTCACTTCATGTTGGATTTCCTGTTGTATGAAATGAAAAATGCCCTTGGTCTTTAATTTACTTTGACTCAGATTTTCTGTTGTTTGCAGCTCAAACTATCCTAACTGACATAGACTTCAATATAAATGTATGTAGCTCGCAGAGTTTCTCCAAGTTCTCTTCTAATCACAAAGGAAGCTTCTAGCTAAAACTTGAGAAAATAGAGAGATGCAGAGCTGAGAAGAGAGAGGAGGAATATATATGAGTGACAATAGCTCAGATATATGAGGCAACGTTTGCTTTGCTTTAACCCATTAGAGTTGGGATTTCTGTCCCTTTCTAATTAATACAGATGGAGTAGGAACAGAGTTCCCAGTAGAAGAAAATCATCTCAGAGCAAACAAGAGATATAAGCACTTTGGATGCCAGTACTCTCAAATTAATCTCAACTCTCTGGCTGTGTCTATACTAGGAAAAAAAAAAGCAGAATGAAGCACTCTTGTCCTGATCTTAATTCCAATTTCCCTCCTTACCTTTCCCAAATATAACAAAATATTTTTCCTAGAGTATTAATAAAATTGAAGAAAGTATGGGCACAAATTTGGCCACTTGTCACAATTTCAAACTCCACTCAATCATTGCAGGTATTAACTGTATGTTCTATACAGACACTTGACCATATTAGATCATATTGGATACATAAAAGTAAAGAGTTAAAAGGAAACTTACATACATCTTTTTTAAATTTCCCATTTTACAAAGTAGGAGATGATAGCACAAAGAGAGAAGGGATCTCCAAGTTCACAGATTGGCAGGGGCAAGGCCAGAAGTCAAGTCGCTGGACCATCCTATCTCTGCTCATCCTCCCTGACTTCCCCAATATGATATTGGGACTCAGTTTCTAAATGGTCCATACAGAGATGGAAGATTTGTCCTGGTTTTCCTGAACTGCTAGCAGTTACTATCCTAGCACTGAAATGGTCCCAGGTAGTGGCACTCAGGGGAAAAAAATGACTTAAAATCTTCTTCCTGGAAATGTGTCTTTGGCCAAGGGAGGTAGAACCACTGCCCTCAGGAGGGACAGACGGGTGGTCTGGAGAGGCTGGCCCAGCAGCCCAGCAGCCTGCTCTCCTTTAGGCTGTGTAAAGCCAGCTTGATGCTGGAAGGGCAGAATAACCAGAGACAGCACAACAGGAACATGGGCCCTCCCAGTGGCAGAAGGCATAGAATCTTTTGTGCCACCAAAATTTCAATCCAAATTTAAGGCTGACACATGGGTGGAGTGGGTGAGCCTGTGTGATTTGATGGACTCTTTGAGGCTTTGCTTGCCTAAAAATATCTCCACTACCCACCTGCCTAGGACACCCTCCTTTCTTATCAGGCCTACAATTCCTACCATTTAAGTTGCTACAGTTTTTAGATGACAAAGAATGGGACCCGTTTCCCAGCAGGTCACCATTAAAGAAGGTTTCTGGGGAGCAGAAGGGAGGCCCTCCAGTGTGCCCCTTTTAGCATAAAACACTACTGCTAGAAGCCCAGGGAAGACAGGAGTGGCCTGCTTTACAATTTTGTCTCCTGTTGAGACACCAATCACTCAATTTATTCATGCCCCTGTGACCAGGGCCTTGAAGAAATTAAGCAGCAACCTTCAGAGAAAGTAAGACAGTGGACCTGTAAGTAAAGCTACAGATTCTGCTGTCTGATTTAGGTTTGGGTTCTTCCCTCTGTGGGAATCTGGGTCCAAGTTGGAGAGTTTTTCCACATGCATGGGACAGTGTGATACCAGAATGCTCCCAGGTCCCAGCAGATCTGGGAGCAGACCCATCTAAGTGTTGTTGTTTCTCCCCAAGTTCTTCCCCACTTCCTCTTACCCCTTGGGAAATTTAAAAACCAGATGCATCGGAGCCTGGCATGCTATTGAGAAATGGAGAAATGAAATACTAGGAGGCATGGAAGGGTGTGAGGGAGTCTCAGACCCTGATGATTGGTTTGTCCTCCCCATTTCCCTGATGATTGGTTTTGTCCTCCCCATTCCAACAGGTGGAAGCCTCAGCTGTGATCTATCAGAGGCTGGGACAAGCGAGACAGACTGACAGAGTGGGTCAGAGAGGAGTAGCTACTGACAGGAAGGGCCTGCCAAGCAGCAGAGTGATTAATGATCTTGGGCTTGGGGAGCAGACAATGGCTAGAAGAGGGGAGGATGGTGTTGATGGGGTTGGGGGTCATGCTGAGAAGTTATATGCTCTGGTGCGAAAGGGAAGCTGTCTGAATACTTAAGAAGATAGTGTAAGACTTGTCAGGTGGAATCAAGGTGCCACCTTGACTTGGGTCGGGTCATACTTTCATTCATTAGCAAGGCACACATGGGCAAGACTGGATAATTCAGCTGAAGGGACTGATTAATGTCAGACCGTTCTGTGATTGTCTTATCTGAAGCAGACATACCTGGGTCGGGGGGAGCTGGCTTGCCACTGAAGCAAATGGATTACTCTCATTATCCATCACCCTGGCAAGAATTCAATTTGATGCTGGCCATAAGGATAGAAAAAGGAAAAATTTCCCAAAAGCAGGACTTCTCTTTTGCTGGTGCCTCAAGGCCAAGAGAGCCCTAGGGAATTTCCAGTGTGAGGAGACATTAGGGGGACAGAAGGGTTATCTGTGGTCACATGTGGGCATCTGAAAGCCAGACCAGGAAATAAATCCTGAGGATGGACCTGAGAGGAAGAAAGAGATTTCAGCAATGCTCGGTTTTTATAAATATCTTTCATTAACCCCAGACTGAGAGAAAATTCTCTTTAAAATTCAGCCAGGCCTCGGTGACACCATAATGGCTGAGGCGAAAGACTGACACCTGGTTGGGACCAAGCAGCAGAGAAGTGAACAGCACCACCCCTTTGAGGCCAGGGGAATAGAATCAGTGGCAGTGAGAGGGCCCCCACACCCAGGAAACCTGTCGACAGGGTCATGGATGAGGCAGTTTCTCCCCTGCAACACAGAGAGATACACTCTCATGACTTTGTTCCAGGACATGTGAAGAAGCACCCGGGAAGCTCTGTAAAATGGTTTGATGTGCTCAGAGATAGAGTCACAGCTCAGGTCACTGTGACTTGATGTTTTTTGTTTTTTTTGTATGTCAGGCATGGCCCCAAAGGGCCTGGGATTGCATTGGATTTAGGTTCAGAGAAGTTAACATGATTCCTTCTCCAGAAACTTTTTCTTCTACGTGACTTCCCTGTCCCCGCAGGCACCTGGAACCAGAGTCCGCTGTGTCCCGGATGTGGTGGTGCTGTTGCTTCCCTGTACATCATTTGTGTTGCCAACTACACAGCTCAGTTTTAGGAACCAAAGGTTTCCAAAAAAGTTTCTGGCTCAACACTCAGGTTCCACAGACTTAAAAACACTTATGTGGTAGGATCTGGTGGGAAAGAGGGTTCCAGACCTGTCCCTGGGCAAAACAGTGGCGTATCTGCAAATTGATATGGTAGCATCACATTTGTTCAGAGGTTGACAGAAGGGAGACAGCTCAGACACCGGGATTCAAGCCCTAGTTTTTGTCTAATTCTAGGCATGTCATTGACCTTCTAAAGGCCTTCACTATAAAATGGAGGCAATGGCAATATCTACTTACAGGAAGTCTGCTGAAGATTAAATGGGAAAAATAAGTTTGAAAGACTTAGTTCTGAAAATGGCACATCAAAAATATTCCATGGGTTTAAATTATAAAAAGAAAGATTTTTTTCCCCCTAAAATCTGTTGGAGTTAAGGACGATTTGCCTTTTTGCTCTGCCTCATATATATAGTTTATATATGTCAACTGTAAACTCATTTGTATTGAATAATATCAGTCATTATCAATTGATGAGACTCTTTATCAATTGTTGAAGCTCTTGAATCTTCCATTTCTTGAAGCTCTAGTGTATCTCACAGAGTATTACAGCTACTTTATAATACTTTAGGCAAAGGGTAGCATTCCATGGGTTCACTGTCGTGTAACAAACTACACTAAGATTTAGTGCCCTAAAATGATAATTGTATACTTATAATTGATGAGTTTATGTGCCAAAAATTTGTGCAGGGCTCAGCTGGCTGACTCTTCTGCTCCACTTACTGATAACAGAGAGTACTTGGTCATACTCAGTTGGGAGATAGGCTGGAGGGGAGAGTCTGAGAGGGCTTCAGTCACATTTCTGATGACTTGGTATATAAAGGTGGGATTCTGGGCTCAGCTGGGATGATTAAGTGCTTACACATTACCCCTCCAGCATGGTAGCTTAATGTTGTCAGGCTTATTACATGGACACTAAGGACTAGCTTCAGAATTTCCAGGACACTATACCTATTACATTGTATTAGTCAATCAAGGCATTAAGCCATATCCTAGTTTCAAGAGACAGGAAGTAGACTCTCAAAGGATAGAGTTGCAAAGAATTTGCAGCCATCATGTAATGTAACAGAGGCAATAAGTATACACAGATCTGTATTTTCAATGTTAAAAAAAAACTGAGGGGAAGCTGGGCACGGTGTATGTGCATATAATCCCAGAACTCAAGAGGCTGAGGCAGGAGGATCACTGTGAGTTCAAGACCAGCCAGACTACACAGCAAGACTGTCTCAAAAAAGCAAAAAAAAAAAAAAAAAAAAAAAAAAAAAAAAAAAAAAAAAAAAAAAAAAAAAAAAAAAAAAAAAAAAAAAAAAAAAAACAGAAACAAACCAAAAAATGGGAGAGGCAGAAAGAGAAGAAAATACCCATGATTATTCATCTGTTCTAAGAATGGAGAAACTCTTAAAAGAAACCAGAGAATCACATGTTGATAGAATTTTAAATTCTGTATTTTAAATCATTATAGAATTGGGCATAGTGTGATTCAGAAGGCAAGATGATTGTGAATCTGAGGCCAGGCTGGTCTACATAATGAGTTCAAGGCAAGTCTAGACTGTATAACTAGACTCTGTCTAAAAAAAAAATGGAAAAAAAATTAAAAAATAAAACTTATCAACCCAAGAGCTGGAGATGTAGTCTATGATAGAGTGATTGTCTAGCATGTACAAGGTCCTGGGTTCAACCCCCATCACCTCAAAACAGACAAACAAACAACTTGTCAACATAAAAAGAAACTTAGAGACAGGCTATCTAAAGAAAAGCGTTTATTCAGGGATAGGTGATGGAAGATTGTAATCTAGGGAATTTGTGCCACTGTATACATGTAGGGGGCTATAGGATTAAACTAGGAGGCAGAGGAAAGCTAGGTTTCTTACAGACAAAATGAGAAGGGTTACACAAATTGCTTTGAGACAAAGAAAACATTGGTTACAGAGGTTTGTCACCAGAGTTGATGTCAGTATGTTAGTAGAGACAGTGTATTGGGCAAATGTCATTGTACATACAGCTAGCTGTCCTTGCCTCATGCAGCAGGCTGCAGTTGGGTGGATTCTCTTGTGCTAGCTCTTGTTATGAAGCAAAACTAGCTGAGGATGACCTTCCCTTCGTGATCTTCTGGTTCTGTTTAGTATGGTCTGACAAAGTGACTCAGTTTTGGTTCTGATTATTTCACTTATATCAATAAATAAACAGCTATAATATATAAGAGGTTCATATCCATAAGGTAGAGAACAAACATAAATGAACAGAAAAAATAAATTCAATAGAAAAATTAGACAAAACAAGTGAATAAATAATTTTCTAAGCAAGGTATGCACTAATAAATATGGAGGAAAATTCATCCTCTTTCCAAAAATGGAAATGAAAATCCCTATAAGATATTTTTTCATATCTACAACTCAGGCTGACCAAAAGTTACGATACTGGCAAAGAGGCTGGGAGACAGGCATTCTCAACCAACATCCTAAAATAAACTTGATAATGCATAATCAAAACCCTGATGAATGTTATATTCTTTGACCCTCTCATTCCATTTGCAAGAGTTTATTATAAGAAAATAATTTAGGAACAAAGATATTTACTTTGGTATTATGCAAAATAATGACACCAAAAAATTCAGAGAAATCTAGCAATTAAGGATTGCTTAAATAAATTATATTTTCACATAGGGCAATACTATGCAGCCATTAAGACATATTTCTTAATGTGGAAAATTTCTCATAATGTATCAGAGGAAAATTGCATTATAAGATTTTTGTTCTGCAAGAAAAAAACACTGGAAACAACCTTGGTGCTAGACAAATGTCATTATTTTCACTACTTGTATCTACTTGAAGGTACAAAATTGATGATTGTTTTAGTGGGACTGTCATGAGTTGAATTGTGTCCCCCCAAAAGATGCTGAAGTCCTAACCCTCAGTACCTGTGAATGTGACCTTGATTAGAAACAAGGTTAAATGAAGATGAGGTCATGGGGGTGTGTGGCTAAATCTGATGTCACTGGAGCCTGTTGGGGACCAGGCTACGTGACTAGTGTCTCATAGTCTCAAGGCCGGCACGACCTGCTTCAGGAACAGAGAAGTATGCAGAAGGCATGCTTCCTGGCTGACAGAGAAAGCTCGTAACTGCAGCATTCCTGAGGCAAGATAACATCTGCCAGGGACACTCTAAGGAGTGCAGGTGTATCGATATGGAGAAGGACTTGTTCTCCATTAAATTGTTTCCCATTTATTGTAGTTTCTGTTCCATGAAAATTACGCAACCCCTTCCTCTGTACTTCGCACTTGTTAGTAAAAGTGGGTCATATTAGTAAAAGTGCGGAGATTGTAGAACTTGACCACTAGAGGTTGGTTCCTCCTACTCCCCTTGTACTGTGAATATTCTTTACTCCCCGCTGTTCCCCCCACAGGTATCTGGGGCTCTGGTTAGCCCCCAGAAGGAGCCCTTAGAAAAAATGAAAATGGAGCAGAGATAAACACAGAAGGATGCCGTGTAAAGATGAAGACAGAGATCAAGGAGCAGATATACAAGCCAAGAAAACCAGATTGCCAGAAAACCATCAAAACTAGGAGAGAGCCATAGAACAAATTCTCTCTCCTAGCAACTTTGCCAATACCTTGATTTCATATTTCAGCTCCCAAAACCAAGAGATAACAAAAATAAATGTCTATTGCTTTGGTACTTTATGAGATAGCTCTAGCAAACTCACATGGATTTATGCTCTTGTCCAGGATGCCTGGCCTGTGCTGGCATAATAAGTCTTCTTGGAGCTGTGAACTGGGCAGTAAGCTTGGGCCAGCAAAACTGAAAACCATGGTAATGCCAAGGCAGACACAGCGACAAGAGGGAAACTAATGCATGAGCAAAAGAAAGCTCTCAGCAGATTGGAACAGATGAAGTCAGGAAGTAGAGAAGGACAGCAGGAAGTTTCAAGGCCGCAAGAGCCAGAGAGTGAGAGTGCTTTAATGACTTTGTGCCTTGGGGGTTTCCCTGGAGTCCTCTGCAGTCATTGATAAATACCAATTTTGGCCATGTCAGCCAGCATGGATCTCTACTCCTTGCAACTCAGAGATGTGTTTGGTGAGAGCACTCAGGAAGGAAAGGCAAATAAAAATAAAAATAAAAATAAAATTAAAAAGTGTCAGGACTGGATCTCTCCAGATGACAGTTCTTATTTCATCCTGAGAAGTACTGTGGAGGATTGTGAGGATGGTTCTCCTGGAAAGAAGAGCATGTGGCTGCATTTTGGCTAAACCTGGTCTTATTTCCATGTAATGATATGTACAGAGCTGGCTAGAGTATTTCTTTATCCCCTCAGTTGACTTTAAGCAATACAAATAAGTCTAGTGGAGGTGCATGTGTAGTCTTTAAAGCAATGACAAGTCAGTGATGCCCCACCTATAGCTCCTGACTAGTACTCACGGAGTGACATGCACTGTATACTGGGACTGAGTCCTCAAGTATGAGGCCGTGACATCTCAGGGCATGAAGATTATATCAGAGCCAAAGCACCGCTCTAAACAGTAGATATTTACTCAATTTGTGATATGCAGATTATTCTTTCTGCCTCTCTCTCCCTTTCTCTGTCTGTCTGTCTCTCTGCATGTTGCCTTCCTACCTAGGCCAGCTCTCAGGACTCATGTACTTCCCATCTTTCTCTCAGTCGCTCATCCCTGAGTCATTCCCTTTTTCTCAAATTAATACAACCTGGGTTTTACCCTGGGTCATGGGCTTTGTTCTGGTTAGCCATTGTTCTAGCTGGACCTAGGACCTCCTTGGTTCCCCACAACTACAAATACGCCTTAGAGTCTTTATTCTTGTTGTGGATTGCACCACAAGTAGTAGATTGGAATTACTTATTGGAATTTCAGTAACCTTTTTCCCTGGGATTACAAATGTGGACTCCTCCAGACCACGACAAGGTCCTGAAGGGCTTCTTATAACATACCATATTTTCAAATCTTTTCTACAGAGAAACCAGATAAAATGTTTAGTGTTTTAAGCTAACTAGATGAACTCATTTAAAAACTTTTGTTCACATGGGGCTGATGATAAAGGAGATGGATGAGAAAGAGACAAATGTGTTAACTGGTGAACCAGGTCATGGAGAGAGGGACAGGATTGCCAGCTGAGGAGAAGTGCTTCTTTCGTTTGGTATGGAGAATTGAACTCAGGATCATATACTTGCCAGGCAGGCCCTGTGCCACTGAGCTACATCCCTGGCCCCAAGGGCTTCATTTCAAAGAAGTGAGATTTAAACCAAATCTTGAAGGAGGTAGGAGGAGCAAGTTATTTGAGTATCTGGGAGAAAAATAGTTCTAGCAGAGTCCAACAAAGACAACATATCTGATGTGTTCCGGGACAGGCAGGATGGCCAGTGAATGGCGGCAGAATGAGAGAAAGGAAGAGATAGCCAGGCATGTTGGTGCACACCTGTAAATTCCAGTACTCGGAAGGCTGAAGCAGGAGGATTGTGAGTTCAAGGCAAGTCTGGGCTACACGGCAAGTTCCAAAACAGCCTGCTACAAAGTAATACCTTGAGTTACTCTGAGGAGTTTGGCTTTTGGATTTGTCTGTTGGCATGATGGTTTAAAGCATCAGAAAACTTTTGTTACCTCATAGATTCAGTGCCTCAGGGTCTCTCATGAGATTGTGATCATGATGTTGGCCAGAGGCTGTATTTATCTGAGGACTGCTTCCAACATCCTGTGCCCAGCAAGTTGATTAGTTCAGAAAGTTGTACTCGCAGGAAGCTTCCATGGCTTTTATGACCTGACTTTAAGAGTCATGCACCATATACAATGATTTGCAAAATTTGATGGGTTATATAAGTCAGTCACCTGCAATATGGGAGGGGACTAAATAACAATGTATTTCTTTTGGTACCTGGGATCAAACTCATGACCTCACACTTGCCAGGCAGGCACTTATGCTGCTGGGCTAAATCCCTGGCCCTGAGCTAGATCCCCAGACCAGGAATGTAAATGCCAAGCAGCAAGTACTGTGAAGGCCTCTCTAAGGCTGACTGTTCCAGTTACCCTACTTAAAAGATGGTTTTCAATATATGCAAAGAGACAATTTGCCAAGTTCAACTGCATCCCCTTTTGCAGAGAATATATAAATGCAGCCAAATTCAGGGAACTGACATTTCTCTAATTTTGACTTCCAAGGATCCTAATCTATCACAGACTCTGATCTCAAAAGAAAAAAAAATCCAGAAAAGAAAAAGAAACAAAGAAGAAAAAAAATCGTTTCATTATCACATCTAACAACAAAAAGTCTTTCACAGGATTATCCATTCAAATTCAGAATTAATTCACTGTGTACAGCTTTTTTTCCTTTGCTTTTTCCATTTACCTTACTATGCTTCACATTTTAGTTTTTAGCCTAGACCAGAATCATTCCCTTGGAGGCATCTTGGGAATATGTGTTTGTTGCCCAGGGACACGCAGGTTGATCTCTCCTGGCAGATAAAGGACCAAACCCCAGGCAGTTCAGTCATTTGCAGTCTGTGAGATAACTCTGCATGTGACTTGATCCAGGCTCCAAACAACTTTTAAATGTGCCACTAGATATTTATAGACATGAAAAAACCCTGAAATTTAGAGTATATTTTAAATGTAATCAGAAGACTTTTTTTTTGGGTACTGGGAATTGAATTCAGGTCCTTGTGCTTGCCAGGCAGGCAGGCACTGATGCTGCTGAGCTATGTCCCTGGCCTCATCAGAAAACTTTTTAAACATGATTTTTGTTAAATACAATGTGAACAGTAAGAATGAAAGCACTAGCCAGGCCCGGTGACACATGCCTGTGATCCCAGTACTTAGGAGGCTGATGCAGGAGGATTTCAATTTCAAGCCCACCTCATCTCAAAATAAAATAAAATAAAATAAAATAAAATAAAATAAAATAAAATGGACTGAAGATGAGTGCTCCAGTACTGGATTCAAGCCATAGTACTGGAAAAAGAAGTCAGAGGGAGAAAAATCTTCTTAGTAAATTAAAGGAAGATTACATGTAATTTGTTTTGTTCAGTTCTTCACCAGAAATGTTCACTGTTTTGGAAAATCACATTGCTGAAGGTCATGCCGTTCATGGTAATTGAATCTTCAAAATGTCTGTGTTTGTTTTCCTCCATGGCTGTCACATTATTGGTGGCTTTACCTTTGGGAAATAGTTTCAGATTGTTTCATTATGTCTTCCCATGTAGTTCTCCCTGGTTAGTTACCTATTGAAATATACCCTAAGTTTGATTCTCTATCTTTTTTTTTTTTTTTTTCTGGTACTGGGATTGAAACCCGGGGACACTCCACTGAGCTACATCCCCAGCCCTTTTCATTTTTTTTTTTTTAAATTTTGAGACAAGTTCTCACTCACCTATGCAAACAGGGTCAGACTTGTAATCCTCCTTCTGCCTCAGTCTCCCTCAGTGCTGGACCAAGGAAAGTGTCACCTTGCCTGGCTGAGCCCCTCTTCCTACTCCAAATCTTCCTCAGTCCCTCTTTGCATTGCACCCAAAAAGTAGACATCATCACCCCCATTTCCAGGGGAAGAAACAGACTCAGCTTCTTTGGTGGGTTGATAGCTGGCAGTCAACTTGTGACAACCAGCTGAACTGAATCAGTGGGTACTGGGTGTGGGTTGTTGCCTAGGATTGTTACCAACAACATAAAAAAGGAGAAATGGAGAGGAAGAAGTAGGTGTTGTTGGTTCTACTGGAGAAGCATGTCCCACTATATTTCCTGATATGAACTCAGTTGTTATTATCAGAGAGGCTTGGAACCTCACTGTCACTGAGGTTAGCTGTGGTACTTTTCAGGGGAGCTCTGATCTTTACCTTGAGCATTGTTTGCTGGCTCCAGTGCAGATCCTTCAGCCTGCTGGCACAGATACTTCATCAAGCTGGGGCAGACTTTCTAGATTCCACCACTGGCCTTTGGGCCTTCCCAGCACAGATCTGTGAAACAGACTTGCTTGGGCTCTGGGCCTCCAGTTGGACTCGTGGAGAATATTGCCGTGGGCTCTAGGTCTTCAACTGGACTCATGCAGGATATTGCCTTGGGATTCAGGCTTCAACTGGATTCTTTGAGTCTCTAGTGTTTGGACAGATTTCCCCACTCTTTTGTCTTTTGATTCTTTGGGTGACTACTATAAAATAATCCTATAAATTATGTTTCCTGTATTGTTTTCCTTGCAAACCTTGACTACAACAGAATTTTGTACCAGACAAGTAGAATCATTGGTAGGGCTATACCTGAATATGTGGTTCAAGAGCCTTTGGGAATGACTTGTGGGAAGACTTTAGAAAGGTTTGGAGATATCATCTAAAAGAGTAGCACTGGAATGCCTTAGGCAGGACTGTATGGGAGATTTTGGTCAGAATTCAGAAAACCAGAAGTTTGATAGAAATCCTGCTGGTAAAGACCAGGCTTGGGAGGTTTCTGTTGGGATGAACCACATTGGGTGCTGGACTCCAGATGATGTATGTTGTGGCTTAGCTAAAAGTTTGTCTGCATTTGGCTCATATTCAGAGATTTTGCCTGAGACTAAGATTAAGGGTAGTTGACTAATCTGGCAAAATAAATTTCAAGGCAAGTTGGGGATTTAGCTTATCAGTATGAGCACCTGCCTGGCAAGTGCAAGGTAGTGAGTTACAATCCTCAGTACCAAAAAAAAAAAAAAAAATTCAAAGCAGTTTAATGCTGAAGCAGTGGCAATGGCCAGATTTATGTTGAGAATAAAGAGCAAATAGCCCAGCAGAATGATTTCAAACATTGTGAGTTTGGCCAGAAAATAAGCTCCAATAAAGATGTGGGTTGCAAAGGTAGAGCAGAGGAAATCTTGATTTCTGAGAAGGAACAGGGGAATAGAAGTGATGGCCTGAGGGCATCATAAGAAGCAGAAAGTCTCCATCCTTTACAGCCTCAAAACTGCAAAAGTGAAAGACTTTGCTTTGGTGAGAAAGCCAGAAAGGACCATATTCCAGATTGGTGGCAGCCACACTGTGTTCCAGAATGACAGTGGTGGTCACACTAGATTCCAGAATGGCAGTGGCATGCAGAATTTGTTCCTCAGAATTGGGTTCAGAGTTCTCAGTCATTTAGGCACCCAACTCCTACAGCCAACAGAGAAGAAAACCTGCTCCAGTTGGCAGCAGACCTTGGCATCATCCATGTGGCACTGGTTTCAGGTGCATGCAGAATGTAAGAGTTCTAAGGTTAAAAAGGCTTCCACCCAGATTTCAGAAAAAGGCCTGTGAGCCCCGGCAGTGTGCTCTTGAGAGTGCAATGTGTGACTATGTGAGGGTGAAGCCAAAGGTTCAGTGGAGACTCTAGAAGTTTGGAGAAGCCAGGGGCATGGATCATCTGAAGAAACCTGCAAAGAGGGAGAAAAGTGGGCCCAAGAGAGAAACCATGGGAGCTACAACCACCAGAAGTGCCATAGGTGCAGGGCCACACAAACCCTTTGAAGCCAATAACTTGCCGCAGATTGCTTTGGATGTCCCACATGTAACTACAGCACTTAATATTTGCCCTGCTCAGGGCTGGGGATTTAGCTCAGTGGCATAAGCGCCTGCCTGGCAAGCATGAGGTTGTGAGTTCAATCCCTGGTACCACAAAAAAAAAAAAAAAAAAATTGCCCTGCTGAAGTTTGGACTTGCTTTGGTCCCATTCCTTTGTATTCTCCTCTTTGTAACTTTTGGAATGGAAAAGTTTATCTTGTGCCATTGTATGTCAGAAGTGTTTAAGTTTTCATTTGTACAGGGGCTCACAGTTAAGAGTTTACCTTAAATCTCAGGAGAGACTTTGGACTTGGACTTTCAAACAATACTGAAATTGTTAGGACTTTGGTAATTCTTGAAGATAGACTAAATGTCTTTTGCATAAAGGATGTGAATGAGTCTTTGGTGTGTGAGTCTTTTGGGAGCCAGGGGCAAAGTGTTAAGGTTTGTGTCCGGATGGTCCCTCAAAGCCTCATGGAGACATGGGAGCAGGCATCTTGAATTTGCGATTGATACATGGCCCAATGCTGGGATTATAGATGTAAGCGCTACTCCCACCCTAGAGTGGATGTTGTCTACATACAATATAAGGGATACAAAGAGCCTTCCAGGCTTCTCCTTTTTTGCTTTTGTTGCTTTTGCTGTATTCTGCTGCCATGAACTGTTGCCCTCTGCCACGAGCCACCTTGCCTTGGACGCAGCAGATTATGGACTGAAACCTCTACAAACTGTGAGCTAAATAAACCTTTCCTTCCTTAATTTTGGGTGTCCAGTATTTTGTCTCAGCAATTAGAGAAAAGTAACCAAAATAGCTTATACAGTATAGAAAGGACACAGGAGTTTTCTTCAAAACCCCATCCTGCTTCCCGCAAGGGCCAGATAGTCCTTTCCAAACCCAAGCAGGTATGTGTCTCCTCATTTTCTATTCTTTCTTAGTTACTTTCTTGTTGCTGAGACAAACTATCCAGCAACCATAAGTTAAAGGAAGAAAAGTTTATTTTAAATCACAGTTTGTAGAGGCTTCAGTTCATAGTCACTTGATTCCTAGGCTAGGTGACATGGTAAAGGGCCATTGAAGAAGAGAAACAGTCCATGGTCTGGCAGACAGGAGGCAGCAGCTCTTTCAACTTTCCCTTTTTAGTCCAACCAGGCTTCAAGTGTATTTGTTGGTGCCACCCACATTAAGGGTGTTTTCCCTCTTCAGTAAACCTATCACCCACTCCCTAAATTGTGCTAAACCCATCAGTGGAGTAATCTAGTATCACACCCATAATCTGGTCACCCTCAACAACCTCACCTATGAGTGTCTGAAGGTTTGGGGGACATCTAAATACAAGCCATAATATATTCTTTTGTCTTTGTTTGTTTTGATTTTTTGAGACAGAGTCTTGCTTTGTAGTTCAGGGTGGCTTTGAACTCACTATGCAGCCCAAACTGGCCTCAAACTCATGGTGATCCTCCTTCCTCAGCCTCTCAAGTGCTGGGAGTACAGTCATATATCACTACGCCCTGCTCTTTCTATCATTTTTTATGCCTTTGAAGGCTTGGAGAAGAAGGAGGGCCAGACCCAGTTCTGGCCAGATGGCAGGGTAATGAATGACTCTGATTTAATAATTTGTTGCTTTCCTCTTAATTAAAAGGCTTTTCCCTAAATGATTTGCTGATCACACAAATAGATACACTGGTTGGGTGAGGAGTGGCGGTCCAGGGAAATATACACTGAGGAGGAGATGGATAAAGAGATGTCAGATGGGCTGAAGATGCCTACCCTATATGCACTGGGATGGGCCTGGCTTCGGGGGCTCCCTGCTGTGCAGATCTGAAATGAGTTTGATCCAACAAGCCTTGGGAAAATGATTCTTCTCTGAGTTTACCTGGAAGCTGATTTAGCCATGGGGCTTTTTAATTTCTAAGATCAAGGTATGAGTTTTATGTTGGCATGTTGGCACAAGCTGTAATAAAGAGGCTGAGGCAGGAGGAGGACAGTTCAAGGTCTACATAGTGAGATCTTATCTCAACAAATAAAACAATAAATAAGGGCTGGTGATTCAGTCAGGGTAAAAGGCCTGGGTTCAAATACCAGTGTTTCCAAAAATTTTTTCATTTTATCTAACATGTGGCTTTATATTCAGTTGCCCCATAGCACTGTCTGGCCTTGGGAACAATCAGGTGGCTTTTAGACCATTTTAGAAGTAACCTAACTTACATGTTTGATATGCAAACACAGCGGTAGAAGTGGAGGGAATGGGTCACTCTTCCAAATGGTGTATGTTAATATCTACAGTTGTATTCAAAGGACACTGCCTATTTCTTTGGAACAATCACAACTTAAAGTCCCTGTGTCTGAAGCCTACTTTGCAGAAATTATCATATAGAGGCATATTTTCAAAGTCTCAAATGTAATTAGAACCTGTTATTGGTAAGTGCTAGTTAAAGATTTAGACTGTGAGTTTGTTCATGAGGGATTGGTTTGGTTAACATGGACACTGTCCCCCCCCCACCCCTGCCCTTTCATAGCAGCTGAGAGACTAAGATACCAAATTTAATCAGAGCGCACTTAGGATCTCTACCAAGGGACTTCTGGCTCTCCTGGACTTGTTCAGACTTGTTACAAAGACCCCAATATCATATAGGACAGCATCCTGCCAAGCTACAATTACCTGATAAATAACAATCTCTTGGGATGGAGATGTAGCTCGGTGGTAGAGTATTTGCCTAGCTTTGCACAAGGCAGTGAATTCAGTCCCTAGTATTGAAACTAATATTATAAGCTCTCTCTTCTAAGCATTATTTCATTCATTTAATTGTATTTTCCTCAGCATTTGTGCCTCTGTCAGACTGCGTCTTTCTTGCAATAAGCACCATCTTCTCTAGTATTGCTGGATGTCAAATTCCTATGTAGCCTGCAGAAGTCAGTCCAGATGCTACTTCATCCCCTTACGTGCCTTCTTCCATATTCTGTATGCATCCCCATTGGAGCCCCTCACTAAATCTCTACAGCAGCCAGGCCTGCTGGTGCATGACCATAATCGCAGCACTTTGGGAGGCCGAGGCAGGAGAACTGCAAATTTGAACCCAGGCTGGGAAACTTAGTGACTTAGTAAGAACCTGTCTCAAAATAAAAAATATAAAAGGTGGGGTATGTAGCTCAGTGCAAAGGCTGGGTTCATTCCCCAATACCACAAACATAAATAAATAAATAATCACTCTCCAAAGCCATTTATCATAGGTCCTTTTGTATTGTTTTTCTTTCAGTTTTTATTATTAGTACCTGTTTACATTCCATAATGATTACATTCCTTGTGGGAAGTTGGTGCATGGACATAGTGTATCTTAATTCCTTTTTCATTCCCTTTCCCTTCTCTCTTCCCCTCTCTCCAGCTCTTGATCCTCTGCCCATTTGAACAAAATCTATCTCCTTACATTCTATTATTTACCTTTTATTTTGTTTTTTATTCATATGTTGGATTTTTCATGTGGTATTTAAGCTTTGTCTGATTGATTTTGTTTAACGTTATGGTCACAGGTGCATCCATTTTCCTGCAAATGACCCAAGTTTACCCTTCTTTTTGGCAGAATAGTACTCCATTAGGATATTTGTATTATGGGTCTGACATCTTCCTCTCTTCCCCGAGAGAGTAAATTCCTTGAGACAAAACACTGTTTTAGTGTTCCTGCTCCACCTATTAGTAACAGTATCTTGTGCACAAATAATAGACTTAACTGCAGAAAATTACTACTTTATTCCTTTGTTATTGTTATCTGTACCATATTGTTTTCATTACTATACCTTTATAACACATTTTAAATACTAACAATAGAAAAATAACTTACACTTATTGTGTATCATATTCAATAAAATGGCTTTATTGCTTTACATTATCTCATCTAAGCCTAACAGAAAGTATATGGGATAGGTATAATTATTTCTACATGATAGATGAGAAAAGCAAAATGTCAACAGATCAACTTACTTCAAAAGAATAGAAGTTGAATGTAGTGGTACACACTAGTACTCCTAGCACTCTGAGGGGGCTAAGGTAGGAGGATCATATGTTTGAGCCCAGCCTGGGGAACTTAGCAAGACCAGCTGTCAAAAAAAAAAAAAAAAAAACCAACTTATAATTAAAAATGGGCTAAGGACGTAGTTCAGTGTGAAGGTTCAAACCTTGTACTGAAAAAAATAAGACAAATCTAAGCAGAAAAGCACAAAGCCATGTATGTAACACACTGCCATTCATATGGAAAGGAAGGAGAATATGTTTTGATTTAAATGTATGTAAAACACATCTGGAAAATATACAAGGAATGAATGGCACTGGCTTGTACTGGAAGGGGATAGGATGGCTGATAGACAGGGATGGGAGTAGAGCACAAGTTTTAGTGACTTGGGTCACTAAAACACAGAATTGGAGGCCCACGTTGAAAGAAAAGAATACCACAAAATTATGAATACAGAATTAGTTATAGGACCTTAGGTTGGGTACTTACAAATGAGATAGTCAGAAAGTTGCAGCTTATATAGTTTTAGGTTTTAAATCTGTCTCCATCAGGAAGGAAACATTTTACTGTATATCCTTTGTACATCTATGGAGTTTGAAACATGTAAATGAATTGCATATTTTAAAAAATATATATATATATATATATATAAAATTTTTAAATTAATATTTTAAAAGACTATTTCTCCACCTGATAGTATGAAATGGGCCTTTAAAAGATTTCAAAAGGCAAATAGCTACAAGCAGACAAGGACGTTTAGTAGCTAGCTGGAGGGGGCACTGGGAAGGAATTCTGGAACTGATGCCTAATGGAAGCAGAGCACCAGGAGGTGGGAGTTCATTCCCCTCACCCAGACTGTGCCAAAAGTCTCGAAGGCTTTGAGTGCTCACTGGACTTCACATCGCTTTCTATTCACATAAGGTTAAGAAAGAGTGAGCTTGCTTTTTCAGAAGCTTACATAAGAAAAATAAAATAAAACTCAAATAACATTGAACTGCCTGCTAAGAGGGAGCTGATTTCCTGGAAGCCCGTGCTAAGGACCAGTGAGGGCAGCGGAGGTGATGCTAATGCTCTTTCCCAAATGGAGCTGATGGCCCGTGGTTTTCTTTTATTGCATCCAGGAGAGGGAGGTCCCTTACTGCAAACTACCTAGAAAGGCTTCATGCTCTCAACTGCTCAATTAGGATAATTTACATTCATGATGAATGGAATGTTTCCTCCTCCCTGGGTTGGTCTGAGAATGCCTCTACCAGATGCAGGCATCCATCTGTCTGGCTTTCTGTCCTCACCACCCTGAGGTCTGAATCCCCCCCAGGTCAACAGGCACATAAAATAGCTGGTGAGCTCCCTTCATGCTGCTTCTTCCTGAGAACAAAACCGATCTGAATTTGTGAAGAATTTGGACTGGATGCTAAGAGGAATCTTTTGACAGTAAAAAATATTGGAGTAAGGAAAGGAAGGAGTCACCTTTCCACCAAGTCCTATAGAGTTCCACAGTTTCAGTGGTCATTTAAATGTCTGAATGACCATGGAGACAGGACGCAGGTCACAAGGTCGTAAAATTTCCCCTACTCTTGAAATTCTTTGTAACTGAATGGGCCTTTGTTTGCTTGGATCTTGTTTCCTTTTGGTCAGGTGCATCTCTTTCTTTTTCTAAGTAAGACCACTCAGCTATAAAAAGAGAAGGCCATTGGTGGCCATAGAAGTTTTTTAAAAAAAAACATGAATGCAGATAGAGTAGTGGAGGAAAATACAAATTTTTTCACTTGTCTATTAAGAGTTAAACTCAAGCCAGATGCAGTTGTGCCTGCCTGTAATTCCAAAACTTGGCAGGGTGAGGCAGGAGAGCTGCAAGTTCAGGGTCAAGGTCAGTCTGGACCACATAGTAACATCCTGCTTTAAAACACAAAACCAACCAAACTAAAAGGGTTGAACCCAAAACCAAGAGGAACTCAAAGAGCAAATTCCTGAAAAATAAATTTTAGTTCCATGCTCTGGGCAGGTTGGGTGTAAAGGTAGAGAGGCAGAGGGTAAAAAAAGACAAACAGTAAATAAATGCAACATAAAATGAAAAATAGAGACACAAGAGACAAAGCACAAACGTACAGAATCAAGAAGAGAAATGCCCAACGATGGCGGGATGGACAGAGGGAAACGCAGGCAAGCTTTCATGGGATTGTGTCTGCCCCCTTCTGGTTGGCAAGGATATTGCAGTTTGTTAACGACTTTTAATCCAATGGTAAATTTTCACACATCTAGACCTATATCGCCACGTAGGCAATTGCTCATGGATGAATAAAATTATATCAGAAGTGGACTCCTGAGCAAGGGCTGGTGACCTTCCTCTGTCATAAATTCTACAGCAGCATCCTGGATTAGCTGTTTGAGCTCCAAAGTAATTTACATCTTTGTAAAAGCTATTAGCTTCCTTCACTATTTTTCTTTAACAGTCATGAAATAATATAATTATTTTAATCATATTTCCATAAAGAAACTGCCTATTACTAGGCATGGTGGTGCAAGCCTATAAGCCCAACCTCTCAGGAATCTGAGACAGGAGGATTCTGAGTTTGAGGATTCTGAGTTTGAGACTGGGCTACATAGCAGCAACTCCCAGGCAAGTCTGAACTATGTAACAAGACTCTGTCTCAAAAAACAAAACAAGACAAGACAAAACAAAAAAACCCACAAGCCAGGACATACAGCTCAGTAGTTGAGGGTGCTTGGGTACGATATGAAAGAAGAGGAAGTGAACAAGCCATACACTATATAAAAAATAATCTTCCATAGGAAACTTCTAAGCCAATTTCATGTCCATTGCCACCAAAGGATAGTGTGCTGGGCTCAGAGATGGAGAGGAGATGCTGGAGACTCCCTCTGCCATGGACATAGTTTGTCATTTGTGAAATTCATGCTTAGTTTAATTCTCATTATGAGATAATAAGCAGGGATCTTTCAGAGGTGATGGATTACTATATTAGTATGTAAGTGGTTCTCCAAGAGCTGGTCTGCTATACAGACCAGTTGGGCTGACCTCGTGTGCATTTCCTGCATCACCTCAAGACTCTGCCAACAAGGAGATCATCATCACCAGATGTAGCTTTTGAGCTTGGACCGGAACCATGAACCAAAATAAAACTAATAGACCCTACTTGTCTAGCACAAGAACACAGAGCGGTACAGTTGTGTAACCATGACTCAGCACAGGTAAACACACGCGTGCTGGTTACGGCACTATGTAAGAATGTAAACATGAGATAACAACCTGTGTAAGAATTATACAATAAAGACGCAGGCGGCTCTGGCTCTGGCTCTCTGCTCGGCTCCATGCTGCCTGCTGTTGTTGCTGATGTCCTGCACATGTGTGTTCTTTAACCTTGGGGCATCACCCACAAAAATCTCCCTTGAGCACCCCCAAGTGAGCCAACAATGACTTACCCGGTTTTTGGTATCATGCAATCAGCAAAAGAAAACAGATGAAGACTCCATCAAAACAGCCTTGCAGTTTGATTATCCAGGCCCATCTGCACAGCTGTTCTCCAGGCTCTTGCTGCGGCTACCCCTGGGCTTCCTGCAGGGCACCCTCCAGTCTGCAGCAAAAGCCAACTTCTGAAGACACATAGAACATTGGCTCATCCTGCTCTGGTGTGAATCCTTTTGGTGGCTTCCCACTCCCCTCAGAACAAAATCTAGACTTCTTTCCATGGCCTGTGGGGACACAGAGACTACCTGCCCTCCTTCCTCTGAAGACCCCCCACCCTGGGCCTCTTCTCCTCTCACCCCAGTCATGACAGCCCCCTTACAGCTTCTCAAACTCACCTCAAGCTTCTGTTTGCCTCTGATGTGTGCAGCTACCACCTGTCCCCCTACAGTTTCAGTTCAGTGCCTCCCTTGGGAGACCCCTTTCCTGACCTCTCAAAGTATTTCCTTCTTCAGTTTCTACTTGGGCCTGTTGTTTAGGTTCTTCCCATCACTAACATTCATCTCTCCCTCTTCCTCATTTAGACTGTAAGCTCTGTGACACAAAGGGGACATCTTCGGGTTCTCATTCTTTGCTGGAACCCCAGTACCTTTGCACAGTGTGTGGCTCCTATTAGGTCCTTGAATTTTCATTCTGGGATTATATGAATGAATGCATGAATAAAGTGAAATTTGTGATATTGGAAGAACAGGAAAAGTGACAGCTTACCAGTCTAAGAAAACTGGAACAGGGTGTCGAGGGGGATGCTTTTGGCAAAAAAATGTACAGAATTGTCCCAGCAGAAAATGCACCAGATTTGAGAGGGAGGCTTGTGAAGTAATCACAGCTAGGAAGCCCAAACAGTGAGAGAAATTAAGACATTCAGAGAACCCTCACACCATACCATGGGATGCCGGGTATTGGAATCCTTCTGTGATTCTGTCACTAAACTACATTTAGGGTTTGAGCGGAGGGCAGTAGAAGAAGGCAGACAAAAGGAGGGAGAAAACCAAACTGTCAGACTCAAAGCAATTAAGTCCATCAGAACGGAACAACCGCTAAGGAAGGTGAATTTCTTGGCTTATAAACCTTTGCATCACTCCTCTGTGCCTTGGATATGCAAATGCCTTCCTGACTTGTGCAGGAGGAGAGGGGAGTTTCCTCATCCATGCTGAACCAGCATCTGCTCGCTCCGCTCTCGGAGTCTCCTCACCGTGCTCTAGGTGTAATTAACCCAAGTGGTGGCATACATGCCCTTGAGCTGTCTGTCAAAAAATCCCTCTCCAAAGGCTGTCAGGCCCTCTCCAGGGAATCAGCAAAGGAGGAAGAGGGAAGCCCAGCCTCACATCATAAGCAGGGAAGCGCCCTGGAGACACTTTAAACCATTTTAGGTGTCAGGCATAGCTGTCAAGCAAGGGCAGGCAAGCAGGAACCATGGGTCTGTGTGATTCAGGTCTAGGGTGGGCCCTAAGGCACTGTGGCCCCCTCCCTTCTCCTCCTGCCCGTCCTCTCTGCCTGGGCTGGCTAATCTGCTGGGCTTCTGTGTCTACCTCCAGAGAGAGGAGACCAAAATCTCTAAGGTCCTTTCTGAATTTTCTTTTATGGGTCAAGAAAAGTAGACAGATTCTCTCAAATGTATTAGAAACACTGCTGTCACACTGTGAGGACCCCAGAGTATACCAAGGGGAGAATTAAGAGTTACAGACTGGAAAGAATATGTCTTCAATGCCGTGCTTGTCCTCAAGAGACTCGGAGTCCAAGATAACCCAGTGACGTTGTGGAATCCTAAGGGACTTCAGTTGCATCCGAGAAGGACAAATTCATACCATTGAGGTCTTTTTGTAATCATTGCCACCGTGTGTTTGTCTGTATTTCATAGGAAACTCTCCACTAAGTGTTCTAAGGAAGGAAGGGAGAAAGGAAGAAAGGAGGAATAAAGGAAGGAAGGGAAGAAGGAGAAGGGGAAGAGCAGAGGAGGGAAGAGGAGAGCTGAAAAGGGAAGGGGAGGGGAGGGCTGGGAAGGGAAGGGGAAAGGCAGGCAGCCTAACTGAGAAGCAGGAGTTGGCCATCCTTGGATGTAAGCCACAGAGACCGACTTTGATTAAATTATGCCCCTCCCTCTCCTTCCAAAACAAACCTGTCCAGAAGGCGAAGGGCAGTTCCTAAGGACAGCAGAACCATGACTCATGAATAACAAGGTCAGAGGAACGCTGGAAAGCTGGGCCAGGAGCGAGGGGACAGCATACATTCAGGGCCCCCGCTGACCTACACTGGTGTGATTGCTGGCTTTTCCCCTGCCCGCACTGGCTCCCACGGTAACTTTCCGGAGAGGCGCTTACTTTCACTCATCATCGGCAGGCAGTCTCCCGGGTTAGCAGCCTCCCAAGCCGGGATGAAACCGGGAGGGGCAGTTACTGTCTAGAAAGATAAAGAACAGACGACCTTGCACCCACGGAGCTGCACGGCTGCAGGAGCACAAAAGCCTCACACGCGGAGCTGGTGCATGATTCTGTATTCGGCTGCCACTTCTAATGGTACTTTTTTCATGTTCAAGCTCTGGCTTCCTTTTACTTAGGGTCCAATTGCCTTTCATGGGATCTGTGCACCAATCTGGCAATACACAGCCAGAAATCGAATACCCTTTCCGGGATACCAAGCCCCCTGCTTACACTTGGCTGGCTACACTGCGCCCGGCACGAGGGTCCCTGGTACAGGCCGGTAAATGTAGGCTGGAAAACCACCTGCACTCTGCCTGAAGTGAGCCCCGGAGAAAGGCTGCTCCCCAAGGCAGGTAAAAGGGGTGTGTGCATGTGTATGTGCAACACATAGGGCTGTGTTTCCCCAAAATTCATGTGTGCAAAACCTAAACCCTTTCTTTTCTTTCTTTTCTTTCTTTCTTTCTTTCTTTCTTTCTTTCTTTCTTTCTTTCTTTCTTTCTTTCTTTCTTCAGTACTAGGGATTAAATGCAGGGCCTTCACGCTGAGGTATATCCCCAACCCATTTTTTATTTTTGAGTTTGAAACAGGATTTCATTAATTCACCAAATTACCCAGGCTAGGCTCCAATGTGTGATTCTCCTGCCTCAGCCTCCCTGAGTGCTGGGATTATAGATCTGTACCCTTAGGCATGGCTATAAAGCCTAATTCTCAGTGTATTTGGGGATGAGCCCATTAGGAGTAGTTAAGGCTAAGGAAATCATAAGATGGGACTCTGGCATGATAGAATTGATCTTTTTTCCTTTCATTTTCTTTGATTTTCAGTACTGGGGATTGAACCTAGAGCCTTCTTTTGAATGAAGCTATATTCCCAGCCCTTTAAAAAATAAAAAAAAAAAAATTTTTTTTTCAAACGGGATCTTCTTAAATTGCTAAATTGCCCAGGCTGGGCTCAAACTTATGCTCTCTCTGCCTCACACTTCCAGAAGAATGAGGGTCTTTATAAGAAGAGATGACATGCCTTCTTCCTCTCTCCTCCCCTCCCTCCCTTCCCCTGTTGCCAGGCAAAGATACATCCATACCTCATTTTCTCACCTATGAAATCAGAGAGCTCTAAAGTGCCATGTGGAATTCAGTGTGAGGCCATGGGTTTCATCTCTAGCACCATAAAGAGAAGTGGGCAGTGGTAGAGCTTGCCGAAGGTTCTGGGTTCAAAGTCTCTAGCTTAAAAAGTTCAACACAGCCACATATCTGTAACTATCTATCCATACATATATGTTTATTGCTAAACTTTGTCCTGAGCCACTTTTAATAGGAGCAGGTGGACTGCTTTTATGGTTGCAGATAAAATACAGCACACCTAGTTGAATTTCAGATGAACAACAAACCCTTTTTCTTAGTACTATACTTATATCACATGCAATATGTGGGACAAATATTTGGGACATTTGTTAAGTCTAGCAATTCTAGCTATTTCTCCTCTATTCTCCAAATACTGCAGCCTTGTAAAGGGATAGAACTGGACCTATTTATCTCTGGATTCCCTTGCAATGGTGTGAGCCATATTTTGGATTTATGGACTGAAAATTACCAGATTTTATCTCTTTAAATTTATCTTAAAATTATTAGTACATGTTTGCAGTTCTTAATCATTACATTCACTCTGGGGAGTTAGTATTACATATAACATATCTTAATTCTTTTTACTCTCCTACATCATCTCTTTTAGGAAAAAATAGCTTTTTATCTTGCCAAATAAATGTACTTATCAGTAAAACATTAAAATAAATATTAGTTAAAAAGAAAAGCCAGCACCCATTAAAAAGAGAAAATAGAATCCAGTTAAACACTAAAAATTATAAAATAAACTCTAAGGTTTTTATATTTAATAAGAAAATTTAGGAGTCAAGGACAGGGGTAATAAAAAGCTTTACTATGTGCTTTGTACATGTACAAATTCCCCCACCCTGTAACCACTGAGTGCTGCTAACACACACTAATAAAAACTGGGAAACAAAAGGCAGAACAAAAAACCAGTTTCTGGGAAAACTGACAAGATCATCAGATGACATCTCAATTGGTGAGTGGTGTGTATTCACTTCTGTCTCTAACTCCATGGAAAGTAAAAGACAAAAGCCTTCACACTAGGGTGGTGGAAAGAAATCAGAAAGTAAATGAAACAATGTCTAAGAAAACAGCTGATGAAACTCACCCCACAATTCATGAAGAAAATCTGTCTGTTCAGATACAATCAATAAAACATAGTACAATCTGAAAAAAAGAATTAGCTTTACAAAATATAGCCTAGTGTGGTGGCACATGCCTGTAATCCTAGCACTCAGAAGGCTGAGGCAAGAGGATTCCTATAAATTTGAGGTCAGCCTGGACTACATGGTGAGACCTCGTCTCAAACTTAAAAAAAAAGAAAAAAAGAAAAAAAACCCCAAAATAAAACAAAAACTAAACTATTCATTGCATTGTCCTTTGGTGTTTGTTTCTAAGGTAACCAGGGTAGGTTTCAAACCAGTTTGGTACCATTCAATTGGTTGGCATTTGTGATCTTTGGTTGTGTTGTTCACATTAAAGGTTTGTTCAACTTTTTAACTTTTTTGCTTTGACTACCAGGAAGCTCAAAGTTAAATTAGAACTCAACTGTTCTTACTATCCTTCCCTCCATTTTCATTTCTTGACTCCTGTGCTTTCTTCTAGGCCTTTATACTTTTTCAGTGAATGAATTTTCATTATAAATTGCCCAAAGAACTGAAATACAGAATTTCTTAAAAGCTTGTATACAGTGAAACCTCAACTGATGGTGCAGTTGAAAAGGAAAAGGTGACTATTTAATGGACCCTGATTAGTTTACCTGCCAAGGATGATTTTTTAAATACTGCATTATTACTTTAATTCCCTATTCTTCATGTTTTAGAATGCTAGAGCCACAAATGCAATCACATTTTTTGGTCCAGTTCCAGAATTACCAAATTGGGATTTCTGAGGGTAAGATCCAAGAATTTATAGGCATTGTAGCCGAAATTAGGATCCACTGGTCCACACAACCTCATAACATGTATCAAAATGTATACTATATTATAAGCCAGCTGACCAAGACCCAGGAGAGTGAAAAGAGTGTCATGTAAATGGGTGACAGGCATGGGGGAAGTGCAGAGCATCAGCTTTCTTAGCAAATTAACTGACTGTTAGGGACAGAAGGAGAAGGGGCAGGGGCAGGTGTCCACTAATTAGTTCCTATTCACAGTACTGTATGTGGCAGGAAATGGGAGCTGGGTGCAGAGAAATAATAGAGCTAAGATTTAGCTTGAATAATAGCAATATCCCTCTCCCATTTCTGCTGGGATTTCACAGTTCATTGAGCATTTCCCCATTTTATTTCCCTTTAACTCCAATAGTAAGGAGGTTTAACAAGGTGGTATTATTTTCCATCTCTCCAGATAAGAAATGAAGGCAGCCAGGAGTGGTGGTGCATGCCTATAACCCCAGCACTCTTGGGAGACTGAGGTAAGAGGATATGACAAGTTCAAGGCCAGCCTGGGCTACAAAGTGGATACATAGTGAGACCCTGACTCAAAAGACAAAAAAAAAAAAAACTGTCTAAAAGAAACTAAGGATAGACTATCAAAACTTGAAGACAAGTTTTCAATGTGTGATCATGAAAGGAAAGATTTCTTAAAAATAACAAGGAAGCAGGCAGTAACAATACAAAGGCTAGAAGATGACAAGAGAATCTACAATTTAAGAATAAGAAACATGAGTGAAGAAACAGAAATAAAAACAGGTGGATTACAAAGGCTGTCCACAGAAATAATTAAGGAAAACTTCCCAAGCATGGGAAAAAAAAATGATATTCAGATATATGAGGTATACAAAACTCCAGTCACCTACAACCAAAACAGAGCTACACCTAGACATATAATAATCAAGATACCAGAAATTTAATATAAAACCAGAATATTTTATTTATAAATTTTTATTTATAAAAGCTGTCAGAGAAAAGAAACAGATCACCTATAAAGGAAAACCCATCAAGTTCACGGCAGACTTCTTGACACAGACCATCAGATCAAGAAGAGCTTTGGAGCAAACTATTCCAAGCCCTGAAAGAAAATAACCTCCAGCCCAGATTGATGTACCCTTCAAAACTGTCACTAGAAATTAATGGAGAAACAAGATGCTTCCATGACAAAGAGGAACTGGGGGAATTTGTGACAACCAAGCCATCCCTACAGAGAATACTGAATGACATTCTAGAGAGAGAGAGAGAGAAAAAAAATACCAGGATTTCAGGAACAGTGGCAGAAAGGCCTCAATGAACAGGGCAGGCAGTAGAATGAAGAAGAAAACTAGACAAACAATGGCAGAAAAATAGCATAGCAGAAATGAGGCAGAGAAGGTTGGCTATAATCTCTAACATAGATGGCCTTGATACACTAAAAAAAAAATACAGGCAGAGTAGATCAGGAGGTAGGATCCATCGAGATGCTCTGTATAGGAAATATAATCAACCTGAGAGAGGGTTTATGGACCAAAAATCAAATATGAGAAAACAATGCTCTATGTGACAGGGAGCCAGAGAGAAATAGGGGCAACTGGACCACCACCTGCAGATAGGATGGAAAGACAGGATACTTATGTGCAGTAGAGAACTACTCAGCTATAATGAAGGAAAACCTTGAGGCTTTTATAGGTAAAGGAATACAACTTGAGATCAAGTCCAGGAGTGAGAAGGTTTGGAACCACTTAGGTAAAAAGCAGGTCACCCCCCCCCAATCTAAAAACTGAGGGAGTTGGTGGGATCCAAAATGTGCAGCACCCTGTGGGAGTGAAAGGGGAGGAATAGTCTAAAAAAAGAAGGCAGAGGATATTGTTAATAGTGTACCAGTACTTAAAACCCACATTACTCACACCACTCTGCTTAGATGGATTATATTCTGTTCCAGTTTGTCTACTTGTACTAGATTTGAGGGCACAGTTATCCCGAAAATATCAGGATAGAGTATGGTAATCATCCTTAATTTCCTATTAACTTAATCTGAAGCTCTGTGTAACTTACACTGTTTTACCATAACTGATCTTAATTGAATCTGGTTTGTTAGACTGCTGTTTTGTATTGACAGATTTTATTCAAAGCTGTTATGATTGATAGTATCAAGTCTGAGAGTATAGGCAACCACACTGAAGATGACAAGATTCACTAGGATACCCACTCTGGTTTGATTATTATCTGCCTTTGAAGTTTTACATTGTCTACAATGTTTTGTTTTTACTAATATTGTTATGTTCTGCTATATTCAATTATACTGCTATATCCAAACATGCCTGATGATATAGACAATTTTATTGAAGATAACAAGAGACAACACAGTAAGCATTATAGATCACCTTGTACTTTGGTTTTATATGACTTTTTGGTTTCATGTTCTTAAAGGAATTTGTTTTGTTTTGTCTTGCTATGTTTTGTTTTTCCCTCTAATACAGAAAGGATAGAAATACATATAGAATCATGCATGCATAGCTGTTTACAGTCTCACTGTTTGAATGTCTACTTTGTATAATTTAATTTTGTAACTTGAGCAACCATTTCTAAGAGGACAGTATGTAATTTATCAACTAGTGATTTCTTACTGTTTATCTTTTTTTAAAAAAATTCTGTATCATTTTTACCCTTTTCCTGTTTTTTTTTCTCTTTAAATTAAAAAAAAGAAAAAAATTAGAAAGTTTCCTTCTCAGACCTTTTTTCTATGTTTATGTGCATCTGTAGGAGAGATTGCTTTTCCTTCTCTTAACACACAGTTGCTGTGTGTTAAGAGAGTTTCTTAACATACTTTGGCCATTTTTTGCCAATCTTTAAGTAGAGATCTACTGCTGTTTTTAAATGAGCACTCTCGTAAGTACACTGAGAGTATTTACCACCAACGTATAATAAGAGTTGCTTGCAAAGGGTGTTGGTGCTCATAAGTGGAGGTGGGGCTTAAACTAATCCTGAAACTGTCCAATAAAAGCAGGGGCCTTGCAATCAGAATTCCAAACTAGCTTAATAAGGCCTGAGAAAGATATGGAAAAAACTGCTTTCCCATTTCTAAAGTGGGACTACAAACAGTTTGTGTTCCACAGGTTGTAGCAAGAATTATGTGAGATAATTTGTATTAACTTTCAGTACAATGACTGTTGATGACAATGACAATATGACAAAGCTAATTGTTCCAAGGTCCAGGAAGGTGGGAGTGGGGATAACATCAAGAATATCGCTACTAGGAATGGGTGCCCCGGTAAATACTTCTATTCAGTGCTACTTGGAATACCCTCTGGAGACAAGTCTGACAGCAAAACTCCAGTTTTCTTTTTCTTTTTCTTTTTCTTTTTTTTGTGTGTACCAGGGATTGAACTCACGACCTCGCACTTGCCAGGCATGCGCAGGTCCTTATGCCGCTAAGCTAAATCCCTTCAAAACTTCAGTTTTGGAAACATCAATGCTCCATCCAGGCTTTCAGGAGCCTGCACTTGGCTAAACCTTTGGGGAAACCAAGAACTACGACTCCCAGGGTGCACCACTTCCGCTCCCGCCATGGGGGGTCTCCCCTGAAAAACTACCAATCCTAGAAGGCTGTGCAGCATCCGGCTCGTCACTCCCATTATTTGATACGGAACTTAGGCCGCATTGCCCACTGGGAAGTGTAGTTCGGTAGTGATAGAGGCTTCCTGGCTCTGCCGCTGTAATAAGGCCGACTAGCCGGGAGTGCTTGAATTCCAGCTCTTTTAACCGTCCACCTAGAAGAGGAAACTGGCTCCGGAGGGTTGTGCAGACGCCCCTGGGCTCGGATCCTAGACCTCAGCGGGTGAGAAAGGGAACTAGAGCAAGGCGACTGAGGCGGACGATACTAAATGCTACGACGGAGGGAGAGGCCAAGGGGAGGGAAAATCCAAGTGGAAATAATAGGGGCGGAGTGGGGCGTGGCCCCCCTCCCCAGGAAACTGGGGCTAGTCGCGCCCCGGAAGTGGAATTGGGAGAGGTCCTAAGAAATACTGGGAGAGGGTTATCCATATGGTGGGGTGGCTTGAGGCTTTGGGGCTGATTAGTGGGGCTTAGCTCACCTGGACTTGCATCTGGGTAGTTTTAGAGCCCTGGTTGGAAAGTTGGGCAGCGGTGTGTTACCCCGGAAGATAGAGCTGCTGTGCGCTGCGAGCAAAGCCTTTCTGTGTCTTCTTCCAAACTGCTGGTGTTTGGAGGTGTAACGTCTCCGAGGGAGGATGTTTTGGGGAGCTGTGTTCAAAGGGAGTTCCAGCAGGGAAGAAAACCTTTGAATCCTGCAGCTTCCTTCGGAGGCCCAACAATACTAGTGAAGTACACCCTGTGTTACTATTTTAGGCATTACGGGGTGTGACTTTGGGTAGAAGTTTATTCGGAATCTTAATATAAAGGTAACCCAGCTCATAACACAATGTCTGGGATAAGTTAACTGAAGAACATTCGAGTGCAAAATGTAACGTACAGAATTATCCTACTTTGTAATAAATACCTTTGTTTCCTAAGTATGTGATAGGAAAAAACTGGATTTGTCGTTACTGAATTAACAGTAGCTGTTTATGACTGATGAGATTACAGTGGAATTTTTATCCTTTCCTGTATTACACCTTTATGTAGCATCTGGATTTTGTAAAACGAGCATTACTCTTTTTTTTTTTTCTTTTTTCTTATTCTTCCAAACCAGCCACTTGCTGTTGTGTTTTGGGAGTGAAGCACAAAGTCCAGCTGCTCTGGCTTGCACTAGGCCATGTGCAAATCAATGTACCAAGGATGTTAAGAGCACTGAAAACAAGGGGGGAATTTAGTGCGTGTTCTGTGTGAGGCTAATGCTTTCTTTCTTCTTCTAGGTTGAAAAGAGACAAGTGTCATGACGTGGTATGTGGTTGTTTGGTTTATTTCTGTCTAATCCATTATCCTTGCTGGTTTAAAATGTCACCTTTCTCATTATCTGATGGATTTAAGTTGCACGGCAGAACTCTTTGGGATTGGAGAATTTACCTTGGGTGGGAGATAGGAAGGAGAAAAATTTTGGAGCTGAAATACCTTTTTTGCTTTGAGTTTTCCATCAGGATCGTTATATACTGTATGTAATACTATCTCTGGGTGTGCAATTTTGAATTATAAAAGAAATGTTAGTATGTCGTTTACTTGTATTTATTCATTTCCTGGGACAAAACTTACTAAAATCAATATGGTGAATTTAATGTTTATTTCAATCTTTTTTCATTCACAGATTTTGCCAGATTCCTAGTTAAAGGTTGACATTTCTGCATAAGCATTTCCTTGTTAAAATGTCCTTGCCCCTTACAGAGGAACAGAAGAAAAAGATTGAAGAGAATCGACAAAAGGCTCTGGCTCGTAGAGCTGGAAAGCTTTTAACAGAACAGCTTCAGAGTACGGGCTCTGGTTCCTACGTTGCTGTCAGCACTTCTCAGTCCAAGGAAGGCTCTTCCCAAAATTTCTCTAGTGGGTCTTCTAAGCCAGAGAGCCATGATGCCCTTTTCAGCCAGCGCAATCTCCATAATTCATCTTGTGACCAAAGATCTCATAATTCCCACCAGTTTCAGCTCAGCACACCAGAGCAGGCAAAGGGGATATGGAAGAGCCAAGAGATGTCTACCGCCTGCCCAAACCAGGGCCCACCACGGCAGATGACTCTTCCTGGGCTCTCTCCACCCTTGGCACGGAGTCCTCCAAATGTCACTAACCAACAACTCTTTGGCTATAAGATCAGTCAAGGTCATTCTCAGGCTTTACATCAGACCAGGTTGACATCTGATGCTAACACAACTCCTGAGCTTTCGGCCAAAGCAAAGAGTTCCCAGGAGGCACCAGCTTCTTCATCTTGCCCGTCCACCAGGGATTTGGCAATAGAAGCCAGAACTGCAAAACCATCCACCTCAAGGCAGAGCCTTTCTGACATCCATGAAACAGGACTCCAACAAAAGTCGAGGACCTCAGCGCCAAAAGCAGTGAGCTCCCAAAAAGGGCTATGCATAAGAGAGGGAGACAGATTTTCAGTGAAGATTGGCTACAATGAGGAGCTCCTTGCTGTGTTTAAGAGTCTGCCCAGTAGAATTTATGGTAATGAGGCTTTTGTTCTGCAGATGTTTTTCCTATTTATAGACTCTCTTTTAATCTAACAGTTTCTCATAAATATTAAGAGAGTACATTGGCACATTCTGTCCATCCAGTTATTAAAATTTTTTCTATTTTAGCCAGCATTTCCCTTTATAATACACATTGTCTCCAACAGCTGCTGAATTTAGAAGCTGTCCTCTCTTGGCCAGAGAGAACCACTGAGTATTGAGAAGCCAGTTTCTCTGCCAGGTGTTTTAGATAATTGTAGTATGTGAGCCTAAGTACAGTTTTTTGAAGTATGCAGATTTTTTTTCAGTTTCAGTGAGGAAAATGGCTTGGCAGCAAGGTTAAGTAATAGGCCCCAGGTTTTTGGCATGGGGGAGAGAGCCAGATGTAGTCCATTTTGCCCCCTCCCAGCTATTCCTCATGTCACATTGCCTGACTATATCAGGATTTGGGGACCCAGGATTCTAATCCTA
Organism: Hydrochoerus hydrochaeris; assembly: GCA_004027455.1. NCBI lineage: Eukaryota > Metazoa > Chordata > Mammalia > Rodentia > Hydrochaeridae > Hydrochoerus > Hydrochoerus hydrochaeris. Next base: position 189,706 of record PVLA01000563.1, read on the forward strand.
ACTCTGCCCTTGGCCCCGTTAGGAAAGACCATAATGTCACAGGGCCTGAATTGAATTTTACCATAGGAAATAGAATAATTATGTACATTTGCTATTTGTCTTCTTTGAGGATTTTGTAAATGAGTAGGGACTTCCAGCTCCACTATTCTGAATTTGGCATTTTCAGAAAACAAGCTTTTATTGAGTGCCCAAGTGCAGTTTAAAACAGCAGCCATCTGTGTTGTATTTTATTTCAGATCCCAACAGCAAGATGTGGAACTTCAGCATGGCTGATTACAGTGCCCTGAGTAAGTAGATGCATCATTGCCACCGAGGAGGACGCTGTGCGCGGTGATGTTGCTCCATAGTAGTGGAGGATGTGACCTAGGGTGTGACATGTGTATCCTTACAGGTGGCAAGGACTTCCAGAGCATTCTCCCCATGTTGCTTCCCACTCCAGCCATCCCAGTGAGGTGGTTCCTTGGGTGAAAGTCATCACTAATGTTAACAAGAGATAGCAGCGAATGGTGTCTTCTGTTTACTGTGCTATTCTAAGCCCCTCAATTATGCTTATTCCTTATGTCAACCATTTTACACATGGGGAAACTGAGTCAGCAAGAGGCTGAGTCACTAATACAGGGTCAGCCAGGCAAGTTCCAGCCTTGTGTGTCCTGTTACCATCAGCCCCTGGTGGTACCACTTTCTTCTGAGACTTTGTTGACTGTCCTGTACCAGTAGTTTCATCGAGGTGCTCAGGTACACACCTCTGTCCAAGAGGCAGCCCTGGGTCTTCTCTTGTCCCGTTTTACCCATCCCTCCCTGTGACCATTCTGTGCCAGGTCAAGAAGGGAAATGATGCGCATGCTCAGATCACGTCGCTGTAGATTTAGGGTACAAGGTAGAACTCTCAGCACTCGCCAGTACAGTTTCAGGGAAATGATGCGCATGCTCAGATCACGTCGCTGTAGATTTAGGGTACAAGGTAGAACTCTCAGCACTCGCCAGTACAGTTTCTGAGGGGTGATGGGGCAGCTTCTGTAGACTTTCTTGGTTCTCTCTTTGGCTGCCTCCACTCCTATTCCTTCCCACTGTATTAGATTTTAATCCCAGGAGCGCTCTACTTCTGACCTGCATCTGCAGCCCTTTTATTTTCCCCAGTGCTAGGACTGAATGGGAGGCGAGCTACAGCCATGGCTTGTTTTTTTTTAAATTTTCAGGTAGACTCTTTCTAAGTGGTTCAAGTAGGACTTAAACTTGCGATCATCCTTCCTTGGCTTCCCTCAGATTACAGGCATGTGCCATTGTGTGTGGCTCTGCTTCATGAAATGTGTAGCAGCAGGTATTGTCCCACTCTTTGGTAGCTGCCGCCGCCTGATTCTGTATCTGGCCATGACACAGACTTGGGCGGGTGTGAACAACAGAGAAATTTTTCTTCACAGTCACGGGGGAAAGCAGAGGCTAAGGTGCAGGTGGGATTGCTGTCTTCCATGACTTTTCTCATTGACTGGGAACTGCACACATTCTATGTCCTCTGAATCTCGTTTCTCCTCCTGTAAAGTTACCAGTCATCTTACATCTTTCTGTTTTTTTGGTACCAGAATCAAACTCAGGACCTTGCACTTGCCAGGCAGGCACTTAGCGCTGAGCTATACCCCCAGTCCTCCTCACCAGTCATCTTGGGTTAGGACCCACCCTAATGATCTCATTAACTTTATGTTTTTTTTTTTTTTTAAGACAAGAGTCTTGCTAATAGTTTAGGATGGTCTTGAACTCACTATGTAACACAGGCTAACCTCAGACTCTTAAGTGATCCTCCTGCCTATTACAGGCTTGTGCCACCATGCCTAGTTTATTTTTGTTTTTTTGATGCAGTCTTGCTATATAGTTCAGGCTGTGCCTGCCTTAGCTTCCTGAGTGCTGGGATGGTAGCCATGCGCCACCATGCCCAGCTGTCTCATTAACTTTAAAGCTCCAGGGGCTCAGTTAGTGCACGGTTGCTTAAACAGCTTTAAAGACTCAGTGTCATGGCGACATTCTGCGGTCTAGAGCTGTAGGGCTCTTTGCAGGTATGTGTTGTAGCCCATTGACATTGCTGCTTTTTTGGAAGCCCTATTTTTTTTTTAATTCATTTTTTTTCCATGTTGGCAGGAGACCCAGTGCTATAGGTTACAAGTGCAGGCTTTGACACCTGGTATTCTTAGTGTTGCTAATTTTAGATTAGCAACTGGTATTTTAGATTCTCAGTGTTGCTAATGTTAGATTAGCAATTTTCCACTGTAGTGATTTTATTTTGTCATCTTTTTACTCCTGTTCTCTGACCTCAGTGTTTGGTGACTTAGATGTCCTCTGCTTTTTAAATTTACTTTTAAATTTAAAAGGTTTTCTGGGTGGTAAGGCTGCTTTTTTGTAGTGCTACGCATTTGAAAGCAGTGTTTATCAGACACAAAATTCTCTGTGTGACTTTTAGATGAAATTTATTGTTAGTGTTTGGCTCCTCTATAAACCTTGAAATCTCCTGCAACACGTTTGGATTTGTGCACTTGTCTTATATTTCCAGGTTTCACATAGGTTAATAATTACTGTGTCTTTTAAGTAGATGAGACTTTTTTCAGTACTGGAAAATGAAATCCAAGGCCATGCTAGACAAGTGCTCTACCACTGATTATACCTATTATTGATGTAATATAAAAAGAGTCATTAATTTTTCTATCATTTTGGTTTAGGTATACATCTGGATTTGCTTTTCTTTTTCTTTCTGCTGTGCTGGTGAGCAGACCCAGGGCTTCATGTGAGCTGGACCATCACACTACCCATGAGCTTCATCCCCAGCCTAGGGATTCTTTTTTAACTCTACCACACAGTCACTGTAGAACATACAGAAAGTATACTGACATGTAAAGAAGAAAAAGTATGCCCTATAATGTCCCCACTCAGCCACTGTTAACATTTTGATTGTTTCCTTCCAACCTTGTCTCTGTGCACTAAAAGAAATACATTTATATTTCACTTTTTCTTTTATTGTTCCAGCATTTTTAGTTTAATGAATGTTAACAGTTAATTGCATGATGAAAATGTGGGGGTTTTTACAGTGGACCATTATGACCTTCAAAAAATGATTTCATATTGAACATCATATTATTTTTGTGCTTTTGTCTTTTCCAAAATATTTTGGTTAAAAAAATTAATGGCTACATAACACTTCATTGTATGAATGTGTCATAAGTTCCTTAAATCATTTGCTTCCTGTTTAGTTTGCTCCTGGTTTTCCCAGGTCTGCATTTACACAGAACATTCCTGTGTGCAAGTTTACCTATTTTCAGTTGTTACTTGACAAAGATTCTCAGAAGTTAAATCATTATGAACCCATGCATTTATTGCCAAATTTTTCCAAAAGGTTTTATGCTCAACTAGTATTATGAATGTCTTAATATTTTTTTTTTGCCAGTTTTTTGGGAGGAGGGGTGTTTTTGCAGCACTGGGGATCAAACCTAAGACCTTGTAGGAAGGTGTTCTACCACCCAACTATATCCCCAGGCCCTCTGATTGGTTTTGTGTGTGTGTGTGTGTGTGTGTGTGTGTATGTGTATGTTTGTGGGTGTGTTAATCCTGCAATTGTGGTAAAATGGCTTTTTATTTCTCTGATTATTTGTGATATTGACATTATTCCAAGTGTTTTCTATCATTTTTCCTCCTATTTTGAGTTGGTTACATCTTGTCCCTTTATTCATGATCTTAATATTCGTTTTCAGCATGTGCTTTACATTTTTCATAAATATCATTATATGGTAGTTTGGCTTCCAATTCATTTTGTATTTTTGACAGTTTAATTATGTATAGTCAAATCTCTTGATCCATAAAGTGCATGCAATAAAGAAAATAATGTTCGAAGCCATCGTTTGTGGCCTGTTGGTCCTGTTTCTCATTCCCTAGTTCTCCAAGTGGTTGACAGGGTAGTGACCGGGGATATTAAGTGGTTGATTATGGTGTGCTCATTTTTGTAGCTTCTCTAACACAACAACAGAAATTACCTAATAAGTTTACTCACTCTGGTATGCTTTCTTTTCCCCTTGTTAACTTTTGGATTCTGAATTTTTAAATTTGAAAAATTTAAGAAGCAGAAGGGATATATACTATATATATGTATTTTTTTTAATACAATTTTTTTTAAGAGACAGGGATCAGCTGAGGTGTGAAGATGCCTGCCTGTAATCCTGCATTGCTGAGGCAAGAGATAGCAAGTGGAAAGTCACCCTAGAGTACATAGGGAGGGTCTGGCTCAAGAGATGCACACATAAACAGAGGGAGACAGACAGACAGACAGAGATTATTCTGTGTTCCCCAGGCTGACTCAGACTCCTGAGCTAAAGCCATCTGATTCGTGCCTCAGCCTAGCCTATCCAGTAAATATCGAGATTCCTGAAGTCCCAATTAAAGGACATTTGTAAACCTTCCTGATGTAACAGTGCCTTTCCTGTCCTTGTGCTCATTTTCCCTCCTTCCTTGCCCCTCTAAGCAGTCTGGGGCCGCACGAAGTCGCCCACGTTGTCCACCTTGTCACTTACATACCTTTCCTCTTCTGCAGTGAGAGCAGCTCAGCGCCTCAGCACAGTCACCCTGCAGCCATTGGAAGGGGTCGATGGCAGCACCGGGGGACAGACTGGCCTCCCTTCGGCTCCGTCCCTTGGTTTCGTCAAAGGGCGATGCATACTCATCTCCCGAGCCCGCTTTGAGGTGGACATCAACTACTCAGAGGAGCTGATTGCACTGTTTAAACAGATGGATTCCCGGAAGTACGGCAAGTGCTTGGTTTCTGTGTGACCCTGGGATGTACGGTGAGAGGTTTTCTGTCTTGTGTTTGAATATCCCAATTGGCTTTTCGTTTTGGTACCAGGGATGGAGTCCAGGGCCTTGTGTGTGCTGGCTAAGACGTCTACCGCTGAGCCCCAGCCCTGGCCCAGCTCAGTGGCTTTCTTCGTAGAGCCTTCCTGATCTGCCTCTTTTACTGTAGAAAGGTGACCCATTCATTGTCTAGACAGGTAATGGGATTGTTTGTCCTGAGGCCTCCTAAAGAGAAAACCCCGCAGTTTTTCCCAGTTACCTAGTCAGTGGCATCGTTGGTAGAAGCAGATAAATTGTGACTTCAGCCATTTATACCCATGTTTTTATTTTGACCTGAGCAGAGCAGAAAAAGAGTGGTTTCCATAAAAATAAATGTCTTTCTTAGACACAAATGGGGATTGAAGTTAGAGCCTTCACACTGAGCTATGTCTCTTGACTTTGAAAATGTCTTTTATTTTGAGAGAGGCTCTCGCTGGGTCATCAAACTGCCTGTCGAAGCTTGACTTGCCATCCTCTTGCCTCAGCCTCCCACAGCACTTGCCTCAGCCTCCCACAGCCTCCCACTCCCCAGGTGTGCATTTCCACACCTGGCTAAGGCAGTGGCTTTCTAACTTGAGCATGCATGGAAACTACTGAGGGCTTGTCAAAATATGTGGTGCCAGGCCCCAGTTTCTGATTCTGTAGCTGTTGGTTGGGCAGAAAAAAATCATGCTTCTGCTGGGCTCCCTGGCACTGATGCTGTTGGGGCACCTCAGGTTCACAGGCTGAAACGCTGGTGGCTCCCACTGTGGCAGCTTCCTATCTGCACTGGGCTCCTTCAAAACCCTGGTGCCTGGTTTCCAACCCAACAATTTACATGGTCTAACATAGGACTGGGCATTGGTGTTCTCCAAAGTCTTCAGGTGACTTGTTACTACCCAGGCTTCAGAGTATTGGCCATGCAGAGCAATGTGGCTTAAGTTTTTGTGAAGTTTTTCAAAAGCTGCCTGGTCAGAATATGAGGGAGAGGCAGCATTGAAGTCAGGACTCCTGTGGTTCATTCTGGGTCTCTTTGTCTTGGCCTATGTTGCTTTTAAAATGTGATATGATTCTTAAGGATCCATGTCTTCCCACTCTTGGGAGGGTTTTAGTCTTTTCCTTAGGGAAGCAGAGAGCAGATCCCCTACATGCCATGTCTTCGACCTCCTGTTCAGCCAGAGTCATGGGAGACGCCACCACAGAATTACCTGCACCAGGAGAGTTCTCAGTAGGGCTGGGGCTGCTTCATGGAGAGGGAGGTGCTGGTGTTGGTTTTCTTCCTGTAGCTGATGAGTTAGCTGATGATTGAACACAGGTTGCTGGGCCCACCCCACTCATGCATGAGATGCTCACGGGAGGGTTCTTTGACCCCTGCCACTCAGATTTTGGCTTAGCTTGAGGTCACCCTTAAAAGACAAATACAGTGTCCTGAGTCTGCATGGGCCATGCAAATCACTCTGTGGACCTGGTTTGCTGTTTGAGGAGTAGATGCCACTAAATATCATTACCTGATCCTGCCCCGCTAAGACTTCCAGAAATCATGATTGGATTCCCCATAGCTGTTACACATGAACTTTCTTGCTGGCTTCTGTGCAACTGTCAGAGCCAGCTGTGTTTGGGAAGAGACTCCCTGGGCTATTCCTAGGTTCAAGGCTGTCTTTCTGGTCTGATCTTCCTATTAGGTGACCCTTGGACTCCCTTGTTTCTTTGTGAAACTCACCATGTTCACACTGCCTCTCCCTGACCACCTTACTTTGCAAAATGACCTCACAGCAGAGAATTGAATTTTGCTGTCCAGAGCATTTGTCGAGTGCAAGCTTTCTTATTCTCTCAAAGGGTGGATTGGTAGAGAAACCCCTTTAAGTAATTAGCCTGTGCTGGGTAGTAAGTAAGCCCTTCATAGTTAATATTGCCTGTATTTTGTGTTATACTGTGCTAGTTAGCAAATGGCATAATAATAACAATAGCATTAATTCATAACCAGCTTATTTTAAGTGTTCATTGTTTTCCAGAGTTATTTTTAGCAACATTTCACATTTAAATTTCATTTAATCTTCAGGATAACCACATACTGCCCTCATTTTTCAAATGAAAGATCTGAGGCACAGAGACCTTATATAAGTTGCCCAAGGTTGGACAGCTAATAAGAGGCACAGTTAGAATTTGAATGTAGGCAGTTTAAGCACTGTGATAGCTCCACACCCTATACTCTGCTGCTCGTTTCTCCTGTGTGAAATGGAGCTGATAACAGCACTCATCTCACAGTAGTGAGGGCAGACGAGAGCTCCGTGCCTGGACTGAAGTAAGTGTCAGCAGTGTGAGCTACAGGGTTTAGCTTCATCTTGGACATCCAGGGCGTTTCTGATCTGGGCCACGTCTGGTCACACATTCCTGTAGCACCGTTTTATCAACACTTTCCAACCCCAGCTTGTCACGTCCCTGCCCGTCTTGAAGGCTGGTGTGGCCTTCATTTCTGTATCCCCAGTACAAGCTCATGCCCAGCCCCATGGCTGGAGACCCACGGAGGTTTCCACCGCTGCGGGGGTAAATGAGTGAATGTGGCAATGTGGTAGAAGGGTGGCGTGTCCTGTCTGTTGATTTCTTTCTCCTCATTACAGATGCCAGGACCAGGAAGTGGAACTTTCTCTTGGAAGAGCACAATAAACTAGGTGAGAACCCCACCTCGCTTTTTTAATTTCAATCATGGTATTGTTAAGCTTTATGAATCTGCCTTGGATTTAATGTCTTTGAAAAGTTTCCTCCTCCCTCTGCTGCAGTAACTGCAGAGGCTTGGACACAGGGAGATAAAGGCGAGATGCTCCTGGGTAACCTAGTCTGCGTCCCCTGATTGGGTGGCTTAGTGACACCCGTGTGGATGCTGGGCCTTTGGTCCATGAGAGGACTATGATGCTGTTAACATGCTGAGACCTGGGAAGCCTTCCCGCAGCACGGGTGTGTTCGAATGAGGGGTGCAGACTTTGGGAAGCAGAGGCGAGCTGGGATTGCTTAGCTTCATTGGAAGGTACTGCAGATGACCTCTAGGAACTGGCTTTCAGTGTGCTTCTACCACCATGTGCTCGTGAAGGTAGGAGTGTTTCAGGGTTTTGGCTTCATAATGGAATGTGTTCTGCCAGGCTCAGAAATCCAGGCTGGGGAATGCATGAGGCATGTTAGAGACTGACTAAGGGCACCAAAAGAAAGAGAAGCCACTTTGGCTTACCGTTTTTCTTCTGTGGGCTCCGCTTGGATGGGGCAGTGCTTTCTACTATGCCTGAGAAAGCAGGCATGCACATATCTCAGCCTGCCAGTTTCACTCATCTGCAAGCTGTGGTGATTCTGCAAGTGAGGATGCTGCTAGCATAGTGTATATTCACTCCGGTCCCTTGTGGGCTCACTGGGCCAGTCAGTCAATGTGACAATCATCCCGGAGAGACCTGACCCACCCTGGGAGCTAGGAGTCATTGGCCATCTTGCCCATCAGGCTGGAGCTTTAAGGAAGAGGGCAAAGCTGGCTTTCTTCCCTGTCTCTTCTGCTAATGTGACTTATTGTTTGATATCAGACAGATGATTCAACATTCTGGGTCCCATTTGTCCCTTCAATAAAGAAGGGCATCTCTAATCCCTATCTGCCTTACGGATAGAGGAATTAGGTATAAAGGAAAAGCTTTTAGTACCTTGAGGAAAGATGGTATAAATTACAAGGGTAAGCGTAAATAGGAAGTGATGCTTTTTCGTATCAGTAAATGCTGTCTGATGCAGAAAGGATAGCTGGTGTTTACCTAAGGCTAAGGCTCTTTGGCTGCTGCTATTTGAACTTGTGATTCAGAGAACTATTTGGCCAAACCTGAATTTTCATTAGAAATAGCAGTTAGTTCTTTCCTCTCATCTCTTTGTCTTTTGACCAAGAAAAAGCATATAAATATGTTAGCTATGAGGGCTTTGATTTTTGTGGAATAACAAAAAGTAGGATACTTGCACCATTAGCAGATGAATATAATGGCAAAAAGCCATCACTCATATAGCATTATATGTAGCAGTTTCTTATCTTTTGTAGACCATAGGGTTTTTAAAATATCTAAAGGACACAGTGAGTTCTTCACGTATAAAAACTTATATAGCAAGGCTGGGTGCACTTGTGTAATCCCAGCATTCAGAAGGCTGAGGTAGGAGGATTGCTGCAAATTCAAGACCAGCCTGGGCTACAAGCTGAGCCCAAGGCCAGCCTGAACTGCACAGTGAGTGAGACCCTGTCTCAAAAAGACAAAACAAACAAACAAGCGAACTCATAAAAGTTTGCAGTTTACATAGATACTTTCATGAATCCTGAGTTAGGAATTCTGGATTTAGGGCTGTTACATGTTTTCTTTTCCTTCTGATGTCCCATGGAAAATAAGAATGCTCCTCCTTATTTTGCCCTGGGCCCTGAAAACATTTGCTTTCTTTTCTGGGAACTTTGCAGGCCCACAGTAAAGTCAGTGATAGAAATAAGACTAGAATTATCATTTGCATTTATAACTGACCCATTATGACACTTTTGAAGCCAGCTTCATGAACCAAGAAGCTGGGGTGGGAAGGCACTGCAGACTACAGTGCACTTTCCAATTTGGTTCTGATTCCACCATTACCTCTACAGACCTGGGGGATCTGCACTTCTCTCAGCCTGAGGTCTCCTTCCTCATGTGTGAAATTAGTTTACTGACCCCAAGCCACTGAGCATGTGCATACGAAGCTAATTAAGAAATGGCAATAAGACCTGAATGGACGAATGCTCATTGATGACATGGTGAGAGTCATTTTGTCTAGTAAAGCAGATCTAAGAGCTTTCTTCCTCTCTGCTTTCTAAGTGACTAGAGTCCTTCTGTCCACAGTGAAATTGGCATGAGGCCTTTTGTTTTCCCCTGGCTGTCACAGTCTAGAAGGGTTGTCAACGATCTTGTCTTGTCAGCTGCTATTTGAAAACATTAGCATCTCTCAGCTGTGTGGCTTCCAGCATTCTGGCAAAGAGCTTTTTACAGAAATGACTTCTAGATGACTCATGAAGCCAGACAGCACATGCCTGTTATCTCTCTGTACCAGAGAAAGGACAGTAGAGACAGGCGTTGATAAGGAATTGTAATGTTCTCCAAAACACCCCCAGTTGGCTGAACTAGCAGCATAGGATTTTGGAGACAGTAGTTGGTAGAAGACAGAATGAATGATGGATTTTTTTTCTCTTTTTAAATGGCTGAAAGAATGTAGTGCTTCCAAAAGACAGCATTTTGTACCTGCTGGACCACCATCTTTGAGTTTTCATCAGGTATTTGAGTTCTGAAGACCTCTATGATTAAAATGAAAATTTTGGAAATACACGAAGTGCTCAGTCTCTTGAAGTGTGTAGAAATCAGCATGGTCAGATTTAATTTGGAGATATGTATTTTTGTATATCGGTACGGGCAGCTGATTTTTATATTAAAGCTGTCAAACTTACCTGGTTTGCTATTATGGTAATTGTTCATGGAAACTGTTTCTGGAAGTAACAGGCACTTATATTTAATGAAGGATAGAAATGGGTTTAAATGTATTAAATGCACAAAGCAAATGCATGTAGCATAGATGGCTTATACCTCCACATTGGCATTAGTGTTTGCAGGGTAACTAACAGGTGGGTGTGGTAGATGTTTGGAATACCTTGTGTGAGGATATTAAAACATTTGATCTTTCATGACTGTGGAACAGAAAACCAACAGCTTTAGAATTTCAAGTAATATTGGTTAGAATGAAATATACCTTTTTTCTCCTTATGGTTTCATTTACTGGGTACTTGAGGACAGGTAGCACCTGGGTAGATTACTGTGACTTCCAGGGAGTCCTTGGAAGGATCAAAGGAAGAAAGCAACTGAAGGTCTGTAAGTAACGTTGTTCTCCTCATTTGATATTTTTTAAAGCATAGTGATAAAAGGGAATACCTGGAAGCTGCCACTCGCCAGACAGCACGGTGCGACTGGTAGTTTACCATTGTCCTACCAGGGATCTCTGCTGTCTTTGCATCCTTTTCTGTCTCCAGTTTATTCGTTTTGTTTCTGTATTATAAAGGCATGGGTTTTTTGTTTTGTTTTTTCTAGTTTTAAGATTAGGTGAGGCTAAATTATTTCAAAAAGTGAGTTCACTGCAGTTAATTGGTTTTCCTTTCCAGGTAAATCCCAAGTAATTTCTTTTTTCCATCTAGATTAATGGCCCTGACTAGATGAAGAGGTTTCTCCATCCTGTATGTAGGAGTTTAGGACTTGTAGACCTGAAAGAAAAGTAAAGGGCCCTAAATTGAAAAATCCAAGTAGTGCTCACTCCAAGTTACAGTGTTGACTCTAAACTTAGCAGATGTTACTAAACTTTTTTCTTTTTTTAATTACTGGGGCTCCAACCCGGAGCCTGACAAAGGGTAGGCAGCCACGTGTGGTGGTGAATGCATGTAGTCCCAGCACTTGGGCGGCTGAGGTAAAAAGATCGCCAGCCTGAGCTACATAGTGAGTTCAGGGACGGCCTGAACTACATAGCAAGACCCTGTTTGAAAAAAAGATAGGCCAGTGCTTTTCTTCTGTGCAATGCCCTCAGCTGGATGACCTTTTATTTATTTATTTTTGTTTTTCTGAGACAAAGTCTCTGGAGTCCAGGCTGGCCTCGAACTTACAGCGATCCTCCTTCCTCAGTCTCCCGAGTGCTGGGATTACAGGAGTGTGCCACCTCGCCCAGCTCTTCAGGCTTTTTTGAGTACACTCCTGGCATTTCTTTATAGAGCATTGTTTCTGCCTATGTACAGTAGGTGATTCAGCGTTCACCGCCTCCTCAGATTGCTGTGAGTTTGAGGCCAGCCTGGGCTACATAGTGAATTCAAGGCCAATCCCAACAAACAAACAAAATTGCATTATAAAAATCAGTCACAGAAACACTTGATAATTCTTTCCAGCATTTGTGTGTAAACCCCCAAATTGTGTGGCCTCTTAGTTACAGAAAATAAGGATCAGAAGGAGAAAACTAGGGCTAGGGATATAGCTCAGTGACACAGTACCTGCCTGGCAAGTGTGAGGTTCTGAGTTTGATTCCTGATACAGAAAAAAGAAAAAACTAGGCCTCCAGAGGACTACTTTCATGTACTCAGTTCGGATCCAGCTGGGCCCCCAGCGTGCCCTCCCGGTGGCAGGTGGCAGAAGTCCACTTACCGAACCGTGTAATAGGAGCTCTTTCCCTTCCCCACACCTCTCCTCACGAGAACACTGGCTCATGCGCCTCTCTTCTTTCCAGTTACGCGAGCACGCGCCCTCCCACAGGTTCAATTGGAACCTCTGCCCAAGACGCTCACCCTGGCGTTTGCATCTCAGCTGGAGAAGACCTCGCTGAGCCTTACAGCAGATGTTCCCGAGGCAGACCTTTCTGGAGTGGATGACAAGCTTGTGTCTAACCTGATGCCCTTTCAGAGAGCGGGAGTCAAGTAGGTTCCTGATCTTCTTGCTCGGATTTCATTCCTCATCCCAGGCTGGCTTCAAATGCTTCCTCTTTTATGAACGTTCACCTTGCATGGATGGCTAGAAGCTATTACCAAGACTTCTCTGTAACCACTGATTTCAGATTCCTTGAGTTTAACCAAGACTGGATCACAGATGTGCAGAAACCCAATTCTAACTAGCTGAAGGAAGGAGATTTCTCAGAATCTGTGTGGCAGAAAATCCAGCATCTCTGAAGATCGTGCCAGGGTGTTCTGTCCCTCTCTCACCTCTGCTTTCTTAATTGCACTGTTCTCAGCCAGGTCCTCTTCCTGGGGCAGCTAGCTTAGCAAGCCAGCAAGACTTCTTCCCCGATGGATCTGACACTGCTAAGGCTTAATCTGATGGTCCTGGGAGCAGTTGTGTGGGCTTGGAGGCTTGAAGCCTTACTTAGACTCAGAGATAGGCCTGTCTTTGGAGCTGGAGGTTAGAGCTTATTCCACCTGAACTGAGAATGACTCTTCTCAAGAAAGTCAAGATAGACTATGTGGCAGTGATGGCGAACCTTTTAGAGATGAGTGCCCAGAGTGCATCCCAGAACGCGCTTCTTTATTGCAAAGTGCCAACACTACAATTAAACCTGAATAGTGAGTTTTTAGTTTAGGAAAAACTCACACATAAGCACCTTTTGTCTTAAAAACAACACATGCCCTAGGTTCACCATCACTGGTATAGATGAGACAGAAGGAAAACTGATGCCCTGACTTGTCTTTTATTTTCAGGCTTCTTGGGAGAAGCCAAACTGAGTATGGTAGTGCACACTTGTAATCAGAGCACTTTTGGAGGCTGGGGCAGGAGGATTGCACATGTAGAGCCCAGTTATTGGCAATTTAGTGACTTAGAACCTCTCTAAAAACAGTTTTAAAAGGCCCAGTACCCCCCCACACACACACACACAGGTTTGAACTGAAAGTATGGAAGTTAAAGAGGAGGCCTCAGTGATCCGTAGGGAAGTAATGTGGCTGGAGGCAGAGTCTATGTCAGGGAAAGAACCTCTGTTGTCTGGAGCTGAGAAACTGCCAGAGCTCTTCTCGGAGCCTGATCATGGAGTTCTGGTGAAAGCTTGGCCACACTCTTATCCTGATCTCTATGTGCCACTTATCATAGCCTTATATTCTCATGTTTCCAGCCTTATCTTCCCTCTTTTCTTCCTTTCCCCTCTGTATTAGTTACTTTCCCATCACTTGGACAAAGTACCTGATAGCCCTAACTTAAAGGGGGAGAGGTGTTGGCTCATGATTTCAGTGGATTCAGTCCACGATTGGCTGGCTCCAAAGCAGAAGTGCATTAATGGAAGGTCAGGGTGGAGAAAAACTGGTCACCATCTGGCAGTCAGGAAGTAGAGGAGGAACGCAGGAGCTGGGGCCAAGAATATCGCCCAGGTCATGCTCCCAGTGACTCACCCTGGCCACCTCTGAAAGTAAGACTTGGGGAGGACATTTCACCTCTGGACCATAACATGGTCCTCCTTCTTTTTTTTTTTTTTTTTTGGTACCAGGGATCAAACTCACGACCTCACACTAGCCAGGCAGGTGCTTATGCCACTGAGCTAAATCCCTGGCCCACATGTTTCATCTTCTATCTTTTAGATAAAACATTTTACATAATTTTGTCTTGCTTTGCCATTTCAGTGCTTCATCTAAGATGTTCTTTGGGCCTCATTTTTGCCAGGCTCAGGGTGGTTTATCCCTCTGCTCTTTTCTTCCTTCTGGCTTTACTATAGTTGAGACAGGTTGCCTACTGTGCCCATTAGGCGTCCCCTGTCTGCTCTCTGCAGCTCTTTCATGGCCCATTATTCTGGTGCCTGTGTAGTGAGTGCTGGTTTTTCCAGTTCACCCCTTTACCCCATTACTGAGGGATCTTATTGCAGAAACATGGAAACAATGTTCAGGGTTTGGAGGCAGATTTTTTTACGTGAACAGGTGCTGATTGTGATCATTCCCAGAATGGCAGGCCCTGATTTCTGGTGGTCTAGGGCTTATACTTGGATAAGCAAGCAGGAAGCACAGAGGCAGCATGGCTTGTCATTTGGGGACTGCTTTATACAGTGTGCATCAGAGTGACCAACTATGCATCACAGTGACCAGCCGTCTCTAAGAGACGGGAACAACCGGAACTGGACCAGGAATATTACTACGAAGCTGAAGTACACTGGCTGGGGGGCCATTTTCTGTCCCATTATGTGCATGGCACCCCAGGCAGATGCATACGTGACTGCAGCTTTAGCTGCAGAACCAGAATGTGGCCTGGAATGTCGTCATTTTTCTCTTTATGGTTCTGACTCTGCTTATGTAGGCTTTCTTTAAAACTTTCTAATTAAATCCAGATTTTAGCTTTCAACTTCTGAAAAGGTAGAGGTTTGATGCAGAGGCAAGGAAGGTTGTCAATTCCATGTTTTTTTTTCCTTAAATGTAAGTTAAACAGACTTAAATTTATAGAACAGAATCTCTTAGACATAATTAGCTTTTTAAAAAATGTCTAAATGGTCCCATTCAACAGAAGAATGTATCCAGCAGCAGAATTACTTGCGTAGGGTCACTCAGCTGTAGAAATGTAATCGAGCTGGGTATGGTGACGCATGGCTAGAGTCCCCGTACATGGGAGACTGAGGCAGGAGGATTGCTTTAATAGGGCCAGCCTGGGCTTCATAGTGACTTTAAGTTTAGTCTGAACTACATGGTGAGACCCTGTCTCAAACACCTCCCTCCCCCCAAAAAAATTGAATTGAGACTTAAATCTGTGGTTTCTGGTGATGGCATGTAGCATTTTTTTTTGAGGGGGGATTCTTTTTGAGACAAGGTCTCACTATGCAGTTCAGGCTGGCCTTGAGCTCACTTTGTAGCCAAGGCTAGTCTTGAACTTGCAATGATTCTCCTGCCTCAGCCTCCCAAGTGCTGGGATTACAGGAGTGCATCACCACGTCCAGTGTTTTTTTTTTTTTTCTGTCATACTAAACCGTAGAAGATGTATTCAGCCGTGTTTCTGTTATTCAGGCCTTTTCCTTGTCTTTGGCGGGGGAGAGATAGGGTAGAGAGGGTGGTGCTGTGTTCCTTAGCTGGGCTCCTTCAAGGCAGGGAAAAGGGAAAGAACGTGCAATGCAGGGGACCCATTCTGCTGTGGAATGGCCAGATGGACCAACCATCTGGAAGCTGCAAGCAGCAGAGCCGAGGAGGCTGAGACAAAAACATTAGAAGGGTGTGGCGTCCTCCGTGGGTTTCGTCACTTGGGTGCTGCCTCTCCTCCCTGGCCTCCAAATTGGCAAATCAGAAAATGAGGTAAGGACTGAGAGTTTTCACACTCACCCTCCCCCCATTTGTCCCTGCTGTGGGCTGAGCCCAGAAATGGCCCAGAAGATTTCCGAGAGGCAGGGGTGCCAGAGAAGCTGGGCCTGCTGAAGAGAGGAGGTAGCAGCCACTGGGGTTCTGTGTCCCCTGTGGAGGGACATGCTGACCAAGGCCAGAGCTGTGGACATGGATGCTGCCTCTCACCTGGGTGGCTTCCGTAGCTGCTGGGAGGACGGAAGTGTCATGACATAATGCCCGTTGTTCCCCGCGCTGCTGGGCCTTGGATGTGTTGGCCTCAGTTCCCAGAGACCTGCTGCTCTGCTTCCCATCTTAAGGAACATTGTTCTCCCGCAGTCAGAAAGCCCAGGTGCAGCCTGGAAATCTTGCAGGCTGTGCCAGTGATTAAAAGAGATTGCGTTCTCTGTTTGTATTGTATAAGGAAAAAAAACAAAAAAAAAAACAAAAACAAGCTACTATTCTACTTGTTTCCACGCAGATAATCAGTTTTTTAGGATTTACATGCAAGAAGACTGGAGTGAGGGACCAGACCTCTGGTGCTCAGGATCCTCTTAGCTTTTCACTGATTTAACCTTGACTCAAGAAAGTCATTTTACTGTTTGTCATGCTTATTTTTCTTTTTGTGGATTAATAGTTATAATAGAAACATTTCCTTAGCAGTAGGAGGGTGCAAGCCTCCCTAAGTCTCAGTGCTTTGTGTGTTGTCTTAGTCCTCCCTACACTCCCTGCAGCAGATTCTGTTGTTGTGCCTGTCTCGCTGCTGTGGGGACTGAGGCACAGGGGTGCCGAAAGCTGGGCGGCTGCACCGCAGCAGAATTGGATCCCAACTCAGGCCCTGCTGGCTCCAGAGCAGTGGAATCCATTCTCACTGAGAGCATTAGCCCAACTTGTTGCATTTCAGGATTTCTGGTTTTGTAATGAAAACCTGTGCCCCCTCCTACACATACACCCTACTCCTGTCGTCTCCTGTGTGTACTTCCCTCTGGTGTACCCAGCATTTCTTGTCACTCCACACTTTGCCTTTCTGCATACGGAATGTGCTCTGACCTTCTGAAAGCCTTATTTTAAACTCCATTTTATTCTTATTTCTTTCTGTCTTTCCTGGGCAGATTGCTCAAGACGTCACAGCCTGGGTCACCTCTTGCTCACATCCCTGGGCTGCCTGTGCTGGGTGTAGGCTCACCCCTCCGAGCTTCCCCCTCAGTCCATGTGGCCTGATGATCTTCTAGATCTTCTTCCTTCCGCTTGAAAACTGTTCTGAATTTTCCCTATCTTGACCTTTGCTCTCTCTTTTCCTTTTATTCTGTCCCCTGCCTGGCTCATGCCCCTTCCGTTTGGAGGAGCAGGTCTTGTAGCACCTGCCCCCAGCCTTGTGTCTCTGCTTTTAGTGGTGCCAGCTCAGCTAAAAAAGGACTCTGGAGTGTAGACTGCACTGCTCACTCTGCTTTGTCTGCTTGCAGTTTTGCCATAGCAAAAAGAGGCCGCCTGCTGCTTGCCGACGACATGGGCTTGGGGAAGACCATCCAGGCCATCTGCATAGCTGCCTTCTACCGGAAGGAGTGGCCCCTCCTGGTGGTGGCACCGTCCTCTGTGCGCTTCACCTGGGAGCAGGTTGGTTCTCTTTGTGTTGGAATTGGAGAAAGAAGGTTTTTCAGGGAAAAAAAATAGTGGTTTGTTGACAGGGCCTGGGATCATTAAAGGTTCTGTCAGGTAATGACCAGAAGAGAGGTGAGCTGGTGCCCTAGGGCAGGCTGGTAGTTTTCTGACTCAGGGAGAAAGCCTAGGAGTCACCAGCCTGGGGGCAGTGTCAGTGTGTCACAGGCACTTCCAGTACCTCTGCGCCCTGTATCTACCGTGCTTGGTTTCCAAAATATTTTTAACTCCTTAACCTTCCTTAATCTGTAACAACAGTGGGTCCCTTTACAGATGAGCAGGTTGAATGTCAGAGGGGTTAAGTGCCATGCCTTCTGCTGTTGGGGACCAGGTGGGATTCTAGATGCCCTTCTGGCTTCTGGGCTCAGCGTTTCTCTCTGTAGAGGGCAAGGTGAACTTTAAGGTAGCAAATTCCATGTGCAAACTCAGTGCAGAAGCAGGACCTAGCCGTCTCCCTGGCTTTACGCTACTGATGTCAGCCTCCTCCTTCCTCACAGCTTGGCTTCTTCCTAAAACCTCTGTGAGCCATGATGGAGAGGAGGCAGCTCTGCGTTTTGCTGGTCAGTGTGCTGCCCCGCTGTGCCACTCTAGCCAGAGAGAAGGTGCATGGAAAAAATACCCCATTCTTTTCCTGTCCTGGGATCTGACATCTGCCAGTCCCCATAGAAAGCAGTCACTGGGTACATAGTTTGTGTGCATTAGCTTCCCTCTGCACCGCAGAAATTCCAGGGAAGAGTCAGATGGTTGCTAGTGGGCCTGAGAGAAGGTCAGCACCCCCAGGGGCAGAGAGCGCAACCCAGGCCAGGCAGAGGGGTGCTGCTGTGGAGGCACAGGCGTCTCCCCCTGGCTCAGGGGACCAGGTTTCAGTAGTTGCTGGAGAGAGCGCCTTTGTAGAACATCTATTTAAAACATTGTCATCATCACCAGGAAACACCATTTACCTTCATTCCACCATGCTCTTTATAAACTTCTTCCCCCAAGAGAAACTTGTCTAGTCAGAGATCTCAAAGATGAAATCCAGTGACACCATGAAGAGCTTGCTAACAAAAGGAGGGAGCATCTGGTCAGTGGAGAGTAAAGGGACAGGGGAGTGAGGTGTGGATGTGACAAGGATTTGGACAGACAGGGGGATGTGGAAGGGGAGAGACAGTTTGTTTTTCAGGAACTGTTAAATGGTTTACACTGAGAGCGCTCTATGTGGGTTGACTGGAGTCAGAGCTGGCCAGTCATCGGTGTGTCTTGTTGTCTCCTGTCACCCACAGGCCTTCCTCCAGTGGCTGCCGTCTCTGAGGCCAGAAAATGTCAACGTGGTGGTGAATGGGAAGGGCAGCCTGACAGCTGGCTTGGTCAACATAGTCAGTTTTGACCTTCTGAGCAAGTTGGAAAGGCAGCTGAAAACCTCTTTCAAAGTTGTCATCATTGTAAGTGATTAGCAAAATGCACAAGTATTTTACCTCTGTGGAAACACTGAAGCTCTCTGTGGTCTCACTGAGCCTCTTCTGACTTCTCAGGGAATTGAAATCGCTGTTTTTATTTTATGGGGAATTGGCATTTCACTCCTCCCACGTCGCGCTCCTCAGCCCTGGCTGCGTATTAGCATCTTCTGGGGAGCTTTTTAAGACTGTGACTGAGTGAGTCTGTGCTGGTGTTTCTGGCCCATCTCTTCTGCAGCATGAGGCCACAGCCGGAGGCCGGCACACGGATCTGAGACCACCTGGGGTTCCAGGATTGCAGCCCACACAGCAAGCGTGTGGGTCTACACAGTGCCAGCTTGTCAGAGGGGCTCAGATGTACAGTTCAGCAATTAGTAATTTTCCTGCCAATCAATATGAAGATACCCCAAATCCCTTAAAAAAAAAAAAAGTACACCTTTTACTTGAGTTGATCATTAAAGGAGGCTTTACTGGAACCCTGATCCCAGATCCAACAGCACATCTTTCAACCGCTGGCTTCCTTTCTGAGGAAAGTCTAGGCAGGTATCGTACCCAGCCAGCTCTGCCTGTACATAGTAAATTGTTATGAGAGCTCAGGAAAGGACAGTCGCTGACCTCATGGGATGCCCCATCATGTTCTGGACATGAGAACCACGCTGTGTTCTCAGCTTATGCAAACGGAAGTGTTTAGATGTTCTCAAAGCTATCTGGCTAGCAAGCTTTTGAGGGAAGTCATTTCGGGTTTGGCACAAATTCGAGTGTGGCTTTGAAAAATGCCAGCATCCAAGTGAAATGAAAACATGAACAGAATATCCCAGGGCAAATGGCAATGGCTCCAGTGTAGGGGAGTAATGTATGTCTTCATTTCTTGTGTGTCACCTGCACTAGGAACTTTATGTATGACCACTGGTCTTCCCTGTTCCCCCCTGAGCTGTGTTATTTTTGTTCTTGGGAGTTAACCCACTTTACAGCTGATGAAACTGACAGTGGGAGCAGGTCTATTGTTTGCCTATGGACACAAAGCTAAGAGAATCATTGATTAAAGCTGCTGTGTCCGGCTTCAGAAGCTGTTTTCCTGTCTCTGCCGGTGGGGTTTTGGCAAGCTCTTTACCACTAGGGTTGGTTGGTTCTTTGGTAAAGTCAAAACCCTGTCCTCTGCTGACTTCAGAGAAACACAGGTAAGAACAAAGTGGCAGCTCTAAAGTGTCACACCTCTCAAGAGAGGCTCCAGTTTCAGGCCACTGTCATGATGCATTCCAGTACTGCTATGCTATTACCCACTGGTCATATCCTTGTACTTTCTGCAGTTTCTCTGTAAATTCCCTTAGCCTGACTGTTGTGCAGACGTGTCGTGAATTCGGAGTATGGATGTAACACACGGGCTTGACATTGCACACTCCCTCCATCATTCTCCCCAGGTCCTTGTTCATCATAGCTGAAATGGAATGGGATCCTTGTAGATTCTTTTCAGGCACAAAGCCAGGACGTCTCATAGGTGACTGGTAATTGGGATGCTTATGAAGAGGCAGGACAGGGTGAAGGGCTGCTTGTGGGTAAGCCCATTTTAGACTTGGAGAAACCCAATGGGTTAGGAGGTGTCATTGCACCCATTTGACAGATGGAGAAACTGGCACTATTGGGAGGTCAGTGAGCAACTCAGGGTCACATAGCAAGGAATTGGAATTGAAATGTGTGTTAATACAGAAATTTCCCCCCAGATCCTGTGAATGTGTTAGTTACTAATTAGGCTTTACAATATGTGACAGATTGTTTATCCACAGAATGCAGAGCTGATATTCATCAACCTCTGTGTTCTCAGCAGAAGTCTCTAGAAGACAGGGCTCATGCTGCCTTCAATTCCCAGAGTTTTATTTCTCCCACTACAGTGGCAGTAGGGTATCTGGCCAGTGTCAGGATGTCTGACCAGTGTCAGTGTGTCTGACTTCCTTACTGTCCAGTGTTTCTGAGGGCAAGTTCTGGACCCCAGAGGTTCGTGTCAGTGCAGGGCACATGGCTGTTCTGAAGCATACTTGTCTCTCCAGCCACACAGATGCAGGATGGTGCTTATGAAGCACAAACTGCCTTTCAGTGGTTTGTTCCCCACAGGCGGCCTCTGAGGGAACAGAGTAGGGCAGAGGGTGTTTCACTGACCCAGCTGTCTGAGCAGAAAACTCTGGAGGCATGGGCCAAGCTTCCTGTGGCCCCTCAGAGTTGGACCTTGTTCACTATGTGATTGTTTCTTTCAGGATGAATCTCACTTCCTCAAAAACAGCAAGACCGCCCGCTGCCGAGCAGCTGTGCCCATCCTAAAGGTGAGTACTGCTGAGGGTGCCCTGGGGCCCGTGCCGCCTGCACCTTGGGACCCCTTGTATTTTCAGGGTCCTAGGACAACAGGCGCACGCTCTAGCTGTGTGCTGTGGGCTGGACTCAGCATCAGCCCAGGGTGTCTCCTCGGGCTCGGGTACCGAGCCCCATTTTCCTTCCTGACGTCTGGCAGAGGGCCCAGTAGTGCAGATGGAGACACATTAAAGCTCACAGGCCCAGGTGGGGCTGTGCTCTGGGATCCTCCTCTGGCTTCCTGCCTGGAAAGGGGAGAACCTACAGCAGCTTGTTCATCAGACAGCTCCTGAGAAACTGAGTCACCCGCAGGAGGTATCGAGGTACTGGGAACCAAGAGTGATGAGTTACCCATCCTAGAACCTGGCCTGGGCTAGTGGGTATGACAAGTAACACTGCTAGAGCTGGGCCAGCCTTGGAATCCAGCCATGAGGCCTCTGCTTAACAGGAGGGTCTGCTGTCTGCATTCCTTTCCTTGGAGTCGCCCCTGGCCTCTGATTGCTTGGAGCACTTTGGGGAGTGTAAGTTCTGTTCAGGTGGGTCAAGGTAGGTGTGTGGTGCAGGTCCAGGTCTTCATCTGCACATGTCTGACTGCAGTGTGAAGCTGCCTGTTCCACCTGCACTTCAGTCTATGTGTTCTGTTCCCCCATTCTTACAGGGAATTGGCCCCCAAGTTTCCTTCCATTTTTATGGAGTGAGTTTCTTCCTAAAATTAGGGGAGGAGTATGAAAGTAGTGTTTTCTCTCAGGACAAGTTAGCAGCCTTTCTGAGATCTGACTTTGGAGGAATCCACTCTGGTTGATGTAGACCAAGTAAACACAAGTTGGAGTTTATTCCTGTCTAATAAGGCAGCCCTTGGGTCACACTCGCATTTTGAAACTGCAGCTTTTAGTGCTTAGAGGAAGTTTTCATCCCAAAACTTGGGAGGCTGAGACAGGAGGGTCACATGCTCTAGACCATCCTGGCCTAAGTAAGATCATCTCAAAACGATAATAAAAAAAAGCAGCTTTTATTTGTGACTAAATTAAAGAGAACAGAATTGCTATGTGTTGATGAAGCCTAGAATTTGAAAACCAAATTGTTTTGCCTCTCCGCAAAACACATAACGGAACTACTTATTTCAGGTTTTAATATTTTTTAGAATAACTGGTAATGTGGTAAATCTTCCACAAGGATATATTGTGTGCTCCAGCGTCAAAGATAAGTCTTTTCCTTAAAAAGCTTACCTCTCTGATACTACCTATAAATATTTATATGATGATAGCCATCGATGGACACACAATGAATGCTTCCTAGGAGAAGTAACTTGTCTTTGAGGGGCTTTGATATGTTTTTTTCTTTGAAAAAAATGTTAATAGGCCTTAGGACTGTGGTTCCAATATTATGGCCATAACTGAAATTAAATCTGTACCAGTGATTATTTAGACAAAAGAAACTGCACAATAGATAGATTGTATCGTTAAACTTGTAATATGAATGCTTCTTAGCAAGGCCTTGTCAAGGTATCCGTTGCTGGATGGGGCTCATGGAATTGCACAGTGGTTCTGAAGCAGTGGCCTCTGAGTGAGGCCTTTGTAAGCAGCGTAGACATCTTTAGTACCTTTGGTGCAATTCAGAGTGACATGTTGAAAACAAATCTTTAAGCTGTTGTATCTTTACTTTGTGTTTGCTTTAGTGCTTGGGTGCATCAGTATTTTTAAATAGGCTCCATGAATATTGCCTATTGAAGTCTTACTCTTCTGTAATGTTCTGTAATTTCCTATAATACTGGGGCAGTGGCAGGAGTTGGGTGGGACATTCAGTGCTATTCTGTCACCTCTCTCTGCTGTATAGTTGTGTAGATTGGACTTGCTCAACCTTGGCACTACTGAACTGGCTGGTTCTTTGTCACGGGGGTATCCTGTGTATGTAGAGTATTTAGTAGCATCCTAGGCCTCTACCTATGAGGTGCCAGGAGTACAGTCAGTGTTGACAATCAAAATTGTCCCCAGATCTTGCCAGACATCTTCTGTGAGGACAAACCACTCCTCACCCATATGGAGAACCATGAATCTGTTGTGGCTTATGTCTAGATGTCTCCTCCTAATTCCAGTAGCCTGAGTGAGATAAAAAGGCAGAAGGATGCTGCTGAGGCTCCCTTTTTGCTTTGTCACCTTGTGCCTGTCATGAACTGTTTTTCTGTGAGGCCTTTCTGTCATACCATCCTGCCTTGGAGCTGGCTGATTATGAACTGAAACCTCTACAAACTGTTAGCTAAATAAACCTTTCCTCCTCTAATTTTGAGTGTCAGGTATTTTCGTCTCAGCAACAAGAGAAAAGTAACGAAGACAATAAGTAAATAAATCTGAATGCTTTTGTATTAGGATGATAATTGAGAGGAAGTAAAATACGTATTTGAAAAGCCACGTAAAGACCGATTTAACACCACTTGATTGTACCCTAGTGTACATGTTTCTTAGAACTATATTTTGATAATTACTATCACAAGATATTTTTAGCACATGTGCTTCATGAGGGAATTGGATTTAATCATACAGTCCAAGAGAGCAGGGTCAGGTAATGTCTAGCAAATGTGGGTTTCTAATTGGTGACAGCAGTTAGTGGAGAGAGAGTCGGCTAAGAAATTACTGTCATTATCCCCTGGGAAAGGTGAAATGTGACATCTTTCTTCCCTTACAGTATTATTTACCTGGGCTTTTTGTTGCTTTGTATTTTTGAAATAGGGTCTTGCTATGTATGTAGGCTGGCCCCAAACTCTCAATCCTCCTGACTTGGTCTCTGGAGTCCTGGAATTACAAATGTGTGCCATAACGGCTGGCCAAGATCATCGTTTTTAATGACTATGGAGCATTCTGTTGTATAAACACATCCTGTTATTTAGCCTTCAGTGTCAGGCACTGGGTCATTTTTCCTTTTTACAGTTATAAACAGTTCTCTAAGTGAACATCAACCTTTGATGTGTACCTTGCATGCTTATCCTATTAAAACAAATTGTTAGGAGCAGAACTGAGTCAGTTTTCACGTTGCCAGTCCTGCTGGGCAGAGCCGTTCTCACAGTCTTGGGCCTCTGCTCTATACGATACCAGTTCTGAGGATTTGTATCACTCTTTCGATTATCAGAGTGTGGTTGGGGTTTTTGCTCAGTTTAGTTGTGTACATAGGTTTTTGTTGTTGTCGAATCAGTATAATAGCAAAATTAAACTTTTTGAAAGGCAAAAGGCCTGCAGAATCCCACCATCTATTCTTAATAAGAAGCTGTTTCTCTTTCTCTGTGATTATTTTCATGTCTCTAAGGATGGGTAAGATGAGACACTGATTAAAAGCTCACATTTTTTCCTTTTTCTGTTTGGCAGTAGTGGGGGTTGCACCCAAGGCCTTCACACTGAAAGCATTTTTGTTGTTGTTGTTATTGTCGTTTTTTGAGATGGAGCCTTGCTAAACCATTAAGTTGCCCAGGCTACTCTCAAATTTCTGATCCTCCTGCCTCACTCTCCCAGAATGCTGAGCTACCATGTGTTGCCACACCCAGCTCTTTTACTTTTTTTATTAAAGTGGTTCAAATAGATGCTAAGTTCAAAGAGTACAAAAGTAGGCAGTGAAACATAAATGTTTCTCCTACCTTAAGTTCCCTAGTCCCTTTTCTCTCTCCCCAGAGACAGCCATAGTTATCAGAGTTTTTTGGTTTGCTCCTATAAAATAGCCTACTTCTGTGTAAATATTAATGTGTGTTTCTTTCTTCCTTTTAGAGGAATCACTACAATCACTATTTCATACCTGCCTTTTTTCCCTTTATAACGTAGCTTGAAAATCATTACATGTCATTCCAAATGACTCTTCCTCATTCTTACAAATAGAATTCTGTTGAAGAAAGCCATCAAAATATATGTCCTCTGTTCCCCTTTGATGGATCTGTAGCTGAATTGTAACTCCTCTGTACATCATTGCAGGGACCATCTTTTCCCATGATGTAGAAGTGAGGAGCAGAAGACCCAGTCCCTGTGCATGCATGAGAGCCGGCCCTCAGAGGGGAGGGGGTGTCAGCCGGCTCTCAGAGGGGAGGGGGTGTCAGCCGGCTCTCAGAGGGGAGGGGGTGTCAGCCGGCTCTCAGAGGGGAGGGGGTGTCACCCGGCGGGTTCTGATTTCCTCCCTGGTATGATGAGGCTACGGAAGTCCCTGTGTCTGGTCATTTTGGTTTATTTTCTCAAGTTCATTACAGAACCAGACTATAAAAGGAAAGTACTGGAGTCTACTACTTCTGGAAGAAATCTACCTTAGTTTTTAATTTTAGTCTGTATGTCATCTTAATAGTATCCATATGCAAGTGGTTTGTATACCTTAAAGTTCTAAATGATTTCACTTTTAATCTGTGATCATTACAGTTTGCCCTATTCTCATTTTAGAACTTGGTGTTTTAAATCAATACATCTAGAGTCGCACTCTTCATTCTGTCTGACCTTATCCAACAACTGCCTTATGCATGGCACCACAATTTTACTGAAAATACAGCAGTGATACTTGCTTAGTTTGAAAGTACTGTGTTTCATGCAAGTCAGTTTGGTAGTGTCAGGGCCCGTCAGACTTTTAACACAAGCAAGGACATGAAAGATCAGAGTGGTAAGTGACCATTCAGCTAGTACCAGGGACAGCCTTTGGCCATTTGTCTTGGTTTGGTCTTGTTTGACATAGAGAAACCCACTTGGGACATTGTGGTTTTTGTTTTCTGTTTTGAGACAGGGTCTTACTGTGTTATTTGGAGTAGTCTTGAATTCTTGAGCACAAGTTATCCTCTTGCCTCAACCTCCTGAGTAGCAGGGACTGTAGGTGCAGCCACCACTCCTGCATGGGGCCCTGTGCCGAACATAGCTTCCGTCTTCTTCCCATATTCGCATCGCTAGATTTCCTGCATAGTGAGCTTTTCAAAACCCTGTCTGCAGGCCTTTGGTTCACTGGCAAGCATGGACTCTTCTGTTTTTCCTGTGGTTCTTGCACTTTTTTTTTTTCTTGTATTAGTTCTTGATCTGGATGCTTTTGATTGCTTGTTCCCAAGCTAATCTGGCTACTCTTCTTATTCTGAGCTTTAGCTTTCTAGGTGTGTGGTTTTGTGGTTTTTTTTTTTTTTTTTTTTTTTTTTTTTTTTTTGCCAGAAGAGTTAACTGTAAAGTGTTCAGGTTAATGTTGATTTATGTAGATCTTTACATTTCTGTTTTCCTGGATTGGAACTTCTCAGAGGTGGAGACAGATAAATTATGAAAATTGTTTGTGGCCCGGCATGACAGTGGTGACAGTGTGAATGTGTGGGGACTGGGCAGGGGGAAGGCTATCCCTTCATAACAGAGGAGATGCCTGTATGGTTTCTTCCCAGAGCTGACCTTTTCCTTTCTCCATAAAGCTGTTGCTGCTTTTCCCACTCACAAATGTCCACTCGCACCGGTCCCCTAGCCAGGGAAGCATATGGGTGAACTGACTCAGTGTAACTGCATCCTTTAAATATCTGACAGAAGACCCAGGAGTTAACTCCGATCACCTGATTCATGAATTAGTTTTGCCTGGGCTCCATCCCTAGGCAAACAGACACATAAGGAGTCTGTCTGGAGGATGGACAGATTTTCTCTTATTGTGGGAACTTTCCCTTTTTGCTGAACTGGTCTTAAATCATAGAGAGAGAGAGAGCTGGGCGTGGTGGTGCACTCCTGTAATCCTAGCGTTCAGGAAGCTGAGGCAGGATGATTGTTGCAAGTTTGAGACCAAAAGTGAGCCCGAGGCCAGCCTGAACTACAGAGTGAGACCTTGTCTCAAAAAGACAAAAACAAAACAAAAAACATGGAGAGAGATGCTACAGACATCATCCAATAAGCCCATTGTTATCTTGACAGTTTTTTTGGGGGGGGGTACTGGGGATTGAACTTATGACCTTGTGCTTGTCAGGCAGGCACTAGTGCCACTGAGCTAAACCTCCAGCCCCTTCATTGTTATCTTAATGAGTCTGCACTAAACCATGCAGGAAATTAGGAGGCCTGGGTAATTGAACTGTAGAAAATTACGGCTGGAGAAATTCATAGTTCTCCCATCATAATGGAATTAGGTATTGGCAGTGGCTGAGAGGTACATTTTTTAGCGTTGTATATATTGGGTATTTGCACGGAATCATCTTTCTTTCCACTGTTACTTCATTTATATATATTTTTTATGAGGCAATGTATCCATTTGAAAACCTAATTTCCACCCCTAAGAGATTTAGCTGTTGTGATTGCCTTACATTATTGTCATTGACTCAAGGTTACAGTGGTTAACAAGCTGTCTCTAGATAACAGAATTCTTCCCAGAGCTAGAGTAAATTTCCCTCCAGTAATTTGTTCCAAGAAGTGTCTTCTCTCTTAGCCTCATCCTCTTTCTGTCCTACTCAGTGGTAAGGTATTTGGATCTGATCTCCTTGGGTCAGGTTGGTGTTGGGGTAGTGAAGAACTTGGAGTTTGTCACTGGAATTGATCACCTATTTATACCTATCCTATACCCATTTATCAGGCTGCTGCAGGCCTGGGGTGAATTTAGGGTAATGGATCCAAGTTCCACTGCTGAAAGTCTTAATTAACTACAAAATATGCTTGACTTAGGGATCCTTGAACCATGATGAAGTTATGATGATGAAGTTACCATGATGAAGGGAAAAACGCCATTTTTTTCCCTTAGAGAAAATTAAGTGGGGCTTGTACATGGACAATCTCTGGCACTTCCTCCTGGTTTTTACAGAGTCCTTATACTAAATTCATCTTCAATGCTGGAAATCCATTCTGCAGAAAGTTCAGACTGTTGCTGTCTCCCCTACTTCCTGTTCCAGTGGTGGATTCTTTTGAGTCCATTCCTTGTTCTCTGAGACAGAAACTAGCTTCTTTTGGAACTTTTCTTAGCACACAGTGAATATTTGTTGATTCCTTTGTGCCATCTACAAAGTGCTGTGGTGGAACACAGACCTGTCCTTGATCTCAACAATCTGGTGGTTGAATGAGGGAGACAGAAAGGAGAGTTCAGGGTAGTTAGTGTTAAGTGCTATGATGGCAGCAAGGAAAGATGAAAGGTTCCTTTTCTCTGGTCATAGTAACCTTGCCTGGAGATCCCAGGATGTCAGTCACACAGAGTTCTAAGTGAGACTGTCTCCAGCATTGTTGGAATCTAGATCTACCCTTGTTTCCAAGATGTTTCGACTTGAGAACCATCAGCAGTGAAACCACCAGCAATGACAGTGCCCAAGAAGCAAAAGGTGGCCCTGCTGGATTCTTTGGTATTTTTCTGGTCCTGGGCCCATCCTGCTCATGTCTCACTGAGGCAGTTTTCCACCTTGTTTAGAGCAGGGCTGTTTGTCTTCTAGGTGGCCAAGAGGGTGATCTTGCTGTCAGGCACACCAGCCATGTCCCGGCCTGCAGAGCTCTACACACAGATCATCGCAGTGAAGCCAACCTTCTTCCCTCAGTTTCATGCCTTTGGACTTCGCTACTGTGATGCCAAACGGGTACTTCTCTCCTCCCTTCCTACCCTACCTGTGCCTCGCCCTGATGCTGGGTCTTTGGCTAGTGATGGAAGAAGCTAAAGGTGGAACTCATTGCTGTTACTTCCCAGGGTAACCCTTCTTGTATTCCCAGCATCAGGCTGCACCTTCCTGCTCTCTGACTCCAGAAACTGAGGCATCCTTCCCTCCCCTTTATCTCCTTCACTTTGCATCCTCATCTCCACCCTCACCTTAGAAAGCAAAGACGGTAGGGAAGAGAAGGAGCCTACAGTGCAAAGCAACAGTCACACTCACTGGCTCACTGATGCTCCACAAGACTGTGCACATCAGCACTGTTTCCAGCAAGATGGTTGGTGAAGGATAGGGTTTGCTTTAGTTACTTTTTTTGGCAGTGCTGGATATCAGACCCAGAGCCTTATGCATGCTGGGCAAGTGCTCCACTACTGAACTACACCCCCAGCCAAGGTTTTAATTTTAATTTCTAGTATCTTCAGCTGTGTGACAGGGAACAGACCTTTAAGCCCACTTACTCCCTGGAGCCACTTGGTAAGGGAGCTACGTTCATGAGGAACTGCCTAAGCCCTTGAGAAACCTTGTTTCAGCCAGAGTGGCAGAAACTGCTGCTTGAAGTTCCTCCTGCCAGTCCCAAGCACTACCAACAGCACAACTCTGCTGTTACTTTTCCTATAGCGTACTTAGTTGTTTTGCTGGAAATCATACTGAGAAACAAGTTTTCAGATCCTTCAAAATCTCAGCAAATAAAGACATCACTGACATTGTTTATTACACCATGCACTGGACTCTGCAAGAAAATCTTGGAGGAGACTTATTTCTGTATTTCATATATAGGAATAGTTGGATAAGCTAGGAGATTATATATATACTTCTTTTTTAATAAAACAAGCACCAAATCTCTTTACTTTTTGCAGGTACAGCTAAAAAGGTTGTATAATGTCATGACGTGGTTTTTCTTCATTTTGAACCTGGCTTTTCTCTTCCTTTTCCTCATTTTTCCTCTCTGGGATATTTCTCCTTTTGAAGTCACTTGCACCTCTCTTAATGAAGCCGGGTGGTGATGAGCAGAGAATCTTGCCTACAGCTCATGACCTGTTTCACTCTTCCTCAGCTGCAGTGGGGCTGGGACTACTCAGGCTCCTCCAACCTGGGGGAGCTGAAGCTGCTGCTGGAGGAAGCCATCATGCTGCGACGCCTCAAATCTGACGTCCTTTCCCAGCTGCCAGCCAAACAGCGCAAGATGGTGGTGGTCGCCCCAGGACGGATCAGTGCCAAGGCCAGAGCCAGCCTGGATGCTGCAGCCAAGGAAATGACCAAGGACAAAACTGTGAGTGTGGGGCTGGGGCAGGTGTGGGCACAGTCAAGTTCATGGTTATTCCTTCCTGTAAAATGCTCTGTGCAGTGACCTCTGAACCTGTCTTTCTGTCACCTTCTCCACTTCCTGCCAACTTAGTTTATTTCTCACCTAGTTAAATCTGTTTTGAAAATCTCTCATTAATGTGTGACTTTATACTTATTAAGTTGTTGTTTGTGAATCATCAGGAAAAATGATCCCAGAGAGAGAGCAAGGTGATGATATATATTCTGAATCCCTCTGAGAAAGTGGAAATAACATATTTCAAGAAGCTTCACCAGGATGGTAATAGTGTAATGGGAAACCAAGAGTCAAGAAACAAGTGAGATTTATTTGGAGTTGCAGTAGTCAGCAGCAGCTAATTCAGATGGTTGAAGCTGTGACCTCAGATCCTTTGTTTGGTTTCCTTATATACCCATGTATGTGTTCACAAGGTCAGGGGGTTACCATGGATACCACTTTTTGCAGCGCTATCATTGCTTTGAAATGTTACAAGACCTTACACATCTGGTTAATTGATACAGGATGTGGGTCCCAGGCAGTTTGGTCACTTTGAGATAAAACTCTTTTGTTTCTCTTTTTGTAGTTTTTATAGCCAATTAAGGAAGAGGAGGAAGCTTTTTGGAGATTTGACCAAAGTTCACTTACTGTTTAAAGGCTAACTGCTAGCTAAGCATCTAAGCTATAATCTATAGGCCATAAAATAAGTGAAGTTTTCAAGGCTAAGGTTTGGAGAATTTCAAAGAAAAAAGGGCAAAGCAAAGAAAGCAAATAGTGGGGGTTACTAATGCTCTCACACTAATTGTTAGACAATTAGTCCCATATTATTCAAGATGTATGTTAACCCTCTAACCACACCATGTCATTTGTGTTAGTCAAAATTAGAGCTTTTATATAACATAGAGTTTTCAGACTTAATCTTTTGAATCCTTATTACAACTATTTATGATTGGCAGGGGAGGTTGATACTTCCATCCTATGAGAGAGAAACTGAGGTTCACAAAAATCAAAGTTTATCCAGGGTCCAATGGCTACTTTGTGGCAGAGCTGAGGCTAGGAGCAAGTGTCTTGCCCTGGTAACTTAGGGCTCTTTCCTGTGGTGGTTTTATCTTTTCAGAACACTTTTATTTTGTACTTGTCTTTCATGTCATACTGTATCAAGTGCTATAATGTATACCAGCTCCATTTCTGTCCTCTTAAAATAAAACCTTGTCATTTTCATTGGCAAGAAAATAACAATGATAATACCACAAAGCATTATGGGGTCTTGGTATTATCCCACTTAAAGGAATAGATAAGCAAGAGATGATGCCCTTCTGGGAGATGCCAAAATAAATAAGAATGACAAGACAAACTATGGTGATGGTTTTAATGTTCTTTTACCATACCATAAATAAGACTAGTTGGCAGGTTTGAAAAAATGGGATAAGATAGAGGACGAATTGATAAATTGTCATGCTGTGTTTAATTTATCTATCTATATGCATGTAACTATATCATCTATAGATGATCGCAAGGTAATAAGCAGGCACAATTTCTATCTTGCAGTTTTCAAAATTCAGCAACAGTGACGTGGGATATAAAACAAAGTTTGAGAATTGTGTTTCAGCTGAACCAGGGTGCTGTGTCACTAAAACCCATCTTGATTTCTAGAAATTTTATTTCTGATTTTATTTCTGATTTCTAGAAATAAAAACTTAGCGAGTGGGTGCTGGTAGTACATGCAATAGTAGAGTGCTTGCCCGACATGTAGGAAATGTTAGGTTCTGAAAACAAAAAGCAAAACAGGAAAAAAAATTAGTGGAAATTTTTCTCAATTTTGAGTTTTTTCTTATAACTTTTCTTTAACCTTTAATGGCTCTGACTTTTGATTATTAGTGAACACCATCAGCCAAGAAAACCAGTGAACAGGGACAGCAGATATACTAGCAATGGAGGAAACTTAGACATGCAGTGTTTTTAGATGGAAAAGTCTAAATAGTTATAAAAGACTATGTTTCTTTGCTGGTAAGACAATTCCTGTGTGTGAGACGGAAGTCTCTGTTTTACCCTCTTCTGCATCTTGCCAACCTTTTGAACTGGTTAGAGAGCAGCCAGTGTGGATGGCTGATAAGACTCAATGAGCCTTTGAGTTGAGAAGGAAAATTACGGTACTGGTTAGGAGGTGACTGAAGTGTACAGCACAGCCAAGAAAGAAGAGAATGACATAAACAGAAGCATTGGAGATTTTATACTTAGTGCAGTAAGGCCTAGAAGCATTTTAAAAACTTCTGCTGTCTTATAAACTTTTTCAAGTTAGGTGAGTGATTTTTTTTTTTTTCCAAAAATGATTTCAGATGCAGCCAGAAGGCTTGATTTCAGATAAACCATGAAAATTAGGAATGTTGGCTGTTTTATAACTTTAGCCATACAAATCTCTTAAATATTTTGATATTTTCTATACCTGGGAAGGGAAGCCGCAACTTACCCAAGAGCTGGAAAAGTGCATAAAGATAGTGCAACTTGCCAGAGTCCTGTGTGCTGTATGATATAAACACCCTGGAGCCTCCACTCTTTTGCAGCTTATGAAAATAAAGCCAAAGATGCAGTATAATTCTTCAAGAATCTAGCTGGGAAAGAGCCCAAGGCTCATCTCAACCTAGCACTTGAGAGTTGCTGCTTGCTTTCCTGGAGTCTTATGCAAATTAAGCATTTGTGCCCAAAAGATAGACTTTGAGTAGGAACGATGGCCCACAGTGCATTCCTGGGGCCAGATACTAAGTTCTTTCAGATAATAAGTCCTTGAAAACTTGATGCCCTTATGTGTTCTTTAATGCAAATTCATTTTTGTAATGGGGCATCCAAATAGAAAATGAGTTGGGGGGGGCCATCAAAACTTCATGCTCTGGGCCATCAGAACTTTCCTACTGGAAAGCCCCTGCAGCCGTTCATTTCTAAGCTGCAGATCTGACTCTTACCAAATGGGGAGTTTGTGGAGGTTGGACTGTGGGACCCTCAATGACCCTTTTAACCCCTGACCAGCTATGAAATACTGAGTTGAAAGAGTTAAAATGCAGAACCATATTTTTGTCAAATAAGGGTGCTTCACAGAAAGCACCTTGCACCCTAGTTTTCATATTTTCTTTTTAGCGTCCCGTTTTCCTGCAGTTCTTACACCATGATGGCCTTGCCAAGCGCTGCTGACCTGCCTGTCTAGAGCTGCTTCTTTCTTTGTCTCTTCACACCTTTCCACCAGGAGGAAAACAGTTGAGAAAAAGCTTTCAATCACAGTAGCCAATTTATAAATATAATGTTATAATGAAAGCTTTTTCTCATTTTTCAGCTGAAATAATAGATATCTTTTCTCAGGCTAAGGAAAGCAGACTGTAATCATCTTTTGTCTAAAGCCATTTTTTGATCAGCAAGACCAGAAGCAGAAAAATGGAGCAAATCCATGCAGACTTCCTGGTGACAGTATCAGCTCACCTTGTCATTTGATAATTCATTCAGATTTCCAACCTTGAAAAGTAAATTTGATGACGCCAGTGGATATAATTTAATAAAAAAGTCTAGGAGGCAGGAACAAATAATGCAGATTATTTAAAATTTCTTGGCCATAGCTGACAAAAGAAGTAACATCATTTATGGGTAATATTATATCTACCCAGTTTAGGGAAGGGTTTTTTTTTTTAAGATAAAAGTAATGATTTATCACACGCTAAAACACATCAGAAGGTCATACATTTGATACCCAGCACTGCAAAACAATAATTATTAATGATAATACAGTAGATGTCTACACCACAAGAAATGACTACTATATAAATCTTATAAAAAAAATTCTATACCACATAATTTCAGCACATAGCATTTGATATTTTCCTGTAGTATTTAACGTATGTATGTTTTGCTTTAAAATATATTTATACAAATTAGGCATGGTAGTGCCACTCCTGTAATCCCACCACTCTGGGAGGCTGAAGCAGGATAATTGCAAATTTGATTCCCACCTGGGCAATTAAGCAACTTAATGAGAGCTTATCTTAAAAAAAAATAGAAGGGCTTAGATGTAGCTCAGTCTAAAGACCCTGTGTTCAGTTCCTGTATCACAAAATATGTGTGTATGTTCGTTAGATTTATATACATACATGTATATAAATATTTTTATAAAATGTGTATGCCTATATCAAAATAGATGTTCATATATAAATCATTTATGTATATAATAAACTATACATTTTAAAAGCACAATTAAGGTCATGTAATATGTTAATTGGGGAAGAAAATAGATTACAAAATTGTGCTATGGAGAATTTTCCCTTTTTTTTTTTGGAACCAGGAATTGAACTCAGGATCTTGTGCTTACCTGGTAGGCACTGTGCCACTGAGCTATATATCCCTGGCCTGATTTTCCATATTATTGTTATTTTTATTTTTTAAATTTAATTTTTTTTTCAACTATTCATTATGTAATTAGGCTGGCCTCAAACTCATGACAGTTCTCGTGCTTCAGCCTCCCAAATGCTGGGATGACAGGTATCCAACACCACACTGGGCTTGTGTTCTTTTTAAAACATAGTAAAAACTGCATAGTGTTTATTCATATGGCAATAGTATAATTTTACCAATTATTTTTAGTTGTACTTTTAAAGGAGTTTTTATTGGTGGTGTTTTTTGTTTTTATTTATTTATTTTGGTTTTATTTTTTTGAGACAGAGTCTTGCTGTATAGTCCAGGCTGGCCTTGAACTTGCAACCCTTCTGCCTCAGCCTCCTGAATGCTAAGATTATAGGTGTGCATTAGCATATCTCGCTGTAGAAACCTTGATTTTCAGTCACTTACTGTTCTGAAAAATACCATGCTAAAAAAAATAGTGTATGTATGAATTTGTGTACATCTGATTTTATTATAGTTAAATTTTAAGGAGTTAGTTGCTAGATCATACTGTTTGGGGACATTTTTATAAAGAAAGGCTTTCGGTACATATTGCCATACTGTCCATGTGTGCTGACCTGACCAGGTGATAAAAGACTACTCTAGATGACTTTACTCTACATGCTCTATGTTGGGGTCAGGGTTCTAGAAGCTTCTACCATTTTTCCTTCTGTCTGCTTTGCCCTCTCCCACTGCACACAGTGAATGTGTGCCGGTGGGGTGGGGGCGCCTCAGGACACAGTGGGAAGCAGTAGACAGTGGGTGGCTGGGTTGGTCTGACTGAGCAGACACACTATGGGAGGTCCCAGGTGTGAGCCTGCTCTGCCTCTTTGCCGCGGCCTCCCAGGGACCTCACAGGTCAGAGGGCCTCAAGCTGCCTCCTGCACCTTGACGGGCCTGAGGCTGGCTTCATGGATGGCTTTATGGAGTCTTGTGAGCTGGGCCTGCGGCCTAGAGAGAAGGTAGAACAGCTGTGGAGCAGCCTTCATGCCAGGGCCCAGGAGGGCAGAGCTGTTACATTGGGCTAAGGATCCACTGCCACCCAGGCAGTGCCACTGCACACTGCTCCAGGTCCCCGGGACCTTTCTTTTCTCCTGTGAAGTCCCAGGGAAGAGAACTGTTCAAAGCCAAGACGCTGCTTTTCACATCGGTGACACCAGGAGCATCAGGTGCCGCTGCCGTGGCCGCTTTCCTCAACTCTGCAGAACCTGAGAGCGACAGGTTTAGGGCCTTGGTATTATTACCATTGTATCACTTTCTCTTCCCATGTTGTTCAGTGATTTCACAGGGCTCAGGCCCCAGATGGATGCCACATCTCTGTGTTAGTTTCTTTTCTTACTGCTGAGACAAAATACCCGACAGCATTAAAGAAGGAAAGGTTTATTTGACTCACAGTTCATAGAGGTTTCAGTCCACAGTTGGCTGGCTCCAAGGCATGGCGGCGTGGCAGAGGGGCATCGCAGGGGAGAGACAGTCCATGGCGGGCAGGCAGGAGACAGCAGGTAGCAGTGGCAGCTACCTTCTTTCTGTTCCTTTATATTCTATCCAGGCTGCAAGCCTATTGATGATGCTGCCCACGCCCAGGGTGAGGCTTCCATCGCCCACTCCCTGGATCCCAGTGTCACTCCCTTAATCTGCATTCACACACCTGGTCCATCTCCTCACCTATGCATGTGTCTTTGAGGGGACATTTGGATACAACCCATAGTAACCGTAAACCATGCTTAGTAGTGGGAGAAGTTAGGCAGCCGCCTGACTTAGTCCATTCATGCTGCTGTAACAAAATATCTGAGTTTATAAACAATTTATAGGCCTGGGAATTTGTAAACAAGAGAACAGTATTGATCACAGTTCTGGAGGCTACAAAGTCTAAGATCAAGGCGCTGGCAGATTCAGTGTCTTCTGAGAGCCCCCTTCGTGGAAAGCCATCTTCTTACTCAGTCCTCGCATGGCAGAAGGGCCTCTTTAATACAGGCACTAATCCCATTCATGCCTCCTCCTGACATAACTGCACTGGAGAGGAGGTTTCAGTGGGTGAAGTTTGAAGGGGTACACTCAGACCATAGCAGTCTCCTACCAGTGATGGTTGGAGGAGAACATGGGAGGCCAGATTGACCAGAAATGTTGTCTCATAATACTCGGACCCTGGCTGAGATCTCCTGTGTTAGTCTTCTTTTCAGGGTTAATTTAAATGTAAACTCTAGAGAAAACATAATTTCCTAGTGCAGCAAATCCCCTTACTTGGGAGAAGGCCAGAAACACTTGGGTAGTGGTTTGGAAATGACACTGGAATAAAGTAGTTGAGGCAGATGGAATGGACACAGTAAGGTTTGAGAAGAGGTGAACTTGGTCAGTTGGACACAGACACAACCTGACCAAAGAAAGCGGGAGACAGATCGCACAGGGATCGTCTGCAGGCTGCAGTAAGTAGGTGTGTGCAGTAAAGCCACGTTTCAGGGGGTCATGTGGGTTTGGTGTGTGAGGTGAAGCCCTACCCAAAATGCCTTTCCAAAGAGCTGGGGTTGTGGAGCTTGCTTGTAATCCCAGCACTTGGGGAAGACTGAGGCAGGAGGATTACAAGTTTGAGGCCAGTGAGGTCAACCCCAGCTTGCACTATACAGCAAAACCCTGTCTCCAGAAGGCAAAAACAAACAATCCTGCATGTCCCCTATCTCATTAGATTCTTAGTACTGTTCTCAGAGAATGATGGAGTTTGCTAGAATGCTGACTCTGGGGACAAAACCAGAGCCCAAGCTGCTCTTCTGACATGGCCAAAGTGAGCAGGTGAGTCAATGTCAGTGCTCAGGTCCCCCGACTCTGACTGGTGCTTAGGTCGGTATAGCTCAGAGCAGTGACCATCAGGTCACCTTGCCCCAACTCCTCAGAGTGAATCTTTACACTCACGGCTTTTCTCTCAACAGAAACAGCAGCAGAAAGAGGCCCTCATTCTCTTCTTCAACCGAACAGCTGAAGCGAAAATCCCATGTGTTACGTAAGTAGTCACTGAGTCCTGCCTGACGTTTCTCTCTTGCGTCTTTAAAAAACAGAACAAAATGGTTATTAACTTAGCTTGCCAGAATGGCTTTATTGCTCTCTGAGAAACAATCAAAGATTAGAACCATAGCTGCACTGAAAATAAGTTTCCGGCACGATGGACTCATCACCCACAAGACCAGGCTGCCCTGTAACTACCCAGAGAGAGCTGATCTTGACCCCAGCTGCTGTGACTCAGCAGGAGCTGGGCTTCACCCACACCAGAAAGGACAGTGTCTGTCTCACTAGGAGAATTGTGATCACTCTCCTTTAGGGCAAAAATCGGAGAGGCTACCTTATGGGGATACTGTGGTCTTTTCCAAAGACTCCAGCTTTCAGCTGTTACAACCTAAATAAGCACACAAAGCTCCAAGTTGGTTCCAGTGATATGGATGAATGGCCACTGTCACATCTAGTTCTCTTTCTACCTCATAAACTGAAGCCGAAGTGAACATTTCTATTCTTAGGATTATTCACTGGCTTAACCTAAATTGTCTGCCTTTCTTAAAGAGAAGCCCACTCACATTCAAATATCACTGCGGTTGAAACTTGAGGTGGTGCTAGTGACATGCAGTTTGCCCGACTTTTTATTGTTTAACATTCATGGGAGGCTCTGGCAGGATAATGGTTCCAGTGATTAAATTACAATGAAGATGAATTTTGTGTGGGTTGAGTGGTGTCAGACTGGCTGTGGGGACTGAGGTGCGTGGATAAATTGAGAAACACACAGCATCTCCCACAGCTGCTAGATCCTGCAGCCTGCTACCCGCTCTCTCCCGATCCGTACCTGTGGGAAGAGTCCCGGCCTCACTCAGACCCACCACTGCGCCCCGGAAGCCTGCTGACCGTGGGCCCGCTCTCCTCCATCCCTCTAGGCACTGCCTTTTCACTTGTGTTATTGTTACAGGATTCATGAGCTCCAGATGTGGTTTTTATGGCCTGGAAAATTCTCTCTCAAT
The DNA here is from genome assembly GCA_004027455.1 of Hydrochoerus hydrochaeris. Lineage (NCBI taxonomy): Eukaryota > Metazoa > Chordata > Mammalia > Rodentia > Hydrochaeridae > Hydrochoerus > Hydrochoerus hydrochaeris. The sequence continues at coordinate 228,056 of PVLA01000563.1, forward strand.
AAATTGCCACCACCAACCCATTTCTCATGTGCTGCTGAGTGACACATGGCCAAGTATGAGCTCTGCATCTGTCCCCCATGCTGGGCCTCTGCATCTCAAGATCTGTGGGTACCTCTGTCTTCGGATGCCCACAGCCACCCCTTCCCTTAGAATTTTAAGTCTACCCATTTTGCTACCTCATAAACAAACTTCGGCTGCCCCATACTTTTTCCAAGTTCTGTGATAAATGGTGTATGGCTTTGTGGTTTCCAAACAATTTTTGCCTCTATTAAGTCATTTCACATTTATGGCATCTTTGTGAAATCAGTAAAGTAAATCACTTGGGCGCCATTTTTAAAATGCAGTCACTGAGTAAATCTCATAAACATCTCTGGATCTCCAAGTCACACATGTAGTTAAGGGGAAATTAGATTATAAATCCTAAAACCTCAATTTCCTCTGTGAGCTACCCTCCCCCTTTTTTTGTTACTGGTTGTTTTCATTTGAATGGGCATCTTTCAGCATAACAGCCAAGGTTATTGTGTTAAGTATTTCCAACCTGGTAACAGAGGGTCTTTTAGTGGGTAGAACAGAAAAGCACTGTCAAATGTGAAGGAGAAAGAGGCATTGCAAAATTGAGGTTTTTATGAGTTCACCAAGTTCATGTTGCAGCCCTGTAACTTTTGAAGCTGTAGCAATAAACTTTTTACTTGTATCATGGCATTCTTTATGTCTCAGAGTAATTACATTCTTTTAGTATGGTAGTTCACCAGTTGAGTCTGTTACCTTGGTCAGTTGGAATGTTGTTTGAAAATATTTCTTAGAGATGTGGAGGACAGTCCATTACTCTTTCCGACACCTATCTGCCTGTGACGGGAAGCTGTTGTGATTTGTCCTTCTTTAGGGAGGGCCACGCCTGGGGATGACCTCAGGCTGGGCACATGTATCTGTGTCTGAGGGAGCTCTCTTTCCCATGGCTGTGGGCAGCATTGTCCCTGCAGACTGACCTCTAGGGGCTGTGAACCTGCTACAGCAGTGATGGCAAGGTTTGTAGAGCTTTCAGTGATACAAACAGCCCTCTGTGACACACATACCATAGGTTCACCACCACTGCTCTGTAGTGTGCAGATCCATGGGGAAGCCATAAAAATCAAGGCCTCCTGCCTAGATGACTGTTCCTTACTCTGTACTCCCAGGGCTTGAAGATACGAAGAAGTTAGAAAATGGTGGATGGAGAAGAGAACTAAATTAAAGGAAGACCGAGCAAACAAGACCCTCCCTATCATGTTCCTTTGCCTTGAAGAACTCAGTCACCACTGACTTGATTGTAGGCCCTGTTGTCTGAAGTCTATGTAGCAGGGCGTGGAGAGCCTGCAGACCTATAGTATAGTTATTTATGTCTCAGTGCTGAGTTCCAGAAACTCGTGTGCTGTCCAGAGTGCTTTAACCCCCTACTTAGGCTCTTCCGATCTACACAGATGCTTCAGTTTTGTGAGAGTGTAGTGATAGTAGCTGCCAAAGTGAAAGTGGTTAATTATCTTCTGTGACCGCAGTTAGTGAGAGTGTCTCAGTAGCGTACCAAAGACACTTAAAGCATGAGCCTACTTCAATATATTTGTGTCAGATGACTCAAAAGTGTAGCTTTCTTCCTGTGCTTGGTGCATGATGTCTTCCCCACAGCTGCGCAGTGTGCAAGAGTTCCCACGAGCTGCTGTGCAGGAGGAGGAGGCAGATCAGCTCCCAGAACAGGGAGTGAGTGGGCTGGGGTGGGAGATACCTTCCGGGTGTCTGCTGTAAACGTCGGTCACTTTTCAATACTTTACCTCAACTGGAAGAGCATATATTTAATGTATTGCATTGTCATTGTCAAATACAGTGAATATATCCTGGACCTCCTGGAGAGTGGAAGAGAGAAGTTCCTTGTGTTCGCACACCATAAGATGGTCCTCGATGCAATTACTAAGGAACTGGAGAGAAAGGTGAGCTGCCTTTGAAATTCAGAGTAGGGCTCTAACTTTTATCGCTGCTGCATCAGGATGCTATGGGCAGCATTAGGTCGGGTCTAAGCAAAGCTGTATGGTGATGGTTTGCTGAAATGTCGCTGAAGCCTTTCTAAAGAAGAGTTCTTGCTTTAGAACCACAGTGAGGGGAGACTGTTGTCCCAGCTGTGTCACTGTAATGTCCTCTATCTCTGCACAGAGATCCCAGGAGTCTTGCTGTAGGAGATCTCCTGGTGTCTCTTTCATTATCCTACATTTGTAGTTAAAAAGTGGCCAGAGAGGGAATAGCAAAAATTGTTGGGGAGACAAGTATTTTTGTGAATGTCCTCCTTTTCCCTTTTTGTTCCTTTTTGTAACTATACAGCTGCCTTTATTAATTCACATAGCAGTGTGTTTACCCCACAGAGTTTTATGAGCAAAGTGAGAGGGTTTTCTGAGGATGCTGATTAAAGCTAAACACATTGTATATTCACTCCGTTTTCACTTTTAGTTAAGCTTAGAAACATGATTTCCCTTGGTCTTCCTTCATTTTTTATATTTAGGTGATGTTTAAACATGCAGACAGGTACAGAGTAATATACTCCAACTTAATTATTGAAACGTTTCACTGTATTCATATAAAGGTTTACTTTTGTTTGTTTATCCTTGCATTGTGGGGCTCAAACCCAAAGCCTTAAACATGCTAGGGAAACACTCTACTGCTGTATTACATTTCCAGCCTTAAGGTTTATTAGTCTTCAATAATCAAATTCTTAGACTCCCTCAGTATTCTGATTTCATTTCCATTTTTTCCTCCTTGAAGACAACATCACCACCCTTAGTTACTGTTTACCCTTCCTCTCCATCTTGTCATACTTCATGCTGAGAGTCTATATCCTTAATGAATATAGTTCCCTTTTATATATATTATTTTAAAATTGCATAAATGGAAGCACAGAGTAAGTATCCTGCAGTTTACTATTTTGCTCAATATGGTTTTTGAGACTTTTCTATGCAGGGTAATAAGTAACATGTAGCTCATTTATTCTCGCTGCCCAGTACTATCTCCCTAGGTAAGTGTCCAAGTTTGTCCATTCTCCTATCAATGGACATTCAATTTTATTTGCAGTTTTTGCGATCATATTTTTGAATATGTACCTATGTTTCTGTCCGTGTCTCTGTGTACCTTGCGTATGTCCAAGCATGGTATTGCTTACATGGTCGTCAGATAGAGTCACCTTTGACTGTCCAGGGTGGCTATTCACAGTCGTGATCCCAGCAGCAGTGTGTGAGACTCATGGTTGTTCTGCTTGTTCATCCACACTTGGTTTTGTCAGATGTTTTACTTTTGCGAGTTCATTGAAACGAAACCTACTTTCATTCTGGCTTTAACTTGCATTTCTGTGACTACTGGTAAAATACCTTTTTATCTTATTATTAACCATTTTTGCTCTCTTCTCTAGGGCTTCTGTTTGTATTCTTTACCTGTTTTTTTCTTAGTTTGGCTTTTTCTAATTTAGAAGAATTTTTTTTTATAAATTCTGACTATTGATCACATCAGTCATTTTTCTTTCACTTTAAGTTTTTGCTGAATGGAAGATAAATATTTTTATTTTAATTCTTTTCTTTTCTTTTTTTAGCTTTTGTGAAATGAGACTTTGTAGAAATGCAGGACACATTGGTGGCTGCCAAAAGTTAAAGACCAGGGGAAAAGGAAGGATCTGAAAGGGCTGCAAGAGGATCGTGTGATGTTGGAATTGTTTGGTATCTTGACTATGGAGAGGAGAATATGAGAAAACCCAAATGAATAATAAAATGTATAGAAAATACCCACAGAATGGGATATTTGAAGCTCAGTGCATTTTATCAAAGTCAGCCTCTTCATCAGGATATACTGTAGTTTTCCGGAATGTTTCCTTGGAGTGAGACTAGCACCATGCACATAGGATCTCTGTTATTTCATACAGTGGTACAATGGTCTCAGTATAATTTTGATGTAAGAGGGGGAGAGCCCTGGGAGCAGCAGTGTGGCTTTGTCCTCGGAGCCATGGCTGGTGCGCCTTGCTCAGCAGCCCACCTTGGTTTCCTCTCTGTCCCTGCAGCATGTGCCCCACATCCGCATTGATGGGTCCACCCCGTCGGCAGACAGAGAGGACCTGTGTCAGCAGTTCCAGCTGTCCGAGAGGCATGCCGTGGCAGTGCTGTCCATCACCGCTGCCAACATGGGCCTCACCTTCTCCTCGGCCGACTTGGTGGTGTTCGCCGAGCTGTTTTGGAACCCAGGGGTAAGGGACTCAGCAGGGTGAGCACCCCTGGGCATGCTCATCGTTAGGGAGGACTTGGTTCTGTGAGCTTTCCCTAAGGCCAGGTTCGTTTTCTTCTGTCTTTCCTTTCACCCTCATCACACAGCTTATATATTCACGTTTGTTTTCATTTCCTTTAATTACTGCACGTCTGTTGGATGACTGTTAGGTCTTTGCAGAGACCGGTAGTACTGTTGACTCTATCTGCTCAATGGAAGAGCAGCGTTGTGGAGGAATCTTAGGCTGCATCTGTCCTGAAGCAAACTAGGAACCGAGAGTCCAAGGATGAGCTAGGATTGAAGCTGCACCCCAGGAGAGCAGGCAGGAGTGCCCGGCTGTAGCCCAGGCCCTGGCTTTCCAGCCCAGGCCCCTTTTATCAGCCATGTCCGTGAGCTGCTTCAGCCAGGGGGAGCCATGCACAGAGTGATGGTACTCGGTGCTCCCTGAATGCCACTCTGTGTCCCTACCGTAATCAGCGGAAGGAAGTAGATGAAAGTTATTTATTTAAACTCATAAAATTTCTCCTAAACTTCAGAAAAGTCTTCTAATGTTCTCTTACCAGCAACTGCTCTAATAATGGGTAGACTTCAAGGCTGAGGCCATCCGTAATAAAAATAGTACTCTGTGAGTTAGTCATGTATTATAGGGCTCACCACCCTGTGAAACACCACGCCACTCCGTCGTGGATGGGATGTTCTGACTATCTGGAAAGTAACTTTATTTCCCAGAGACAGGAACAGAAATATGTGAAGTCTCCACTATTTGTCCCTCAGCACAGAGCCTTTCTACTAACAGTGCCTTCAAGTGTTCGGCACCAGGGGGCCACCCACAGATGCTGCAGGTGCTAGGTCCCCAGGCAGGGGTGTGTGGTTCTCTGTGGTTAGGTGACCGGACCTGAGAGACAGTGCAGGCCTGAGAGATGGTGAGATGCCTTGAGAGGGTGAGATGAGGCTTGGCGGGGAAGAAGCCATCTTCTGCCGTGGCCCAGCTGTTCTAGGTCTCACCCAGCTGTCCTAACCCTTGGACATGCAGGTGCTGATCCAGGCCGAGGACCGAGTGCACCGCATCGGACAGACAAGCTCTGTGGGCATTCACTACCTGGTGGCGAGAGGCACCGCCGATGACTACCTTTGGTAGGCCTGGCTGGGTGGCCTGGATGTGGAGCCAGCGAGGATGGGCACAGAGCAGGTGTCCTTGCTCCTTTTGTACTTCCCCTTCTGCCATCGGGGAGCCACCTGGAGACACCTGGAGTGTCTCTTGCTTTCATCACGTTCAGCCTCCATCACCAACATTCTCTGGGGCTTGTAGAGTACAGCAATCTTTAGGACTAAGGGGAGATGATTCCTTGGACTGAGAAAGAACTGATCAGGAGCAAATTGTGATGAAACACAGATGGAGCATTTATAAAGCACCCTTTTCCATCATGAGGGTGCTGGCTAGGGCGAGGGCAATCTCCCTTGCCTTTTTACTATAGGCCACATCTTACAGAGAAAGTCACCAAGCCTGGACTGTCCTCAGTCCAGCTGGGATCACATGTCCACCCCGGGGATTTGTGTCTGTTTACTAAGCAGAAATTCCCGAAATGCTCTTTCCTTTTCCCAGTCTTGAGCTCAGTGTCTTGATGATCTCAGTGTTGTCCACTGCTTGTCCTTGTGTCCAGCCTTATGATTCAGGGTCTGACCTCTGCAGTATACACGGGTCACCTCTACTGACCTCTGTTCCCTGGGCAGCTTATGACAGCACCAGATTCAAAATTTTATTGTAATGAGACAGCATTTATTTCCTATACATCTTCCATTGGAATTTTTTTTCCCATTGAAACTTTGAACCTGCCATTATAAGCCCTAAATGGGAGTTTGGTTTCAATTAAGAGTGGCCAAATACTTCAGGATTGCTGTTTGTGCCTTGTGAGACGCAATGCTGTGAGGCGCTAGACGCATGGCAGTCCCACAGGAGCAAGGAAAGGGGCCCCTTTTAATCAGTCTCTTGTTTCTGTGCAGGTTGTATTCACGCAGCTCATTTCTTCCCCGCAGGCCTCTCATTCAAGAGAAGATTAAAGTTTTAGGGGAAGCTGGGCTTTCTGAGACCAATTTCTCAGAAATGACAGAAGCTGCCGATCACCTCTACAAGGTAATGTGCCGCAAGGTTGTTTGTCACAGGGGCAGAGGGGGCATCAAGCTGTCTGCCAAGCCCTTGGGGCCTAAGTGGGACAGTGTGAGTCACTCTTGGGAACCTCCTCCAGCCCCTCCTCCAGCTGAAGGCAGCGGACTTGTGATCACTCTCGCTCAACCTGTGTGTGCGTCTCTTTATGGGGAGCAGTCAGATCAGCTCCTCCTGCTTGTGTGCCCCAGTATCAGAACCAGCCTTCCCAGTGCCACTCTTCTGTCAGATCCTCAGAAACCGATGGCAGACTCCTTGCGGCAACTGTTGGATTGTTGTACTACCCTGGAACTGGTCCCTGGTACAGAACAGAGAGTATTAAAAATAGGGCAATACTAAGCCCATGTGGTAGTGTGTGCTTGTAATCCCAGCTCCTTGGAGGCTGAGACAGGAGGATCAAAAATTTGAGCCAGGCTGAACAACTTAGAGACGTTATCTCCAAATAAAAAGGGCATTATCAAGTAGCATAAGAGGCCAGTGAACATCCATCTGTGCATATCTGGAGAGAACAGCCCTGGGGCCACCATGCCTGTGCTGGCTGCACACTGGGCCTCGTGCTGTCACGGCCTCTTCTCCTCCATTCCGGTGAGACGCCATCCAGCAAGGGCTCTGAGACTTCCAAAGCTGTGTCTGCTTTCTCCAGCTCAGAGGTGGACAGGGAAGGGGAAAGCTGGGGAGGTACTGCTTCCTGGAGGGTGACTTTTGGGGCAGCTGTTCCTAACTGGAGAGCATGGGAAAGTCTGATCCTCATGCAGGAAGGTGTCCTCAGTGCGGCTCATTAGGATGCTAGAGTGCTTTTCCTCTTTGTGGAATCACTGAGCGTCAGAAATGAGTTAAATCGGCAACATCCTACAGGTGGTGCTAAGACTCAAGAGTCTGAAGATTCCATTATTCATTTCCAGTTACTTAGCAACTGAATCTTTTTTTCCCTTACTTTAATTATTGGGGTAAATAAGAGAGATCACTTCTTTTTTTCTTGAGTTTTGCTTTTTTTGTTTTGTTTTCTTTTTTTGAGAGCAAGCAAATTTTTAAATCTTAACTATAAATTATCCTTTTAGATAATTTAGTAAACCAAATTTAAAATAACCTTTTGTGGGCAGGGGGCTCTGAGATGAAACGGGGGCTTGAGCACTGAGCTACATCCCCAAGCTCTTTTCCTATTTTTATTTTGAGATGGGATCTCATTAAGTTGCTCAGGCTGGGCTCAAACTTGCTATCCTTCTGCCTCAGCCTCCCAGAGTGCTAGGACAATAGGCATACATCACCGTAGACAGTTTAAAACACTCTTATTTTTAAGTCTTTGAAAGAACTCTAATGCAGTTGAGTGGTGACTATTCTAATAGAACCTAGGTACTTCTATGCCCTTTGAGAAGAAAGCCTTATTTCTAAAGAGTTCTCATTCAAATTGATTTTGTTATCTTGGTCTTTCCCTCTCTTACTCTGAATTATGAATTTTTGCCTAAAGTACAAGATAAATTTAATGAAATGAGATTTATCAATATTTATTTTGATTAATAACTAACTATTCTCACTAAGATAGGGCTGAAATTTTTCATTAACAACTAGAAAATGAAAATGTTGGCCCCTTGCAGGAGACAAAAACAAAAAAGGTTAGGTCTCACTAAGCCTTATTTCTGAGAGGGGAAATTAAATGCTAATCTGATCTTGGCACTTGCTCCAATTAATTATGCATGCTCCAGGTTTACTTATAGTCTGTTACTTACAGGTTTACAATTACCATTGTAATTGAATGCACATTAATAAGTATTTCTGCTTGGAATGACTGCCTTGCAAGGTGGCATTTCTTGACTTTGCACTTGTTCAGAAAGAGGCCAATGGACTGGGGATATAGCTCAGTGGCACAGTGCCTGCCTGGCAAGGGCAAGGTCCGGAGTTTGATTTCCAATACCAAAAAAAGAAAGAGGATATCGTTTCAGGAGGACATGCAGATTGTACTTTGATTGACCTTAATGATCTTTAGTATCACTGGCAAAGGCTGGAATCCTGACAGGCCAGGAGATGTGGGGTGGAGATTAATAGAGTAAACCGGAGTTCTTGCATGACCTGCTCCCAGTCAGTTTTCAAGGAACTTCATTGATGTTGGGGATTCTGTTCAGAAACAGTGACAAATAGTGGCCATTTAGATTGAGATCTAATTGCAGAAGCCCTGCAAAGCCAGGAAAGCAATTTTAGTAGTAGACACCATGGAGTCCATTGACATGACGAGGGAAATTGTGTTAAAGGGCAGCCTGCGGGAAAATCAGGTGGGAGGCAACCTGGGGGCCCGACGGTGATGAGAGAAGCCTGAGGCTGAAGAGTGGCTCAACTGCTGCAGTTCCCCACCGGTACCACGACGAGGGCGGCTTGAGGCCTGGGCATGTAGCTCAGTGGTAGAGCACTTGCCTAATGTGTCATTTGATAGGCAAGAACAATGGGGACACATTTGGATCAGCTAAGGATTCAGGACACATTGCGATTTCAGGCTAGGAGTTTGTAAGACTGGTGGGAGATTTTCAGAAAGGAACTGGACTAGGGAGGTGGCAGGGGCTGAAGTGATCATTTTGATTTCAGGTAGCTCAGTTTTATAGAGCTGTGGATGTTCGTGGAGGTGTTAAAAATATACTTGTGGAATGAAAGTAGTCAAGGTTGGGAATGTATTTTTCAAAACTTTTTATTAGTGTATGTTTGCAATATACATAGTAGTTACATTCCAGTTGGGGGATTGGTAGATACACACATTGCATCTTGATTATTTTTACACACACAATCACCCCTTTCCAACTCTTCCCTTTCTTTCCTAGGAAGATTCCTTTCCTATCTCTATGGAGTCTATCTCTCCATTTCTTAACATGTCCCTTTTATTTGGCTCTTTATATTATGTCTCTCATATTAAACCATGTGATCATTAACCTTCTGTGACTTAGTACTATGGTCTCAAGTCCATCTATTTTCTTACAAATCAGTCAAATGTATCCTTTGTTGTGGCTGAGTAGCACTCTATTGTGTTTATATACTACATTTTCTTTTATCTGCTGATAGACATGTAGGCTGCTTCCATGAATTTGCTATAGTGATTTGTGCTGCTATAAACATGGGTATGCATGTATTACTGTAATATGATGACTTTAGCTTTTTTAGGAGAGTTGGGAATTTAGACTTGGGGGAGATCAGCAGAATGATGATCCCATCCCTCCCCTCCCCTCCCCTCCCCTCCCCTCCCCTTCCCTTCCCTTCCCCTCCCCTTCCCTCCCTTCCCCTCCCCTCCATTTCCTTTCCCTTCCCTTCTCTTTTCCCTTCCCTTTTTCCTTTCCTTTCTTGTACTGGGAATCAAACTCAGGATCTTATGTTTGCCGAGTAGGCACAGTGCCACTATTATATTATAGGTCCTTGTTTTCCTTTCTGACCCAGTGAGCAGCAGACAAGATTTGACACACTAAAGCAGGAAGCTGTTTTAGTAGTAGTTACCAAGACGTTCTGTCCCTGTCATCATGTAGCTCCCTGATAGCATAAAATGTACTGCATCTTACCTTAGAGTTCTCTCACCAGCCACCATGGAAGAGGGGCTGCACTGGAGTTTGGGTTCACTCTTATCTTTATTTTCTGTTTCTGATGAAGGACCCAAAGCAGCAGACAATCTATGACCTATTCCAGAAGTCCTTTGAGGAAGATGGAACTGACATGGAGCTTCTAGAGGCAATGGAGTCCTTTGACCCAGGAAGTGCTTCAGGAACCTCAGGAAGTGGATCCTGTGATCTGGGAGACACCTTGGATGAAAATAATTTGTCAGACAGTCCACCAACAAAAAGGAGATTTGAATTTTTTGATAACTGGGACAGTTTTACCTCTCCTTTCTAAGAGGGACCAAAAATTTTTTAAATCACAGAATTTATTAAAATAAAGTGAGGTATTTTGTTTATAAATCTTGTGTCCCTCTTGTCATGCTGCAGTACCTGTGTCTCCAAGTTTAGCAGGGACTGCATTGCCATTCCTGTGTCTCAAGGTAGGAGTTTGCTCTGGGCCTGAACCAATCTTAGCTATTCTGGCTCAGAAAAGCAAACAGTGGCTTGTAATAGTGGTAATTCATGTCCTTTAAATAATGAGGTGATTCCTACACTATCCCAGTATCTGACTATAAATATCTACAGAGCACCTAGTATGTGCCCAGTACTGTCCTAGGTGCTATAATAACTTGCTGAACAGCAATGACAAAAAACTGTGTGCCTTTGCAGAGCTTATACAATGGGAGAAGCAATATTTCTAAGTTCTCTCTTCCATTAAAATTCTACTTATGTACAGTAAAATTTGAATTTCTTTAATTACCACATGTTATAGCTATCTTTTTGGTTTATAAAAAATAACTTTTAAGTGTGAAAACCATTGTTTGCTCACAGGCTGTGAGAAACAGGCAGCAGGCTGGACCCCGCATTGTCCTCTGTTTGCCAGCCCCTGGTACTGAGCCGTGGGATCTAACTGCCCAGTAATATAGGCCACATATGTGATAGAAGCTTTTCTACTGGAGCATTTTTAACAGGAAAAATAAGAGAAAATTGATAATATATTTAACATAGCCAATGTTAAATATATTATCAACATAGCCAATATAATTGGCTAGATAATTTCAACACATAAGCAATTTGTATGTGTGTGTACATGGGTGTGTATGTCTGTGTTTGCTGCTGGGGATTAAACACGGGCCACCACACATGCTAGGAAGGTAGGAAGATGCTCTCCACAGTTATAACTAGCCCTTAAAAAAATGTTTTTTTATGAGACATTTACATTTTTTTTACCAAGGCTTTGAGATTCTGTGTACATATGATGCAGCATCTCAATTAGGACTACCCATGTTTTAGGCTCTTCGTAGCTAGCTTGGTGTTGGATACCTCAGTGTTAAGAACAATAAAAGGGGTCAAATGTGAGAGGAAAGATAACATAGAATAATACTGAAGAGCAAATAAGAGCCAGGTGAAGCAAGGCAGGTCATAGGAAGGAGTATGGGTTTAGCTAGGGGTAGGAATTGAAGTTGCTGATACTGAGCAGTGGTCTGAGGCAATCTGATTGTATTTTTCAAAGATGGAGATAATGTGATTGCATGGTCAGTCACTGCCCTAACAATACACAGAGTCTGGAAGCTCTTCCTAGAACCACAGAAGATAGAAAGTGGGTGGGAACTTGGGGGTCATTTAGTCCAGCTCCTCTCTGTAAATAAAGGTACTGGCTACTGGGAAGTGGGGAGAGGGTTCTCTCTGGAAGTCTGTGGCTCATTCAAAATGATACCACAAGATAGTTATAGAGTAAGGCCTGAATCAAGCGCCTGGGACCTGATTCCAAGTCAAGCATTTTATCTGTTTCGTGTGTGTGTGTGTGTGTGTGTGTGTGTGTGTAATAACTTGAATTAGTTCAAACCAGCAATTAAGAGAACTGACTGGAGCCAGGCAGTCCTAGACTTTAGTTCTAGACCTGTCACCTCATGTGACATGGGGTAAGATTCTGGCTTCTCTGAGTTGTATATTTTCATTTGGAATAGTAATGGTTTCAGTCATGGTGTTTACTATGTTGCAGGCACTGCAGCAAGCACTTTCCATGTTAATTCATTGACTCCTCAGTGTAGGTATTACTATTGCCTAGACTGCAGCAGAGGAAACTGACACACAGGAAAATAAAATAACTCATTAGAAGTCTTATAGCTAGGAAGTAGCAGAACCCTGCTTTGAAGTCAGACAGACCTATTTCAGAGTCCGTGTTCCTAACGATCACATAAGAATGCCTCTTTTTATCTTAATAATGAAGGAAATAATTGTTCCTATGATAAAGGATCCTGATAAAAATGAAATGGGAACATATATGTAAACCATAGACTGTGCCTACCATATTATTACCTTTCAAGTGCTCCTGTTGCCCTTGAGCACCGTGATTTTGCTATGCAGCACTGTGCTGAAATCATAAATTCAAAGATTGGATCAGTCACTTCTCTAAGAAAATGACCATGTTAGTTGTATGACTGTCTAAATGCTGCCTTTAGTATAATTGTGAAGAAAACAATAAATACATGCAAAGTTATGTGCGACAGATAATATTTAACTCTGTGAGCTAACAGGAAACATGGCCAGGTAACCCCACAATCCCTTGTAGTTCTGTCACAGTCTTTCTTGGTTCTGAAATTGTGAATTCTCTCTTACATTCCTTTTTTTTTTTTTTTTTGTACCAGGGATCAAACTCACAACCTCATGCTTCCCAGAAAGGCACTTGTACAGCTGAGCTAAATCTCCTGCTCTTTCTCTTATACTATTATAACAATAGTTCTCCTCCGGCCGTGCCCTGAAAAATAGCAGTGAAATGTTCCAGTGCGAGTTTTGCATGAAGAACCAGTTATCATTCGTCTCTACTCCCTTTCCAGCACGAACTGTAAAACAGACTTTGTTGCTGATCTCTTGGAGACAGACAATAAGTTGTACTCGGGGTTCTAGGTTTAGGTCTGGACCTTATAGCTGAGGATGGGGCCAGGAGAGCGGGTTCTGAAATGAGGCAAGGGCGGTGGGGACGACACCAGACCTGACAGACCCCGGGGAAAAAAACAGAAGGACAAACTCCAGAGGCTGTAACTTCTTCCCAGCCTTCAAATCTCAGACTTTTCTCAGATAACTTCAGGCTCTTACATATGCAGCCCTCATACAACCGTCTTCCTTTCCTTCAGAGCTCTGACAGTGAAATTTCATAATTCAGTATGACCACATGACTTTTCCCGCTGGACTGCAGCTTGTTTTGAGTGGAGCCTTGAGTTTTGGTCACCACTGTCGCCAGCATCCTGCACAAGGTCTGACCATTTTAGAAAGTATAATGTATCGCTGAAAGCAATGAAATTTAGTCACAAGCATTTCTCTAAGCCAAGAGCGTCTATGCAAGTCATTTAAAACATGTTTCCTTATTTGGTGATGCATGAAAGGAAACTTGGACATGCATCTACGAAAGCTGTTTGTTGTTACAGCTTGTGACTCGGGGTTTACCCTGCTGCAGAAATTTTGTCCTCCCCAGACACTGAGCAGGCGGAGCAAAGTACACGGAAGCCTCCAGACCACAAAGCTCAGCTCCTAGAGAGGCCTTATCCTTACTTCCGCTCGCCGTCCTAAAACCGCGCCTGCGCGTAGCGTCCCTTCCTCTCTGGGTTTGGGCCTAAATTGAGTCGACATGGTGAGTGCGGAATTGTCAACCTCCTAAATCTCTATCCATCTGCATCTGAGCTTTTATTTTCTTCGTCCGCATCCACCGCTGGCCACCGGCCTTGTCCGCGTTTTCCCCGGGCCCCGTGTCATCTCCACGTCCTGGAACTGCACTCTGGGACGCTGCCTAAGCGGAGGGGCGGGGGCGGCCTGGCGGGGCCCCGCGCACCCAGGCCTGCTTCATGCGGGACCCTCGGAGCACAGGTCCCGGCGGGAACACTGGTTTTGTCGGGTTAAATTTGAAGAGAACTAGTTCACAGCGGAGGTGAGGTGCAGGACCAGGATGTGGAGATGGCAAAATGTGGGTTCCGACTCAGACAATGCTTGTCTGCTTCTTTCCTGGTTTTCCATAGGCCAAACGCACCAAGAAGGTCGGCATTGTCGGTAAATATGGGACCCGCTATGGTGCCTCCCTCAGGAAAATGGTGAAGAAAATTGAAATCAGCCAGCACGCGAAGTACACCTGCTCCTTCTGTGGCAAGGTATGGTGGTCTGCTCGGGAGAGGAGGGCTGGTTTCCCTCTGTGTGCTGAACGCTTTTAAAAAAAATTTACACTTAGGATTATCGTTTGTGAGTGAGGGGTATGGGTGGTAACTTTCGATTTTGTGAACCGTTCCTAGCTTGAAGAAAACCACTAAGGAACTAAACAGGCGATTTAGTAAAGACCTCCAGCCTAGCGAACCTTGTTTTGTGGGGAATAAGTCAGTTTGTCAGTTTGTTTTTACTCGTGTTTCTGTATCAAGAGGGGATAAGAAGATAGTCTGTATCTAATAACGTTCTGGTGGTTCTGCTGGTGGGGGTTGTTTAGTAAATATTTCACTGCATTCTCTGTGCTAAAGTTAGCTTTCCTCTAACGCTTTTGGTTCATGGTAAAAATCGATTCTCCTAATTTTGCAGACCAAGATGAAGAGACGGGCTGTAGGGATCTGGCACTGTGGTTCCTGCATGAAGACAGTGGCCGGTGGTGCCTGGACCTACAAGTGAGTCCATTTCTTGGGGTACTTGGAACTGTCGCTACACATAAGCCATTTGCAGTTTTGGCACCAGATGGGCTAATTTTAATTCTTCCACAAGACCAAGAAAATAATGATGCTGCTGGCTTTTTCTGAACTCTGCAGCGCTATAGTTCATTTTTACTTGTTCAAAAAATGGAGACAAAACCTCAGAAATAAAAGTTAAATCTCATTTACACAGGTCTACTTTTTTTTTTTTTTTGAGACAGGGTCTCACTATGCAGTTCAGGCTGACATTGAGCTCACTCTGTAGCCCAGGCTGGTCTCGGAACTCAACAATGCTCCTGCCTCAGCCTCCCAAGTGCTGGGATTACAGGCGTGAGCCACCACATCCAGCTCACAGTTCTGCTTTAGAGTTTTTTTTTTTTTCCTGCCTCAAAATATTTTGGAGGTTTGTTTTTGTTTTGCTTTAGAGTTTTATTGTCACCAGTTTCTGTGAACATTCTATTGTGTTGGGTGCATTAGTGGGATCTGAACTGGTACTAAACTTTGATTTACTCTAGTTGTTTTTATAGATAGTTTGAAAACATGTTGGTTCATTTAAAACTATCATTTGGACCACCTTTTGTCTTTTCTAAATATTGTAGTATTGGACTAACTCAGCATTGCTGAGATAAACCTATCTGTGTGGTTATTGCTTGCTTTGACTATTAGCCTAACCTGTATCTGGAAATTATGGCCACCTTGAAGGATGTAATCTTGGGAGTTAAGCCTGAGAGAGTCTTTTCAGTGTTTACCCCTGCTGTTCATTGTACTAGTCACAGCCCACGGTGGGTGCACACCTGTAATCTCAGCATTCTGGAGGCCGAGGCAGGACGAATGCTGTGAGTTTGAGGCCAGCCTGGGCTACATAGCAAGACCCTGTCTCAAAAAACAAAACAAGGGGCTAGGGGTGTACCTCTGGTGCAGTGCTGGCCTGGTAAATATGAGGCTTTGAGTTTGGTTCCCAGTACCAGAAAAACCAACCTCTACCCCCCAAAAAAACTCCACCGATTTGCTAGTCACAAAATAGATGGCAGGCTAGTGTGTTGAAAAATTTAAGTTTTTAGTTTATTTACAACTGACCGTGGAAATACGAATAATATGCATATATTAGTGTCTTGTTGGGGGGGTTATGATTACAGAAAGGAAAATGGAGAACAAGAATGCTCTTTTGGTTCTGATAGAAGAGTGACCGTTTTGGTATATATCCACCGATTTTCAGGTCTGGTTCTGGTTTTTTTTGACAGGGCTTCCCTACTAGTTCAAGCTAGCCTCAAATGTGCTGTGTAGTCCAGGCTGACCTAGAATTTATGGTGATATTTCTGCCTGCCTCAGCCTCATGAGTGCTAGGATTACGGGCAGGTGCCATCACACCTGGCTCAGTTTAGTCTTTTTAAAACAATGCAGCAGAGGGGCTGGGGATTTAGCTCAGTGTCATAAGCCCCTGTCTTGCAAGCCTGTGGTCATGAGTTCAATCCCCCGTACCAAACAAACAAAAAAAACAATACAGCACAGCCAGGTGTGGCACACAGCTGTAATCCCAACACTTAGGAGGCTGAGGCCAGTGGAGCCCGTGATTCAAGGCCAGTTCAAACTACATTTGAACTGTCTCAAAAAAGAACTTGGTATCTTACTGTACCTTTTTAACTGTTGGAGAAAATAAAATGCATGAGCTTGCATTCTGATTCTACAAAAGCTTGAGGAAATAACCACACACCCCCACCCCTGCAAAATGGGGCTGAAACTCAGTGCCTACATATGCTGAATTTCTTAAATTCACCTTGAACTTGTGACCCTTCTGCCTCAGGCTCCTACAGTGCTGGGATTACAGGCCTGTGCTACCATGCCTGGCAGAAAATTTGGTGCTGAGCAGAAGGTTTTTGAGACAGTCTCACTGTGTTCCAGGCTGACCTTGAATTCAAGGCTATTCTCCCTCAGCCTCAGTGTTGGGAGGATTATGTATAGGCCTCCCACACCCAGCATGAGTAGTAGTTTTAATGTTAGTTAACTGTTTGGATTTAGTAGCAAAATCTTTGTAGTCTGTTTCCATATAATTTTCTCCAGGAGAAATTTGGAAAGAGTCTCTAGGATTATAAGATAACTGGGGTGTGATTTACTTATTTGCTGTTTCATGTTAACCATGTTAATTATGTTGGAAACTGAATTTTTTTTAACAGCACCACTTCTGCAGTCACAGTGAAGTCAGCCATCAGGAGACTGAAGGAATTGAAAGACCAGTAGAAGCTCTACTATTTGAGACATCCCTAGCCTACAATAAATGGGTTAATTTATATAATAAAATTGCCTTGGTGTGTGAATTTTGTTAGGCATTTTGATTTGCATCGCTTTAATATTGCCCTTTGAAAAGAGATTTGGAGGGCCAGGGATTTACCTCAGCAGCCTAAGCGCCTGCATGGCAAAGTGCAAGGTCATGAGTTCCATTCCCGGTACCCAAAAAAAAAAGAGAGATTTGGAAAATAAGTCCTAATTTGGATGTGAGATTGGCAGAGTTCGGTTACTGAATTGTTTTTCTTATTTTCCTTCCAGTAGGTAGATGATACAAATTTTACAGGTTAAGGGTGTATTTTAGCTTTTGCCAGTTGTGCATATTTTAAGGTTTTTATCTTTTTTTGAGACAGCCTCAATAAGTTGTCCAGGCTGGACTCAAACTTGCAGTATTTTTATTGCCTTATCCTTCCAGAGTATGACACCAATTAAAAGATGGTTGAACTGTACTGCAGATATATACTAGTAAAGATTTTTTAAAATCTTTAAAGTAATTGATATACATTATTATAGCTAAGGAAATAGGGATTTTTCTAAATGTCACAGAGAAGGAAAGACTGAAAATTAGGCTTCTGCTTCCTGGCCCATGATTTTCTTTTTTCTTTCTTTCTTTTTTTTTTTTTTTGTATGGGAGATCAAACTCAGGATTTTGCACTTGCTAGGCAGGTTCTTAAGGCCACAGAGCTAAAACCCTGGCCCATGTTTTTCTTCAACTTTTTTTTTTGGCTCTGAGAATTGAACTCAGGACCTTGTGCTTGCCAGGCACTGGTACTGCTGAGCTGTATCCCCAGCCCTGGCCCATGTTTTCCTAACAATATTAGACTACCTTACATTTAAGAGTATGTTTGTTCTTTTACCATACTAATGATTCCCACTATTTTTACTGGTTTATTTTCAGTGGTTTTCTGAGCCTTTGGTTCTAAGCTATTTTACTGGCCTTCACATTAGGACATAAAAGTGAGCAAGGCCTGTGTTTCTTACTAGATGAAGCTTATGGGCTGTCTCCTAAATACCTGTATGGACACTGTGATAAAGGGATGGGTAGGTAGATGCCAAGAAAACAACTCTTTGCAAGTTTGTTTTGGGTATGGATTGAGGGATAGTGACACTCAAACTTTGTTAAATGATTATTGAAGTGAGCCACAGATCATTCTGGAGCCAAGACTAGGAATTTTGGGAGGACCCAGCAAAGATTGGAAACTATGTATTAGCAATTTTTAAATGTTGCAAGCATGAAGGAGCAAAATCAAAATAGTTGTTATTTTCTCCCTGTAGCAAACTAGAAGCCATTTTAAAGTCATAGATTGCTTTTCAGGCCAAAGTTTATGGATGGGGAGGGAAACTGATTTGCCTGGGTTGCAGTGAGTCAAAGATTAATTTCATGTCACAGTATTATTAGGAAAGTGGATGGTGTAATTGATGCTCAAAAACCACAGCTAATGAAAGGTTTTATGGAGGAAGTTGAACAGGTATGCTTATGGGTGCAGTTAGTGAAGGGGTTAGTTGAAGGTAGAGACCATGGAGTTGAGTACTCGTGGCAGTATGGCTAAGGCATGGTCAATAGTCTCCAGCTCACATCTTTCAGATGAGGGAGCACACCTCATGAAACTCAACAGATGGGCCTTTGAAAACGTGAGAGGCAGGTCTGTCAAAATGTGATTCCCCTCCCCCAACTCCAAAATGTTTTTATATTTGTTTGGGACTAATATTTGGAAAAGAAAACTAGAAAGTGCAGTGCAGCAATTAAGGTGTGTTTTAGAGTCAAAAGTAGTTCAAATTTTCCTCGTCTGTTGTCACCTTGGACAAGTTTTTTTTTCTGTGCTTAGGTTTTTCACCTATATAATGTAATCTCTCCCCTTACCCAATAGAACCAGATAAGGTATATTTGGATCCAGAATACTCAACTTAAGTCTGGACTGCAGAGACCCTAGATCTTGGAAGAAAAGAACTGACAAAAGATGCGTGTTTTGGTGGGGAATGATAGAGTGGGCTGAAGAGAAGGAATTTGAACTGCCTATGGCCAAAGCATAAGTTAGGAAAAGTTCAATCTAGGAAACCTGAATTCTGAGGTCTGTTTTGGAGCGAAGGGGGAAAGGAACCAACCCCTCCATGAATGAAGCCCTCTTCACTGAATACCTCTGTAAGGTCCTACTTTCCGACACTGTTGTAATCTGGTTGCAACATGAGTTAGATGGGGCATTCAAACCAAAGAACCAGAGATTTATAGTGACCTATTCTGCTAACATCTATTAACCATTTGAAAAGTAGTTCTGGTTGGCTGCTATACTATGGGATACTTGGAGTATTTTCTGTGCAGCCCCATTATAAACTAACTTTCTAAAATTGGAAGTGTTACAAAGTTGGGCCAGGGGAGATGTTAAATACAAGTGAACCAGTCCGCAGCTTTGATTTTCATGGCATATATGTATGTATGTGCTCTTACTGCCTCCTCGTTTCTCCCTAAATTCAGATGTGCTGTCTTTTGGGGAGTCCCTGTGTCAGGTAATGAAAGGTAGAAGAGTTTTATGGAGGAAGTTACACAATACGTGGGCAGCAGCCAAATGTAGAAACAACTGAAAAAAGTGGCAAAGCAGACTCCCACTGGACAGAATTTACAGTAGCATTCACTTGCAAGCCAAAAGCTGGTTTGAAGTATTGAGCAGTGGCTAAGGGGTTGGTCAGCTGGTTAGGATAGTTGGGAAGAACAAGCATGAAAGACTGAATACTTCAAGGCCGGTGGACAAGGTTATTGCAGGAGAGATTTTGTAGCTAGAATTCTTAGAGTACAGAATTGTATTTGTAGCCTGTGGAAATGCCCACTAGAAGGCATCTGCCATGGACGTTGCTCTGAACAACTGAGATAACCCATTCTGAGAATGTCAGCTCTTCCCCAGCTTGGTGCTTGCTCGATGGGAGTCCATGAGCTGGAAGTCTGTTCCTATCCTCTAAAAAACGTGAGCCTCCCTCGTCAGTGGGGATCTGTGTCACCCCTGCAGAGTGGTAGACCTCAAGAGGATGCTGCTGAGCTGCTAACGCACCGTGCACTGTAGCCACTGTCTAGCCCAGTGTGGCAGTTAAGCTTGATTGTGTCAATTTGATTGGTTTGGGAACCATTCCTGGAGCACACTTCTGGTGCATCTAGATGGGTCATGGAGATGTAGTTTGGGGTACTTAGATCTAGGCTCAACCCGCTTTCAGTCTGGCACTGTGCCCTTGCTTTGTTTCTTGGCCTCCATGAACTAAGCAGTTCTGCTCCACCATGTCCTGCCACGGTGGTTCTGCCTTGGAGCGAGCTGACCGTGACCAAATGCCCCGAAACTGGGCCAAATTAAATTTCTCCTTTACGTTGTAGGTGTCTGTGTTGTATCTAGCAGCAGGAAAACTGACTGCTACACCAACTGACTAAATTAGTTATCTTGCATCATACAAAGGGCAGTGTTATGTCACCGTAAGGGTGGACATGGGACCAGGCACAGAGCTCAATGATAGAGGACCTGCTTAGCATATGAAACCCACGGCTCCATCCTCAGCACCGCCACTGGGGAGGGGGAAAAAAAAAAGGAAACTTGTGTATGACATATATAATAGAGTTTTATCTGCAGTAGAGCTGAAGAATGCCTTATCCAGGTGGGGGGGAGGGAGATTAGCTCAGCGGCCTAAGTGCCTGCTTGGCAAATGCAAAGTCTTAAGCTTGATCCCTGGTACCAAAAAGAAAAAAAAAAAGAATGCCTTACCCATCACCATGATATCCTGTGCAGCACTGTTTTTGACAGTGAAGTGAAGAAATTGCAGCGATAATCCCACACTCATGAAAATCACTTGTTTTATCATGTTCCCCATCCCTCTAGAGATAGTTTGCTTAATAAATGATGCTTTGCTGAAGGCTCAGTAATAATGCAAGCCAGAAATTATTTCACGAGCATAAGGGACTATCCTGCCCGATGCAGTATGTACCTTAAATGTACCCATCTATGGTGTGGCCTCCCGGAGCCAGAGGATGCATGGGTGAAGAAATCGAGTAATGGAAGTGAGACTCAGCCTTGAATTTGATGAGTTTAGGGGTTCTAGTGTCTCAGGAATTTTTTTTTCTTTCTTTTTGAGACAGGGTCTTATTCTGTGGTTCAGGCTGGCCTTGTGCTCACTTTGTAGCCCAGGCTGGTTTTGAATTTACTACCAACCTCTTGGGTCAGCCTCCCAAGTGCTGGAATTACAAGTGTTTTGTTTTGTTTTAAGGGAATGTAATTTTGGCCACATTTAAATTGAAAAAAAATTCTTTTTGAGACAGTCTCACCATGCAGTTCATATTGTCCTTGACTTCACTTTGTAGCCTAGGCTGGTCTCGAATTTGTGACAATCCTTCTGCCTCAGCCTCCTGAGTGCTGGGATTACAGGCATGCAGCACTACTCCCAGATTAAATTGAAATTCTGATCATTTTATGCTCATTTAGTCTCCTCATATACATCACCTTCACCAGCCAGCTATTTGTGCTTTGAGATTCCCTGCATCACATGAACTATTACAATGGGTTCCCTTTCCTTTGGCTTCTAGTTAGGTTCAGTTAGTGGGAGGCACCAACAGAAGATCTAGCCGATGGGAGGGAAATGGAGTCAACCTTATCTTCCCTGCTCCTTGCAGAGCTGCCTTATGGAGGCTTCCTGTTGAAAGCTCCAGCTCCAGTTCAGAGGTCTTTCCTCTATCTACAGCTACTGTTTCTGAGACTTAGTAACCATTCTTTCTCTTTACTCTTTCAGACCTAAGTGCAGAAATGACTGCAGTGTTACTAATCCTAGCACTTTACCCATTTTGACTTAACCTTTTTGCTGTTTGCTAAAGTTGGGTTAAGTATCCCCCAAAGGTCCATGTTAAAGGCTTGGAGACCAGCCTGTGGTGCTGTTGGAGGTGATGGAACCTGTAAGAGGTAGGGCCTAGTGGACAAAGTCAACTATGGATGCTCCCTCGAAAGGAGTATTGGGATCCTGGCCCTCCTCTTCCTTTCTCTTATTCTTCCCTGTCATCACAAGGTGAGCGAATTGGGTGCACCACACTCCTTGCTGTGATGTACTATCTGGTCAGAGCCCCAAAGGCAACGGGGTCAAAAGAGAACTGAACCTTCTGACCATGATTCAAAAGCAGGCCTTTTCCCTTATTAAACTTACTCTCTCAAGTACTTTGTCATAGTAACAGAAAGCCGATAAACACATTGTTGGACGTAGTTCTTTTATTAAACTCTTCTCAGTTAATACATCTTAGTGTCTCTTCTGTTTTCTGCCAGAACCTTACCAAATCAGATGTTGCACAGTAAGCTGTTTTGATTTTTTTAGAGCAGAACTCATATTCTCAAGATAAATTCTCTATCTTGTGTCTTCCATAAATTTTCTAATAGACATTATTATGTTTGCTTCCCAAAATCTCTTCTTTTGAGCAGCTTTCCTTCTATATCTCATTTGGTTATGGTGGGATTGCCAATAACAGAATCCTTTCCTTTGGCCACAAAAGAATGACATAATTTATGACACAAGTTATTTTTTCTAGGAATTTATAAATTGAGTAGAGTTGCACATGGAGAGAGATGGGTATAGGATTGGAGTCTTTTAATGAGAGTCTTCTAAAGAAGCAGACCACAGATTTCTGTCTCACAGTCCCAGAACTTGGCCTGATTTTTGTCTGGCTATTCTCTCTTCATTTGATCTTTTGAGAGATCCAATGTGTAGTCAGACTCCAGAGGGCTCTTCCTTAGGAATGGGAATGAACAAGATGGAAACGTCTGTGCTGGGGGTTTAGCTCAGCAGCTTAAGCACCTGCCTGGCAAGTGCAAGGTCGTGAGTTTGATCCTTAGTACAAATAATAATAATAATAATAATAATAATAATAATAATAATAAATGAGATGGAAACATCCTCACAAGGACTGAAAGTATGGTCCAAATCCTCTTTATCTATGATTGGATTTCATTTATCAAGAATTACTAGTGTTCTGGCTGTCTTTGAGAAACAAATGGAAATCTCTGAAAAAAATTCTAAATTTCATATTATCTTCATAATAACTTTTTCTGTATCATATCTGGCACCCAAGGAAAACCAATCAAGAATACAAGGGGACAAGACAATTTCATCTGAAAACTAAGAGAAATAATTGACAATTGAAATAGGCCTGCAGAGTATCCAAATAATAGTTATCAGACATTGATCAAAAACTATTAATGTGGATTGAGAAAAGATGAGACTGAAAATTTCATTACAAAAAATTGCAGTTCTTATTTTTTGCTTTAAAAATTATACTTCTTTGTGGGGTTCATTGTGATAATATACATATATATAGTGTATAATGATCAAACTAGGGCAATTAGCATTTGTATTTCCTTCAGCACTTACTCCCTGTATTGAGAACATTTATACACCTTTCTCATAATTCCTTATAAAATATTTAATAAGCTTTTGTAAACTGTGGTCTAATAGAACAGTAGTACTTATTCCTCCTGTCTAAAAATGATAGTTCTTGCATTGAAAAATTCAGTAATTAAAATTAGAGTTCTGTGGATGTATGTAGTAATGAATTAGATGCAATTTCAGAAAGAATCAGATAGAATAGAAAAATACATCAACAGAAATGCAGAAAGAGGCTGGGTGCAGTGCTGCTTTCCTATAATCCCAGTACTTGGGAGACTGGAGCAGGAAAGTCATCAAGAGTTTGAGGCCAGGCTGGACTACGTAGTTGAAGACTAATCTGAATTACACAGTGAGACTCTATTTCTAAATAAATAAATAAGTCCAGAAAGAGGAGCAAATGTAATGGGAAAGAAGATATAACAATAAGAGACATGGAAACTGCAGTGACAAATTCTAATACATGTGTAATTGGAGTGTAAGAAAAAAAAAAAAGGAAATGGCTAAAATCAATGAAGGCCAGGCGTGGTGGTGCACATCTGTAATCCCAGCACTTGGGAGGCTGAGGCAAGGAGGCTCACCCCAAGTTTGAGTCTAGCCTGGGTCAATTGAAATGAACAACCACCCCTGATCGAGGAAGACCATTCCTTGGTCAAGGGTATATGAGTAGATGAGCTCCAAATAAGCTCTCAAGGAAGAGACTAAATTATAAATTAAATGTATGTTGTAATCTCTGGTAATCACTAAAAGAATGGAAGTGTATAACTCAATACAACAAAAATAGAATTAAAAGAGCTCAGGAAAGGGAGGAAAAGATATGCTGGGACAAGTAGCAGAGTATTATGGCGGATTAAACGTACCTATACACACATTATCAGTATATTAACATGTCCAGAATAACATAAATAGACCAAGTGTTTCAATTAGAAGATAAAGACGGTCAAAGTGAGCTACATACCCAATGTGTAAGAAGCCAAGATTTAAAGTGTAAAGAATTGTATATGAATAATAAAATACTAGGATGTAGACATCAAAATCAGAAAAGTTGAAAGTAAAAGAGCAGAAAATATGCCACGTATAAACAATGAGCCCTGGAAGACTACATTACTATCTGATGAAGAGGTGTTTAATGAAAAAGTATTGCTAGAGACAAAGAGGGATGCTTATATTATTAAACATATAGAAAAATGTGTTTTTATTTTTTCAGCACTTCTGGGCCACTGATGAGATATGAAACACTTGATAAGTAGATATTAATGGCTCTGAAAATGTTCTTGAATTTAAGAGAAACACTAGCCAGGGAAAATCAAGGACTGATAAAATCTATGAGGCCAATGCCAATGAGCAAGGCAAACCAGAAAGTCGGGATCATTCCATAATAGAAAACATGTTAAAATTTTTTTGGTCTTTTTGAGACAGGGTCTCACTATGCAGTTTGGGCTGGCCTTGAGATCACTTATTTATTTTATTATTATTATTTTTTAATCAGTACTGGGGATCAGACTCACAACTGTGCGCTTGCAAGGCAGGCACTTATGCCGCTGAGCTAAATCCCCAGCCTTGAGTTCGCTTTGTAGTGCAAGCTGATCTCAAACTTGCAACGATCCTCCTGCCTCAACTTTCCAAGGTTAATTTTAAATCATAGGTAATTTTATGAAGCATTTAATTCTTAAATAATCAAGAAATGTTTCAGCACTCAAAATGTGGCAGTAATAAATACTAACCACTACAAGAAAAATAGCACTGAATTAAAATTAAACCCTTTATCTGTGATTTGCTACCCCATCTTGTTTACTAAATTGGCATTAAGCATTGCTGTATGCTAGCATGTGGAATCAGTAAGTATTGCATATACATTGTCTTTCTATTGACTTTGGAAAGTTACTTTCATAATGTGTCACATTATAATTGACGGTTTCTCTAGTTTTCAAAGACTTATATAGTGCAGTTTGGCACTTGAATGTAATGAATTTACATAGATTATTTGAGAACCTAATCTATAAATTAGGAAAGTATTTATCTCAGGTATTAGGAATTCCTTCAACAAAGCAGAGAAATTTGTTGGCATGTACTGACTGCAAGCATCATATGTCACACTAGGGGGCGATACAAGGTAAAGAAAGAACGTGCCAAGCAGACTCAAGCACTGTATAAGGGTTAGTTTTGCGTGCACATACGAAACGGGTGAGAGGTGTGTAAAACTGAAGTTTGGGGAATCCGAACTTCTTTTCGAATTTTCACGATGTTCTTTTTTTTAAAATTTTATTTAAAGAGACAGAAAACAGAAAAAAAGGGAAGAAACAATGTAGAATTTCAAAGGAAAAGAAAAAAATAAACTAAGAAATTACTAGTTGATAAATTACATATTGTCTTCTAGATATAGTTGTTCAAGTTACAAAATTAAAGCATACAAGGTGGACACTCAAACAGTGAGGCTGCAAATAGTTCCATTCAACGATCCAACAAAAACCCAGCAACATGGTCATCAATCCTACACACTTAAACATACATGCAGTTATATCCTTTAGACTGCTTTCTTTTCCTCCTTTAGCTTTTCAAGTCCATTATCTGTTTAGTTATATCGTGTTTCAGCTTGCTCAATACCTTACTGATTTGTTTTGTTGTTATTTACTTTTTATTTTTTGTTTATTTTAATTTTTTATTATTAGCAAAATACAACAGAACAAGACGGAACAAAACCAACAGAGAGAGTGCAGTGAAATTGGTACAGAAACCTTCAACAGGTTATTGGTATAACAGTAATAGGTACCATAGTATATCCCATTATCTTCATAACAGTTGTTCTTTCAATCAGGTATAGCCAAATCAAAGGAAATACAGGACATTCTAGAACTTATCAAAACAGAACATTGAATAGAGCAATATCATTAATCAGAACAAAGCAAAAGTGTGATAACAATATTTGCCTTCAAAGAGATGATAGAAGGAAATCCCCCCTTGCATATGGTCAACCTCTCAAGAGATGTCTAGATCTCTGGATCACTTGCTAACAAGGGGTGGTGGTGGTGGTGGTGGGTTAATCTTTAGCCTGCTCACCAGTAGGCTCCTGGGAGCTGCTGAGTGATTCTTCTCCTGCCTCGTGCCAGGGGTGCTTACTGACAGGGTGGGTAAATTGCCTTTCTGTGCTGAGCCTTGAGTCCCTCCATAGTTGGAGCTCTGGGGCTGCTCATTCTCCTCCCAACTCAGGCCAGAGGCCCCTACTGAGAGGGTGGGCAGACTGCCTTTGTGTGCTGCACCCTGAGACCCTTCATGGTCAGATCTCTCAGGATGTTCTAAATGACCAAGCGGATTAAGGTAAATAAGAGAGAAGACCAACAGGATGAATAATTCTAGGCCTTCTGGAACAAATGCCCCCTTATAAGTAAGATGAACTTGAGTGTATTTTTTAGGGTCTGCCAATTAAAGGAGAAAATGTTAATCTAGTATTTTATTCTGATGATAATATAAGAAGTTATTTTTATGAATTACTAAGCAAGACCCTTCTGCAGGGATAATGTACCATCAAAATTTCAGTGAATAAGATTATTGTCTGGGAAGAAAATGTTCAAATGAGAAGGGTAACAAAGGAGAAAGAAAGGAAAAAGAAAAAAGAATAGAAGAAAAAATGGAAACAAAGTTTTTGTAAATAAGGAGAGAAAGAGTGCTTGAAGGGAGAAACAGGGATAGGGAAAAAAGAAGAATCAAGATGTATCATATACAGGTACAAATTCCGTATGATGAATGTGATCATTACGCATATCTAAAATGTGCCAATAAAACTAATTTTAAAAAAGCTTTTGTCAAGTGTTTCTCAAATTAGAGTGCAGTCTTTAACCATACTGTCAGGACTGTCAAGATTTTATTTTCCCTTTGAAAAGATCAGCAGCTGGTAGTGATGGTGTACGTCTGTAATCCCAGCACTCAGGAGGCTGAGGCAGGAGGATCACTGAGAATTTGAGGCCAGCTTAGGCTACAAGCAAGGTGAACACCAGCCTGAACAACATAATGAGACTCTGTCTCAAAAAAAAAAAAGTTTTAATACTGTCATCAACCCTGGACTTCGTCCTTGAGTAACTGAGCAATGAAGACATGAGCCAGTGGGGAGGTAACAGGGACCTTGGCCCCCAAAATGGGTCAAAAGATTGCATAGATGTAGACCCACCATAGCGCTCCTGGACAGAGCCAATGGGCTCCTCGAGGGAGTGTGACTTGGAACGAAGCCAGCAGGCGAGGGGCTTTTTTGTCAAGTAGGAGCTCTGTGCGAGCGTGTGTGTGTGTGTGTGTGTGTGTGCATGTGTGTGTGTGCGTGTGTGTGCGTGTACATGTGTGTACACACATATGAAATTGTGTGACTTGCTAAGGTCAGAGAACAGCATCATACGAGTGACATGGAGCTTTCCTTCTCTTTCCTGCCTCTCCTCCTCCCTCCGAGCAATGATTTAACTCTGACTGAGGGCTGCTCTGTTCCTACCCTTCCCTGTTGTCGTCTCTCAGCAGGGAGACTTTGGCTTTGAGGGGTGTCGTTAGCAGTGCCTAACACACGCACTGCGCCCTGGCCGGGCTGTCTTCTAAAGACTTAGGCTGCATCAGTTTGTTTCGTTCCAAGCAGGCGCGTAAGCCACTGAGCTAAGTTCCCATCACAGCCCTGCACTGAGTAACTATTTTACGTATTTTATGAGGCTCTTCCTGACTCGATTCCTGTAGTTCACTCTGTCTGTTGCCATATCCTGTTTCTACTTTAAGCATCACCCATGCCGAACTCGAACACTCTGTCCTTTAAGATTGTAGCAGTGTTTACAGAGCTCTTTCTGTTGCCAAGTCTCCTTTCCTCCTGCATTCTCTTCCCTTTTCTTTCTTCTTTCCTTCCTTCTTTTCTTTTCTTTTCTTTTCTTTTCTTTTCTTTTCTTTTCTTTCTCTTTTTAATTTAAAGAGGAAAAGCGACTCTGCAGAGTGAGTTTGGGCCAAGTAAAAAGAAGAAAAACAGTGCATCTTACAGCATGAGGGTGGGCTGTCGGGAAGAGCCCGATAGCCATCTCTCCTCCTCAACACCGGACTCATGAGTCATGTCGTCTTTCCCATTTTACGGATGCGGACAAAGAACTTACACAAGTTAAATGCGTTGTTTAAGCATGCACTCTTCCGAGAGCTTTAATAATGTGGAAAAAATTGAATTTTGGACCCAGAAATTATATTATCCATCCAATTTCTTCTCTGTCATTTTCTAGCTTGAATATCCGAAAATGTTTTTTCCTCTCTTTACAGATAAGAAAGCTGAGGCGCAAAGTGCCCCACGGTAAAGAATTTTGCTAATGGGAGGATCAATGCAGGCACGTGACAGAGGCATGACATTAGAGAGAGAAGCCAAGGACAGTGGTTCACACGTATAATCCCAGAACCTGGGAGGCTGAGGCTGGAAGATTGTGAGTTCAAGGTTAACCTACACTATATAGTGAGACCCTGTCTCTAAAAAAAAAGAAAGAAAGAAAGAACAAAGAAAAGTCAGAACAACAGAATGGCAAGAGAATGATGTTTTCAAGAGACGTGTTAACAAAGTACAAAGAAGATTCGACCCACTACCATTCCCTGCCCCAAACTAAGGAATCTGGACATCATCTTTTACACAAGAAGGGGAACGCAGGCACGGACAGCAGAGGGAGCCCTTGATAACTTTACCCATCAAGGTAACGGTTGTATGGGTTCCGTAGAGTGAGAAAATGGCCTAGACCGTACTTCTCTGTCTTTGCCATTTCCTAGGCCCCCGCACTATTTCCCTGCAGCGGCGCTAGCAGTGCTAGCGGCCACGCCTCTCCTCGGTGCCGAGCAAGGCAGCTGCTTTCCTCCTCTTCACAAACTGAGCTGGGCAAGGCCCCCCGGGCTGCATGACCGACTGCTCCATGTTCATGACACCAGTGCTGAGCAGTCAGGTCAGTTCTCCACTTCTTAGGGCCGTCGGGTTCCAAAGTGCAATCTTCTTGTGCCAAAGCCCCCTCCCATCTTTTATGGTCCTCTAATCTCCCCTGAAAATGCAAATGGGGTAAATTGAGGTCACAGTGGGTTCATTTCTGCAGTGACACTGTAGACGTACAATGCTTTCTCTCAGAGATGCCCCACACCCAGCAGGCCTGTGAAAGAGAAACATGGGGGCACGTAACAACGACAGTACCCAGGGCGTAGATTTGGACACTTGAAAATCCCCCCCAAATTCCATTCACCCTTCTAGTTCTTATAACAACTGATATAGTTCAAGTCTATATCCACAGCTTTGCAGAAGCAGCTTGAGAACCCTTCCCAGCTCCCAGCTTCCACCTGGCCTGGGTACGCTAGGGCCTCTCCCGGAAGCGCGAGGAGTCCCTGCTCTATGTGATGGGGGGTGGAGTGAGGCTAGGCTTGGAGACCCCTAAAATGAAGGAACTTCTACTCTGTATCCTTACTTGCCATAAAATAAAGGCTTCTGTCTTTTTCCTCCTTCCTCTGGGACCCCCATTGTGCAGCTCAGCGTGGGACCAAGCCTTCAGGGGGCTCAGCAAAGACTTGGTGACAAGCTGATTGATGGATTCTCGCCTCTCCCTGCTTCTCGCCCCTCCCGCAGGCTCTGGCCTTGGTCCACTGTCCAGCTGCCTGAGGGGTCTGCTTGTCTTTGTTGAGTCAGCACCAATAAGTCAGGGCCAAGATCAGCTGGGGGTCTGGGGAGGGACTGCAGGAAACTGGGGAGGGAGGAAGAACTTGGGGCTTAGAGGAAGGCCTGGGAGGAGCCTCGGAGTGGAGGGCACTGAGTGCAGGCAGGGAGCCTGGTCAGAGGGTTTCAGCGGTAAAGTAAACTCTCTGACCTGTGTCACTGCCGACTGCCTGTCAGTGGAGCACTGTCCTGTTCCAAGTGGTTACTGAAACCATGTCACTCGGGACCCTAACAATTCCAGTCTTTTCCCTTCAGTTCTTCAACTCTCCCCTCTTAGATATACCAAATAGGAACCAAATTTCTATGAATTGTGCTGCTGGAAGACGAGGAGAAAACAGAGGAGTGGAATTCTCAGATGCCCCAACAGTAATTCCTCCACTGCTTTTGCCAGGGATGTTGAAGATCAAAACAAAGTGGCTTTTGACATCGGGTAGAATCCCATCCACAAGTTGTACACACGAGTAGTGGGGGCAGAAGGAGAACTGAGTACACTGGGAAGGAATCAGCCTTTCCAGTAATGCTCAGGGAGACAGCGGATGGGAAAAGGTAAACTAGTGACATTACGCTTGTGGAGAGTCAGGCAAGACTGAGATGCCAGCATCGTCCCCAGGGCACAGCGCACATGGCGCCCTGGAGACTTGCTGCTGTGGGCATAGTTTACACTGTCTCATTCACCTCCCTCATTTTAAAGAAGAGACACAGGCCCTGGGGAGCGAAGTGACACGGCCACAGTCATACAACGAGACAGTGATGGGCCTTACTCCTAGAGTCTATCCAAGACCAAAAGGCAGCACAAAAGCTGCAACAGCTGTGTGTGTGAGGGTCAGGGATGTTTTGGGGCACAGGTTGGGGTGTGAGGGGTTCATTACTGCCCTGGGGCTGAGAGGCATGCTGGGCCCATGAGATTTCTGTTCCTCTGAAGGAAACAGTCTCTTTGTTTTTTCATTTCCAAGAGAAAGGATCATCCAGAAAAAGGGAAATACAGTAAAAAATGAGCCCTCAGAAAAATGTGTTTCCAAAGGTCTGAGAGAAGAAAGGAAAGGGCAGGGAGGGCCAGAGAGGGTCTGTCCGCGGTGGCTCTCCCTGCTGTGCTGCTTTCTCAAGGGGTGAGGAGCCCTGCCGTGAGGACTGGCAGGAGTAACCCCCTGGGATCCAAGGTCCCTAACTCCAGTGCAGAGCCACATGTGGAGACCACACTGCAAGCACCAGCCTGACTGCTTCTCCTTTGAGCGGTGTTCGGTCCCTGATAAAAATCCGGCCAGGGTAGGAAGGCCTCTGCTTTACTGCGGGGATGCAGCAGAAGCTGACCTCTTCGCTCAGGGGGTTGGGGACCATGGCAGCCAGGACCTTCTTCTGAGGCAGGCAGAGTGTAGCTCGGGTGGATTTCTTCACCTGGACAGGGTGCACACTCGTGGAAGTGGCTCTGGTGGGTCAAGGCAACCATGAGCAGCGTGGAACTGTCTTAGCATGGTCCAGGTAGGTAAGGTCTAATCTAAGGACCCCGGTGCATGGGTGTGGCGATCAGGAGGCTCTGGGTCAGCCCAGTCTCCTTCAGCAATAATTCTCCATATCTTAGATTCTTCTTTGTCAAGGTATTCGTAATATCCTTGGGCAAAGTTGCCAGCCTCGCCAATCCTGTTTCCTGGTCTATAAGAAGAGATAATAAAAATGTTGTTAGAAGAATAAAATGAGGCAATTTTTCTAAAGTGCTTAGCCTGACACAGAAGCATTTTAATCATTATATTATCATTCTTTCACTTTACAGACATCAAAATTGAGGCCCAGCAGGGTTCTATATTCCTGAAAATTACAAAGCCAGATTTCTTTTTTCATTGATTAAAAGGAGCCAGGTGGACAACTGGACATGAGCCAGGAAAGGCCAGGTTATATCTCCATAGTAACTCTCAAATGTCCATGATTTGCCACATTCCATGTCCATTGTGGGTCCGCTGTGGATCTATTATTATTATTATTATTGTTATTATTGCCTTCATTTCAGGACTTCAACACAGAATACAGAATACTTCAGGAAGTGACTCACATCTTTTCTTCTCGCGTTTTATGGCTAAAGAAAGCCGTGTGGCCATATGTGAGTTCAACAGTGTGGGTAAGCATCACTTTTTCTCAGGGAGGTAACCAGATATCGGTGAACAGCAGTCCAGTTACGATGTCCTGCTGCATAAGTAAACATGGCCTCAGTGTGGGCAATCTTCTGATGAACCAACTGAACCACCAGCCTCAAGATGAGGATGAGGAACTAGAAGACCTTTCCCCAGCATTTAGAGGAGCGTTGTCCATCCTCAGAATCTCTAAGGCACTGTCAAGATCAAAATTTCCACTCACTGACATCCAACCTCAAACATTACGCAGCTCACCCTGGGATAAAAAGGACCTTGTATCAGGATGTCGCAGAGGGAGCATCTTCCCTCTCCCGTCCCATCTGGCTTCCCACCTGTTCCATGCTGCTCTATTCCCTTAGTGGCCCTTTGAATGAACTCATCTAATTTAGTGCTAATTCGTGTTCTAGACGAAGGATGGTGCAAATTTTAGAGACACAGTGCCCAAACTGCAACCCCCAAACCACTTATTTATTGCAAATTGCCAACACTGCAGTTAAACTTGAATACCAAGGTTTTAGTTTAAAAAAAAAAAAAACAGCTATCACCCAATGCTCAGGTGCTACAGTGACTTGGCTTGTGTGACAACCAAGGACTCTGCGTGCCCATTGTATTCTGTGCCCTGGGTTCGTGACCACTGTTCTAGATGGTGGAAACATAGAAGAGAAGGGGACACAGCTAATGTCCTCAAGGAAGGAGGAAAACTTCCCTCTCACAGGAGGAAACTAGCAGTCATCAACACATAGATGCCAGTTAAGTGTTAGGGTGGTCCGAGAGGACTCCCTGAGTCCAGCCTGAGAGTACCAGAAAATTGTGATCTGAGAAAGCTAATTGGGCTGGAATTTGAGGGTTAGAATTCAGCAGCTGGATGAAGCCACACAATGAGATTGGGGCAAAAAGCTACATCCTTTAAGAAGCAGGTATTTCTACTGTTTCTTTCTTAGGGGTGAGCATCTTTTCTGAGTGTAGGGCACTGGTGATGTGCCAGGCAGTTAAATGACACAGTTTATCCCTTATGGAATTTAACTAAGCTGACACATAGGTTTTCTAGGAACAGATTTTTCTTGAAGACCAAAGCGAATCGCAAAGAACAAATGAGTCTCCCAGGGAGCTTGCCATCTTCCAGGGAGTATATTTATGGGGTTCATTGCAGATTCTATAGATGACGGACCCCAAAATTAGTGTTTTGAACAAATACCCATGATTTTTTTTTAACCAGACTCCAAGTTTGAAGGTTACTACCTACTATAATATTGATGGATGTGAAGAGTGATCACAAGAAATGGGATGAATATACTGAACAAAGAAATACACTGGAGTAAAAAAATATTTGTGTTACCTATGAGTCAGGTAACTCATTTTGCAGTTGAAGAAACAATGTGAAGGGGCAGGCAGTGTGCCCAAGATCACGTAAAATAACTAGTTAACTAGCTGCGCTGAGAAAAATTATAGGTTTCTATGGAAACTTAGTCTTTAGGACTGTTGCATTGTCTCTAGTGATCCTGGTGTAAACAGTGAGACTTACCCCTCATGAAAGCCCCACAAACCCCACCCTGACCACTTGATCCCTCTATTGGAGCCTGCATCCCTTAACAATGCCAGATCAACAAGAACAATGTGGTTCTGATAAGTGTGAGAGAAAGAAAAAGCAAAAAAAAAAAAAAAAAAAAGATGAAAGAAAAGATCAGAAGATGGGGAACTTTTCCCACTCCCTAAACTCCATTGAGTGCCTGTAGCTCACTGGACCAATGCTGGAGAAACCATAAAGCAGTTCTATATGGCCTGCAGTCCTTATCTTCCCTTGCTTGTCTTCCTCACTCCTTTCTTCATGCCTAACTTTTTAGCTCAGTGATCTCCTTTCTGTTGCAAAGGGACTGTGAGGTCTCTCACCATGAAAGAATCAAGGGGCTGGTCTGTTACTCTGCCCAGTGTTATGTTCTTGCTTTGAGTACCAGGCTAATTTAGGGAGCTGTGTAATGCAAAGGTATAGAAGATGGAGGGGGAAGTGTTAATTGAAAAGGAATCACTGGTTTCTCATCAAAGAGATGTCTGAGCCTATTCATGCAGGTATAACAAAATACCTTAAACCAGGCAGCTTAGAAACAACAGAAATTTGTTTCTTGCAGTTTTGGAAGCTGGAAGTTCAAAACCAAGTCAGATTTAGTGCCTGAAGAGGGCCTGCTTTCCTGCTTACATGCAATATTTTCTTGTTGTGTCCTTCCCTGGTGGAAGAGGCTAGTTCTCTAAGGTCCCTTTTGTAAGGATACTAATTTCATTCATATGAACCTCATTCTTACGACTTATAACCTCCCAAAGGTCTGCCCCCATCATATGCTGGTTGTCTTAGTTACTTTTCTCGTTGCTGAAACAAAATACCTGTCACCCAATGTTAAAGGAGGAAAGGTTTATTTAGCTCACAGTTTGTAGAGGTTTTAATCCATAATCACTGGCTCCAAGGCAGGGTGACACATGGCAGAGAGGCAATGGCTCATGGTGGGCAGGCTGTAGCAAAGCAACAAGGGAGAGAGCATGAGAGAAGTCTCTTTCTGTTCCTTTTATTGTATCCAGTCTATAGGGATTAGGGTGGTGTCAATCCAATCAGTGGACTGATCCAGCAATCTCCTACCCTTAATCCTAGCATTGCAATAAGAATAATCACACACTGTAGATTCAGCCACCTCTGAAAAAACTATGACCACATGAGGCTTTGGGGGGGCATCTAGACACAAACCACAACAAAGGTACAATTTTAACATAAGAATTTTGAAAGAACACATTCAGATTATGTACGAAAAATCCCACAGAACTGCTTATTGATTTCTGGTGAGAGGAAGAGCCATAGGACCAAGGACTATGAAGTGTCCTTTTCTTTTTCTTTCTTGTGTACTTTCTTTGCCAGGTTCTTTGTTGCATGACCGGCAGTAGGAGGTGGGTTTGGCTTTAGAAAATTGTACTAGAATTCCAACTCCGCCAAATGTTTGCTGTGCTTTGAAAAATCTGCCTGCCTTGTTAGGCTCAGTTCCTTGTTTGTTGAGTGGGGTCACAAAGACTGCCCTGTCCACTCCATAGATGGGTGTGAGGCTCAAAGGAGATGAGCAAGGCTCAGTTCCTTCTAGCTGCATGGTGTGAAAGTCCCACAGGGTGGATGTGCAGAGCCAGAATGGAGGGGGCTGAGGTGGGGGGTGGGGGTTCCCTGAGCACAGGTCTTCGTGAATGACAAGTCTGGGTCCAGCTGAGGATTTCTAACTCATTCTATGATGAGCATGAGTGAAGTCCACCAGTAACCCTGGCACAGCAATCAGAAGACAGCTAATAGGAGGGTGGCCCTAAACCATCTACCTGGGTTTCCCTGACTCTGTTTCTCCCTAGTTACATGGGTTTCCCTACCATAAAATGGAGATAATAACAATCTTCATCTCAAGGGGTTTCTCAGAGAATTAACTGAAATGAATGGAGTGCTCAGTAAAATACTAGCAGAGAAAGAGGCCCACAGAAGTTAACTGTTAGTATTATGATTATAGTCGACTGCGGGGACTAAGCTCATGGGGCCCCTGCTAGATGAGACAGATCTGATAGGCACAGGATAGGCATTGAGGAAGACAGGAATTAATTAAGTCTGTAAATGGACACAAGCCAGGCATCGAGTTTTGCACACACCGTGGACAGTTAGGTGCACCCTGGTTGGGTGGCTGTTTCCTGGGTACTCTCTGAGGTTCACGTAGCAGTGAATGTGCCGACACATCCTGTGAAACCAATGGGATCAGACTTGGTATTTGCCTCACAAATACCCTTGGGTCCCTGGAGGACAGAAGGAAAGACTCTGCACATTTTTCATACGTCCACTCAGCTGCTTCGGGCTTGGACTCACATTCAAAGCTCCACACCCCCTTACCCCCAGCTGCCAATCTCCAGGGGAAATGAAAAGGAGGTTGCAGGAAGGCTGTTTGGAGGGTTCTTAAAAACAGAGGCTGGGCATCAGTTTGTACTCCCTTGCTTGTGACTTCACTTTCTTTCCACTCATGTCTCAATTGGCCTTCATGAAATACCCCTTCCCCCATGTGTTTCATTGAATAGCAATTTTCTCTGGGAATCTTGGAGAGGAGATTTGTGCAGGGCCTTGGTGATTTATGGAGTTGCTGGAAGACGGAAGGGAGGCACTGAAAGAGGGGGGAACAGCTCTTTCCTTAGTGGGTAATTTTGTGACCTGGTGGCAGGTGGGGGAAGATGCCCTGGTCTCTTAACTCCACACATCACCAGCATCTATGTGAGGGTGGGCAGGAGACGCCTCTTTGGCAGTGCTGATGTGTGTGCAGTGCCCAATGTCCCCCTGTGCTGGCATCTCAGAGGCAGCCTTGCTTTGGGAGCTGGGTTCCAACCTCAGCTGCCACTGCACACAGCACCTTTTACGAGCTTTTCCAGGCTTTGTCAGACTTCTGAGCTGTGAAAAAGAAGACAATAGCAGAAAAAACTACAAAAGCAAAATTAATGTATTTTGAGTTAAAACTTCTCCTTATGTCTTTTTCACTAACCATCAAATTTGTTGTTTAAAAATTTCATATGAAAATTTTATACTGAGGTTTTTATATTTTGTAGTAATCCCAAAAACTGCATTCAAGATATATATGTGACCATAAATTAATTTTTGCTTATTTATTTATTTTTAAATTTTATTTAAAGAGAAAAAAAGCAAAACAGAAAAAGGGGTAGAAACAATACAGAATTTCAGAAAAAAAATAAACAGTAGGAAATCACTAGTTGATAAATTACATATTGTATTCTTAAACATAGTTGTTCAAGTTACAAAATTGGACATTCAAACAGTGAGGCTGCAAACAGTTCTGTTCAATGATCCAATAAAAACTTAGCAACATGGTTATCAATCCTACACGCTTAAACATAAATGCAGTTATATCCTTTAGAGCATTTTCTTTTCCTCCTTTTGCTTTTTAAGTCCATTATCTGTTTAGTTATATCCTGTTTCATGTTGCTCAGTCTCTTACTGACCTGTTTTGTTGTTGTTATTTACTTTTTAATCACCTTATATAATTCTGTTGCCTTGTTTTAGAGTTTCTCCTCATCCATGCCCCATGGATCAGCTTTGGTGGAGTTGGGAGTTTTTTGGAGGTATTTTGTTACTTTGTTATCTACTTTTCTTTTTTGAAGGTAGCAAAATACAGCAGGACAAGACAGAACAAACCCATGCCAGGCAGTGCAATGAAACGCTCAGAACCTCACAGCAGGTCACCAGGACACCAGCAATAGGCACAATAGTACATTCCGTTCTGTTCACATTAGCTGTTCTTTCAGTCAGGTAGAGCAAAATGGAGGGAAATCTTGAACTTATAAAAACAGAATATTGAATAGAGCAGTACAATTAATCAGAACTGAGCAAAACAGTGATAAAAATATTTGCCTTCAAAGAGATGGTAGAAGAAAATCCCCCTTACTTGTCACACTGCATACGTTCATCCTCCCAAGAGATACTCAGACCTCCGGCTCCCACTTGCTAATGGGTGTATGTGTGTGTGTGTGTGTGTGTGTGTGTGTGTGTGTATGTATGAATGGATTGATGTCTGATTCTTAGCCTGTGCACCAGTAGGCCCCCAACTGCTTACCAGGTCGGTGTGATGGCTGCCCTGTTCTCCCAGCACCCAAAGTTCCAACATGATGCAGAGCTCAGGAAATGCTGATAGTTCTTGCCCCAGAGTGGTGGTGGCTTGTGTCAATTTTTGCTTTTTTTTTTTTTTTTTAATTGCTTTTGTTAAGACAGGCTTGCTATGTTTCTCAGCTTAGGCTGGTGTTAAGTTTCTGGATCAAGTGATCCTCCTGCCTCAACCTCCTGAGTGACTCAGACTACAAGTGTATCCCTCCATACCTGGTCTCTGATTTTTCTTCTTTTACTACTATATTTCTGAGTCCATAGTTTGGGTGTATTTTGTTTATACATAGGCGTTATGGAGTGAATGTGTTTGCCCCCATCCATTCCTATGCTGGAGTCCTAACTCCCGTTATGACAATATTTGGAAATGAGTCCTATAAACAGGAATCCTATAAACAGGAAATAAGACCTATAAACAGAAGTTAAATGAAGTCATAACAGTGGGCGTCTTAACATAATAAGGTTGGTGGCTTTATAAGAAGAGGAAGCGATGCAGATCTTCCTGTCACATGAGGGCATAGTGAAAAGTGAGTGTCCACAAACCAGGAAGAATGTTTTCACCAAGAACTGAATCAGCCATGTATTAGTCAGGGTTCTCTAGAGATACGAAAGGAGCAGGAGACAGACAGACAGACAGAAAGATAGATAGATGACAGATAAGTATGTCAGAGAGGATTTATTTATTTATTTTTTAAAATTTTACAGAGAATAAAACAAGAGAGGACAGAACAACGCAGATCAGAACAGAACAATACAAGCAACACAGCATTTCACATCAAGACCAATGACCAATGATGCTGAACATTTTTTCAGGTATTTATTTGCCGTTAGTATTTCTTCATCGGAGAACTGTGCATTCATCTCGGGAGAGAGGATTCATTATGGGACTTCTGATGCCCTCAGGGTGAACAAGAAGTCCCACGACAGGCTGTCTGCAGACCCTGTCCTGCTGGTAGCATGGCTCGGTCCAAGTCCGAAGGCCTCAGAACCACAGAAGCTGTTGCTGTAACTCTGAAAACCTAGGTGCTTTGTGTAAGTCCTAAACTTGAAAGACCAGAGAGCCTGGAGTTCTGATGTCAGGGACAGAAGAAGATGGTATCCAGTTTCCAAGAGAGGAGAGGGGGAGGGGAGATGGAGAGCGGAGGGGAACGGCAGGAGGATTGGAGGGCCCTTTCCTCTTTTAGTTTGGTTCTGTTTCTCCCCACGGCCCACTGGGGGGTGCCTGCCCATACCGAGGGTGAGGGTGAATCTTCCCCATCCACCCCACCAACTCCATGCCAGTCTCCTCTGGAAACTCCCTCACAAGCACACCCAAAATAATGCTTCACCGGTTCTCCAGTATTCCTTGGTTCTGTCAAGTTGACAACTAAAATGAACCATCACAGCCAGCTCCTTCCTTTAGTTTCCCGTCTCCAGCTGTGAGAAATAAATTTCGGTTGTTTAAATTACCCAGCCTGAGCTGACTGATACAATCAGCATCTCTGAAGTTAAAGTGACAGAAATAAAACATGGCACCCCTGGGTCCAAGTTATATGGATTTACAAATTTGATAAGTCATGCCAAATATCCTCCAATGAGGGGTGCTTACTTCTATTCCCCCAACAACCTATGATAGTGCGTGTTTACACACCATCTCCACCAGACTATTTTCAAACTTTTTCTGCAAACTGAGTTGAAAGTGATTGTTTTGCATTATTTACCAAACTTAGTTACTTATTTATAGGCTACTATAAATGAAAAACTAACATATTTTTCTTTTTTTTTAAACTAACATATTTTTCATAAGTAAAGTGGTAATGTTGAAATAAAAAAAAAAAAGAAAACTAAAAATAGTATCAAACATTATTACAAAGTCGGGTGTGGTGGCCCACACCTGTAATCCCACCACTTGGGAGGCTGATGCAGGAGGATTGTCATGAATTCAAGGCCAGCCTGGGATACATAAGTGAATTCAAGGTAGACCTGAACTATATAGTGAGACACTGTCTCAAAAAAACCAAAAAACAAAACAGAAACCCCAAATGTTATTATGCTAGGTGCTGTGGCCTACAGAAGGGTCTGAATCTAAGGTCTTCCCTTTCTTACTAAAGAGATAGGTGAGGCCATTTAGAGGGATGTTAGAGATAGACCTGCACCGAGGTTGGGTGCAGGGAGCCAGCGGGCCTTGCTGTGGACTACCCAGTCTCTCACCCCGGCAGGGCTGCTGCTGTGTAGTTGAGTAACCCTTATCTGAAATGCTTAGGACCAGACGTGTTTCTGATATTAAGTGAAATAAATCAGACACACAAGCTTGAAAATTGCATGACTTCTCTTGTATGAAAAACTCCCAAAATATAAATAAAGAGCAAATTAAAAGATAGACAATAGAAAGTAGGGAGATCTTTTCCAAGTTGGGGGGGGACAAAGGATGGAGGAGTGGGGAGGAATAGGAGTGAAAAGGGATGAAAAAAAAAAGAATTGAATAAAAAAATAGGAATAGAGCTTTTGCAAATGGGAAGGGGATCAAGAGCTGGAAGGAGCAGGGAGGGATGAAACAGGTAGGAAACAAAAGAAGAATTAAGATGTGTTACCCACATGTGCCAATGCCCCAGATAAATGTAATCATTATGTACTGCAAACATGTACTAATAAAAATTTTTCAAAAAGAAGCAGATCCTTGTGGGG
This sequence comes from Hydrochoerus hydrochaeris, assembly GCA_004027455.1. Classification (NCBI taxonomy): domain Eukaryota; kingdom Metazoa; phylum Chordata; class Mammalia; order Rodentia; family Hydrochaeridae; genus Hydrochoerus; species Hydrochoerus hydrochaeris. The sequence continues at coordinate 268,475 of PVLA01000563.1, forward strand.
GGAGTATTTCTGATCTCAGGCTTTTGTGCTTTGCTTTTTAAAAACTTGCATATAGACAATGAGGTCACTATCTTGGGGTTGGGGCCCAAGACTAAGCATGAAATGTGACTCTGTACAAGGCTGGGTCTGCTGGTAATAGACTGAGTGACTCATATTTCATATACTCTTATCACACACAGAGCTTGGAGGTTGTTTCATAAAATATTTTTGGGGAGCCTCTGCCTTTTTTTTTTTTTCAATTGGTACCGGGAATCAAACTCATGACCGCCTGCTTGCAAGCCAGGTGCTTATGCCACTGAGCTAAATCCCCAACCCCAAGCCTCTGTCTTGACTGCAAGCTATCACGTGAAGTCACGTATGGAATTTTCCACGAGTAGCACAATATGGGCACTGAGTTTAGGTTTTGGAGGATTTCAGAAGTTCCAATTAAGGATGCTTAGCCTGCTTAGGTAGATGAGCCAGGGACAGCTGCCAGTGAGGTGGCTCCATACATGACTCTCTGTATGGGCACAAGGCAGCATCACACAAGGTCCCAAGACTCACATCTGCTGACTTTGTCCCGGTGAGGAAAGGGCACCTGTCTCCTGATTTCTCACAGGAAAGCAGGTTCTGGGGCCAGTTTTTCCCTAAGTTTCTGGCAAAATGCTAGTCAAAGGTTGTTTCTTAGATCAAGTCACATTTTCTTTCAGTTTGCTTTTTCATTAGTAGACTTTTTTTTTTAGAACCATTTTAGGTTTAAAAACAAATTGAGCAGGTATCTCAGCAAGTTTTTGTGTACTCCTTAAAAAGGCTTGGTGTTCCATTTCTAGCATCGTAGATGAATATACTACACTGTTACAGTCAAGAGCCAATATTGACACACCACGATGGAATAGAGTCCAGGTTTATTCCAATTGCCTTAACTTTTACCTAATTTTTTTTTTTTGGTTCACAGGTTCCATCTGTCAATCATTGTCATATATACACAATTGGAACAAAGTACAAATAACTGGATTTCTGCTCTGGGAAAAAAGCATTAAAATGCATTTCTCCCAGGCAGAGCTAGTGTCAACTATCAAAGAATTGCAAACTATTTTTCTGGCATCAACTTTTTGCTTCCCTTTTGCATAACTGTCCCATCCAGATGCCATGACATTCCCTTGTCATGCACTCAGCCATGACAGTTTCTTGGAGTTCCCTTTTTTTTGGGGGGGTGTACCGGGGATCGAACTCACGACCTTGCGCTTGCCAGGCAGGTGCTTAAGCCACGGAGCTAAATCCCCAGCGGAGTTCCCTTGTTTTGATGATTCTGATGATACAGAGGATAAACCAACTCAGGTTCTCCTGCCGTGTGTGCTCAGCACAGATCCCCTCTGAGGTCCCCCATGTGTGGGGACCTCTTCCCGTCAGCTGCAGTGGACACCTCCAGGCATCCTCCCATTCGGCTCAACTCTGACATGGCGTGGGGATAGTGTCACAGCCCATGGGTGAGGGCTTCATCCCAAAGACTGGCCCTCCTCACGGGGATGCCATTCACAAGTTCCAAGGTGTGACCTGTGCTTCTGACGGAGGAATTATGAGTCAGAGTGTCCCCAGGATCAGTTAATTTACTTGAGTAGCTCACAGAACTCCCATTTACTGGTGTATTACAAAGACTTTGCAGAGGAAAAGCTGCATAAGGTGAGGGCTCAGGGAAACCACATGGAGCTTCTGTCCCTCTCTGGACACCCCACCTTCCATGAAGGTGAGGTTTTTATGGAACCTTCATTTCCATCCATGTGACTGACACATGGACAGCCCTGTAAAAATGTGATTCTATACAAGGCTGGGTCTGCTGGTAATAGACTGAGTGAGAACATCCAGTGAAGTCTGTTCAGATTCTTTTTGGCCCCTGTATACAGTGTTCCTTCCCCTGGGGTTTGGAGCGGGGTCCCTTTTGCAGTGGGAGTCTCCTGACTTGTCAGGCACTATGGGTCAGAGAATTTCCTTATGACCACCTTTAAATCAGAAAGGCAGGGGAAGATCAGAGTAACTATGCCCTGCCATGGGGAGGAGAAATTCTAGGTTCTATGGCCTACTTGGAAGAGGAAGTAATGAACCAAGATATCCACCCCATATTTATCATGATGTCACAATGACCTTGACAACTTTCAGAGCACAGGTCATATGTTTTATTGGGTGCTCTTCTATTGGAATTTGTTTTGAGACATGGTCTCACTATGTAGTTCAAATTGTCTTTGAACTCACTGTGTAGCCCAGGCTGGTCTCAATCTCATAGTGATCCTCCTGCCTCAGCCTCTCAAGTTCTGGGATTACAGCCATGCACCACCACACCTGACCCTCTATTGGAATTTGTCTGATGTTTTGGTTCATGAGTAGATGGAGGCTTTGGGTGTAGGAAAAGAAGACTAGAGAGGTACAGTGTCATTTTTATCACGTCGTAACAAGAATATATACTATGAAAATAACACCACTGTGGGTGCTGACCTTGGTCACTAGGCTGAGGTAGTGTAGTCGGGTTTCTCCACTCTAGATTCACTGGCCTCCCCTTTCTGTGCTGTCTTCTTTGGCAGGGGGATGCTGCGCTGTGTGGCCCACACCGAAGGAGAGGGGGTTTTTGTCCTCCTGAAGGGCAGAGCATCCATACGAATTGCTTGGAGTTCTTCTGCAGGAGATATTTGCCTCTTCTCCCTTATTCAGTCATTCAGTCGTATATTTGTAACTGTGTGGGCTCACAGATGTTTGATTTATTCTCTGGGTTACAAATCAATAGTAGTTTATTCTGTTTCTCAAAACTTTCTTGCTCTATTGGGAGTTTTTCTGTTGGTTCCTTCTAGTGTTTCTTTGACATTCCCTCATTGCTGTAGGCTATTTTTTTAAAAAAATATTTTTATTTTTCTACTTCTTGAGCACTTCCTTATTTTCTGGCATTACTCAATGTTCCAGGCTCATTGGATATTTCTTGTAACACTTCTAGAATCAGACATTTCTCTAGGGATCACTTGTTCTTTTTTTATTGGACAATAGTATCTTGGTCACTTTCTTCGTTTCTGAGATACAATAGTTGACACCCACAAAGTAAGGGCTTACATGTCCACCCAGGGTAGGCCAGCTCCAAAGTATAAGCAGCGTGGCGGAGGGGAGCAGAGGGGAGCTGCCCATGGCATGGTTGACGTGAAACAGAGGGTGCAAAAGAAGGGGCTGGGAAGGGAGATAAACCTTCCCAGGCCCCTCTTCCAACTGGCCTTGTCCTCCAACAGCAAGTCACCTCCAAGCCACCATAATCCAATCACCTCCCCAAAGCCCTATCTATAAACACACGAGGCTCCTGGGGCACCTCTGCATACAAACCACATCAATTAGCAACAAGACCTAAGGGCTAAGGGCACTTTTTGCTGCTAGAATGTCTAGTCACATTTGCTACTATCCCTGAGGACACCCATGCATCCAATCTCCTTAACTCCCTGGTGATTCTCATTAAAATTAACCGGTGACCTCACAGTTTCCTCAAAAGGCCTTTTATGTTTTATCATTTAAAGAATATTTGCCTACACTGTATCAAAATCCTTCCATCTTTGTTTGTTTGTTTGTTTGTTTTTGTGGTGCTGGGGTTTGAACTCAAGACTTTGTGCATGCTAGGCAAGCACCCTACCACTGAGCCACATCCTCAGCCCTCCAAACCTTCCAGCTTTATGGATTTTACCCTCCTGCCACTACTCCTCCCCGGCTTCCTTTTTGATGTCTGGGCCCCAAAATGCTCTGAGACTTTCCAAAGTGTGAGCAAAAAGAGTTCCACATACGCCAAACAGGATGGAGTGAGGAAAGGAGTTTGTCCTCATCTTTCCCTCAAACTGAGTTTTGTGGTTTGAACCCATATGACCCAGTCACTGAGTTCTGTGAGGGTTCTGAGCTTTGTGATCTGGGGCCAGAGATGAACTGTGAATCCTGTGATCCAGCACAGCCCCTGAGAAGCAATGCAGAGAGAAGCAATGAAGTAGGGAGTGTTTTGAGATCACTTTGTCAGCCTCTCTGCTGTCATTTTACAGATGGGAAAACTGAGACCTAAAAAAGAAAAAAAACAGCCAGTAAAGAAAGAGACATTATTGCTGATCTTATGCTCTTTCTGCTGCTGCGTGTGTTCTTAACTAAGGTTCTTTTCGCCTAAGACATTTGTCTTAACATCTATATTCTACACCCACACAAGCACCCAACAACAGCCTGGCGGAAGACAAGCCCAGTTTTTCACAGAGACACAGGTTTTGGAACCAGGGAGATCTACAGTGAAAACCTAACTCTAGATTGGGGTTTAAGTCAGTGACAAAGCACTGGCCTTCTATGCATTAGGCCCTGGGTTGGATCCCAGTATAGAAAAGGATGGGGGGTGAGGGGAGGCCAAAAGGCCTAGCCTGGCTGCACTTGTAACACCCATTAGCTCTCCAGGAAACTCTCAGTGTTCTTTTTATCTGTAAAATGGATCTAAGGTTGTCTGGGTCACAGGTGTGTCTCATGGTTTAAGAAAAAGTGTGGCGGTGAAGCGATGCATGCCGCATCTATAACCAGTGCTCAGCATTTGTTCAAGGGATCTGACTCTGCTGGGCTCAGCCTGTAGCTTCTCATCTGTACAGTTTAGATCATGAAACAAACAGGAAAATTCTCTCTTACTTTGACTCATTTTGTATCTCTACAAACCCGGACAACCTGCAGGTGCTCAAAAGCTCTTGGCAGATGACGCAATGCCACAAAGAGCAAGCTCTGCTCCTCCACCCCAACACACACACAGGAGACAGTGGGGGAGCCCGCGGCATGGCTGCAGCCTCCCTGAAGAGTGTGCAGGGAAGGAGAAGGCCTGCTCTGGGCAGGTGCAGGAGGCAGACAGCCCAGAACAGCTGCACTGGCCTCTCAGTTTACATCCAGAGACTGAGGACTCCAGAGGGGGAGGGGTGTTTGAAGCTGGACCTCTGCCCATGGCCAGGGTGGGGGCCGGATACAGGATTGTGGGGCCTGGAGCCCCCATGCTTTCATCATCTCTAGCCTGCCCGCCCCTGCTTGGGGCCCAGGCACGTCCACAGCTGAACAAGATGTGGCAGGAAACCATGAATCAGGAGGGCGAAGGAATTCATGAAGCCGCCCTGGCTTCTGGACCTAAATACCTTTGCTTTTGCTTCCAGGCTTGCTCCAACCTGTTGTTCCTGCACTGCCTCTCACAGGCTGATAGTTTCTCTCCACTCTGCCTTCCAAATCCCACTGGGCACTTGGTGACAGCTAGAACCAGGGCATATTCCATGCTTTGCAGGGCTTGTGGTCTCTCTTGCTCTCTTGCTGGAGTTCTGTGAGCTCCAGCTCACAGAACACCAAAGTGGCCCGATGTTAGGTAAGTGAGCAGATGCTGCTGTGTCCTAATAAAACTTTATGGATGCTCAGATTTGAATTTCATGTAATTTCCACAAGGCATAAAATACTAATCTTTTATTAATTACTGAGAAAGGTAGAACTCAGTTTGGGGGTCATACAACAAAACAAAATAAACAAAAAACCCCACAAAAAACAAGAACAGGCCGAGAAAAACAAAAGGCCCAGGCCTGACTGTGGTCTAGAGTTGGGGGTCAGACAGGTCTGGGCTCAGGCCTCAGCTCCGCGACACACACACAGCATCTGACCTTGGTGGGTAACTTTATCTCCCTGAGCATCAGTTTTCCTTTCCATACATGGGAAATAATAGTGTCTATCTCATAGGGTTTCAGTAAACATTAAAATAAAGAACAAAGAACTGGACAGGGCCCATTTGAAGTCCTTGACAAGTGAAGGTTATTATTATTGCTTTTCTCCAGCAAACCTCTGGCTGGGTGCACTAGTCAGGAGAGAGGAGTTATATTCCGCTCTCCATTTCTACCTAGAAAGGCATTCACCACAGGCTTTCAGAAAGGACTAGAGCCCTCTGCTTTTTGCTGCAATGAGTTCTTTGCTCCAGTTTAACCTGCCCTTGTTAAGCACCGACCATGTACAGGCTGAGGTGCAGCAGAAATGGAGAGATGACACTGTCCCTGCCAGCAGTTAAATATCTCTTCAGGAGAGGAGATAAATGCCAACCCAAATGAACATAAATCAAAACCACACATGCAATAAGATTGCCTAGGGAAGCAATCCTGTCTCTCAGTTTGTGAGTGCCAGCCCCTGTGACAAATTCCTTTTGTATGAGGATTAATCTTATTTACATCAGCCCACAAGGAGGGAACTCTTATTATTCCCATTTGGTCAGTGTGAAGATGGGCACAAGAGATCATGAAGGTAGTGCCGGAGCTTACACTGCGTGTGCAAAGAACGGAGAGCCAGGCCTGGCTGATGCAGGAGCTCAGGAAATCCATTCCTGCCCTGGCTGGGGAAGCCTCCCATGGAAACCGCGGGAAGTCCCCTCCAGTTGCCACTAGGGGAAGAGCATCGGCGGTACTGTGGAATGTGCCAGGTGTATTTGGAAACAGTGAGTGGCCATGTGACCTTGTATAGGATTTGCCTCATGCCTGCTGTGGCCTGGGCTTCCACGTGTTAATTCACGCAGGTAAATGGTGGGGGTGATGACTTCACTGGACTCACGTAAGTGGGATCTTCCTCATGACAAAGTAAGATCTTCTTTTGAAATAATCTATGGTACGGGGCTTTTCAGGGTTATGGACTCTTCACACAGTATTGTTATGTCCTTAGTCCCTCCCTGACTTCCCAATGTAGCTCTGAGAGGCACAGTGGTGTCACGGGAACAGTGCTAGGCATAGTTGTGCCTTGGGCCCCAGCAGGTGCTGCATGTCCCTTGTCTGGTCACTTCTCTCATCTCAGTTCCCTGGAATGTTGAATTAGGTGTTAGGCTCCCTGCTCTGGGTCCTTCCCAGTTCCATGCTTTTGAATTATAGCATACGGGGCCTGCTTCTGCAGCGAGGCAGACTTCACCTCTAGTCTAGCCTAGGTGAGGCCATGGCGCAACTGCGTTAAATGATTAACTGTGGTCCGTAAACATTGTAGGAGCTGAGATTATCACTTCCATTCTTCACATCGGCCAGTCTGCTTAGATAACCTCTTGTGTCCTGAAGCTCACGGGAATCCATGTTCTTTGTTCATCTATCAGCTTTTAACTGACTCTTGATTCATTCACACTTAGATTTTGGAATCAACCCCCTTTGATTCCCAGCCCCATCAGCACTGTGACCATGGGTAAGTTATAGAATCTCTCTGTGCATTAGTTTTTGCCTCTGTAAAGAGGGAATAACAATGAAGCTGCCTTTCAGGGTTGGAATGGTTAAATTACTTAATAAATAGAGAGTGCTTTAAACTGCTCATGGCATGTAGTGAGCACAATGTGTTTGCTATTATCACTATTCAAAGCATTTCTCATGTACTCAACACTATGTTAGGAGCATTGCTTATGTAATATATTAATCTGCTCTACAGCCCTACAAGGCAGGCAGTACTGAGCCTCTTTTTATACAAAGAAACCAAGGTTTACAGAGTTTACATGACTTGTCAGAGATGTGCCACTGCCTCCAAGGGCTGCAGCAAACATGTCAGCAGGCCAGAAGGGAGAGGGCTAGGAAGAGCAGGTGGTCACCTCCTGCCCCTGTCACTTAGCGTCTGTGTTGCATTGCCTCCCCCTGTAGCGTGTCGTTCTTGCTCTAACCTGGATTCCTGCTGACGTCTTCTCTTGAACTGCATAACCTGTCAACACATGAGAATCATTTGCAGTGACTGGGGAGCACTATGATTTAGGAGCAGGGGAGAGATTCTTGATGAGACCGGAAAACTGCCACTCCATGGTTCATTTTGGAGCTGCCACTCAGCCAGAGCAAATGGGAAACTTCCTGCTTAGAAGCAATCAGGACCTTAGTGCTACATGAGTGAAGACACACATGTCTCCACTAACATCCCAGGTGGATAAGACCAGTTATTCTGTACCGGAGTGCAATTTCCTCCCTGCTTTCATTTTTTTTGCCTGACGTTGTGCAGATGGTAAGCTCTGCTTACTGGAAGAAAGTATGAAAATGACAAAACAGAAATACATGATATTTGAGTATCACTTGAGCTGAAACTTGATGCCACAGTTCTGATTGAAAATCCAGCAGGCCTCTTTCATAACCTCTTATTCTGGCTCCTCCCTTTCCATGGAAGGTATCTGTTGGATGCCCCACTGCTCTTCAAACCCTACAGTTGTTAGTTCTTGCTCTGATGGCCCGACTTCTCACCAGGCAGACTTGACTAAGTTATTCTCACTGTTCAAGTACCAGGACACATGCACACACGTGCACACACACAGCATGCATGTACACAATGTATACAACACAGTACACATACATGCATGTATTTCCACATACACACCACACATATATACATGTATGCACATATACCATGTCGTACACATGCACACATCTATAAACGCACATACATCACACATTACGGATGTGCATGCTTGCATACACACCACATATGTCACACACCATACAGGGATACATGTAGGCCGGATACATGCCACAGCACACACATAAACACACATGCCTTTCAGGTGCTGCCCAGGGTCTCGTCCAGCTCTAACTTCCTTGGTAAGGACCTCCTGCCTGCCACTCACAGTGCCATCCTCAGTTTCTCTCCCACTCTCCAAAGCATCTCCTGTCCTTTGCGATCTCTAGTGTCCCTCCTTGCGGCACAACTCTGAGTGCCTCCTCCAGAACCTTATTGAGGCCTTTTTTTCTGGTTAGCTTTCTGTCTGTCTTAATAATCTGTACCTGGTTTAAAGCCTACTTGCAACACAGAAATACAACTTTGTGAAAACTGCAGGATAACTTTTCCCACATTTTCCAGCACCAGTACTTCTGGCACTTTCCGTATTAACTGCAGATTCCGAGGCAACTTGGCTCCCTACAGTACCTGAACCAAGGAGTGACTGGAATTCTTGAAACCCTCTTCCCCTACCCTACTCTTGGACTACACCAACTTTAGTTTAGCCAAACTTCAAGACTATATTTTTGTCTGCTCCCTTTAATGATTAACTTGCTTTGAGGAATCTGAGTGTCCTGATACAGTGGCCACTGCTGACCTGGTTACTGACCCATCCTAATGATGTCTCTCAGGAGGGTTCATCCTCAGGGCTCTGGTCTATTCCCTGTGAGGTAGTGGATTCCTATTGGTCATCAGTTTTACTTCTCAAGCCAGGTGGAAATATTGACCTGCCCCTTGACCAGACTTCTAGTGACAGTTTGGTGTGTAAAGGTCTGTAGAATGGAAAGGTTATGATGCTTTGCTTTATTTCAGATTTTGGATTTTAGTTTCTTAAACCCCAGTTTTTAAGCCCATTGCTGCTTGCACCTGTCCAAAGAAGGGAGACACACCAGCAGTTTTGTGGTTGCTGCTCAACCCCCAGCCATGGAGTGGGGGGAACTTGCAACTTTCAGAGCTCAGCCGAGGAGGGTGCGCAGCCCTTGGGCTCTGCAGCCTGTGTACCCAAAGGCATCCAGGTAGTCCGTGATCCTGTGTAGGCAGTGCGTGCTCCCTGTAGACCAATTTCTCCTGCTTCTCTAAAGCGCTCTGGGTCACTGCTGTCTGCATTAGTTAGCCCAGGGAGCCATAGCAGAACATCACAGTTTGGGCACTTAAACAATGACTGTTGCTTTATCCACAGTTTTGGAGGCTGGAAATCTGGGATCAAGGTGTTGGCAGGGTTGGTGTCTCCTGAGGCCTGACTCACTGGCTTGTGGTTGACCCCCTCTCCCTGCGACTTTACATGGTTTCCCCTCTGTATTTGTGTGTCTTAATCTCTTCTTACCAGGACGCCAGTCATTACTGGATTAGAACCCATCCTAATGGCTTCATTTTAACTTGATTACTTCTTGAAACACCCTGTCTCCAAATACAGACCCAATCTGATGTGCTCAGTGTTTGGAAATTAACCTAAATTTTGTGGGGGACCCCATTTAGATACTCTACTTCTTAAATACACATGGCCTGGTTGTAAGGCATTGTGGACTTTCACTTAACTTCCCTAGGTGACATTTTCTCCTGCACAAAATGAGATTAGTGAGAATTCTTTGGGTTGTTGTGAGGATTAAGTGTGCGTAAGGCTTACCGTAGCTTGGCTGCTTAGTAAACGTCAGAAGCATTTAAATCAATAAAAACGGCAATGAAGAAGAAGAGGAGGAGGAACATAACTGCTGTTAGACTGTGTTTTGACCATAATGGGTCTCTGTGACACCTGGTGACCACTTTACTTGTGTCACTCTCATTGCGCTCTTTTCTTTCTGGGGGTCTTCACTGTGGCTGCCTGCCTCCGACCCCAGATTCAGGTCGGAGCCATTCTCTCAGTCAGGATTGTGAGTAGCCGTGGCGGGGTGAGACGGGGATGGCCTACTCTCCCACCTTTTCTTGGTTACCAGGAGGCCCTGGAGCTCCCTTAGTCATAACTCTCTCACTCAGGCATCTGCTTTTGACCTTGGCATCTTTCCCTGTGCTATGCCAGGTGCTTGGGACATTGCCAGCCCTCCTAGCCTGCCAAGCCTGACTCTCTTCCACCTCTGGAATGACACGGGAAATCCCATCTCCCCTCCAGCAGACAGTCTCTCTGGTTAGATCACGGGAAGGTGCTCTTGTCTGGGCACATGGCTGCCTGGCTTGCATGTAAAGCACCTGTGATAAAGGCTTTCTGCTCCAAATTTCCTACTGTCTACAAGCATCCAAGTGTCCGTTGCTGTCACTCTTTTTTAAAATCTTAAATTGTAAGACTGAGTCTGATCTCATTTTCTGGCCTGTGTATTATATGTGCCTAAACATGCCTGGTGGAGAGGCTGGGTTTGTATAGTTTGCAAAACAGTCACGCGTAAGCACCTTCTCTCTCCCCTCCACCCTGTCTGGTGCTTCTATGCTTTTGCATCTGCCAACTCCCCTCTACCTGGAATCATGTCTTCTACCTTGTCCCTAGGGGAGTATCTCCCTGAGTCAGGCCTGTGCCAGGGCCCCATGAGCTGTGACCCCTGTGTTGGGGGTAGGGAATGGATGCTTCCCTCCTGGATGTCTGTAGTGGCATTTGATCTGCACTTACTGCGCTATACTGCAATTGTTTTTGTAGCTTCCTCAGTTGGAATGGGAACTTCTCAAGGGCCAGGATGGTGATTTAGTCAATGTTGCCTCCCCAGTGCCCAGCACAGTGCCTGGCTGCAGATGAATGAAGCCAGTGAGAAGAGATCTGGACCCAGGCCATACTGGGCAGTGCCTTTCATGGCATTTTCCGTTTGGCCTCACCTCTTCCTTTGTCCTGTTTTTAGCCTAATTCCTTTCGAGGCTCTGGCATGGGACTCTGAGCTCATTTTCATGATTGCTTTAAATATTTGGAGCTGTTGGCATGCCAACACGGGGACCCACGCTAAGGAGGGAGAGGAATTCTCCAGTTCTCTGGGTCTTGTCCAAGCACAAGGAATGTGCCAGAGGCAGGGGAGGTTCTGCAAAAGTGCCAGCTTGGGTCGAACTAAATTGTTTTTTCTACCTGGCTTAGGGAGCCAGGAATTTGGGTAAGAGAGAAGAAAGTGGGAGGACACAGAGGTCTGGGAAGATGGAGTAGGGGAGAGGAAGGATGGCTTTCCAGAGAAACCCAGGAAGAGCCCCAGATGGAAGTAAAAGGGATGGTGACAGCGTGATCTGATTCAGAGATGCAGTGTCTATGCCCAAAAATGGTGAGAAATAATGGAGTAAGTGCCTGGACCTGGACAGCCCCTGGAGCTACTCCTGAAAGTTAGGGAGATGGGAGGAGACCATGGATATCTTGTCATGGAAGATCTAGGATACACCAGTAATCAGTTTGTGAATATTCAACACATGGGAGGGCTTTGGAAGTCACCCCATGCAGCCCCTGCCATTTTACCGATAAGGAAATAGAAACTCAGAATGTGACTAAGGACACACAATTGATGGTGGTAACTGGAATCCAGGCTTCTTTATTTTCTTTCCACAGTTCCTACTTTCTAAAGGGTTGGCGAGGAGCTAGAATTGGGCTCTTCAAGTTTTTCCAGCAGTTATAATAATTAGAACAGAGAACCTGGCTTCTGCTTGGATTGTTCTTGTTATATGTCAGGTCTAGCATTAAGCGATTTGCTTGTTTTATCTTATTTCAGAGCAATCTTATGAAATAGACATCCTTGTCTCCATTTTAAAGATGGGAAACTGGAGGCTCCAAGGCTAAGTGATGTGTCTTTCTTCAACCAGGCACTGAAGAATGAGACCTAGATTTTAACTTAGAGACTGATTCTGGAGCTCAGGTTTTTAGCAATTGTTTTCCATAATCTTTTCTGCCTAGATATTATAGACCTTAGAAGTCTATGTCAGAAGAAAGATGACCTAAGACTAAGATGACCTAAGAGAAAATGCAGCTTACCAGTCCTCATGACAGTGAGATTTTGGGCATGAGCATCTAGGGGAAGCATGGCATTTTTCTTTCCCTAAAGATTCTTTAGTCCAAAAAATCGCTGTGGCTATGGGGGTAAAGAAGGACTGATGACCCATGGTGGGACTGTCAGTCCAAAAGTAGACTCAGAGAGAGGGCAGCCCAGAAGTACAGTCTAGTGGAAAGAAACAGGGATCCCTAACACTTTCCTGACTGGTTCCTAGCTTTAGAGAGTGGGCTCCTCTTAAGGAGGAGAGTAGCCTATTACCATGCACAGCACTTTACAATTATATAGCAACTCTAAACTGAAAAAGTGTTTCCCACATCTTCTTGTGGGATTCTTACAACATGCCTTCATTACCATTCCCACTTCAAAGATGCAGACACTGACCCTGAGAGGTTAAGTAGCTCGCTCAGACACCCATCTAGCTGGTAGAAGTGCCTGCTAGAACCCAGTTCTCTTGAGATCTATGCAAAAACCCTTTATCTTGTCCACTGCCAGTGGACAAAGAAGCCAGTGGAGATGGCCCTGGACTGTTGTCTCCAGAAATGGTGGTCCAATTCCCAGTCTAGGGTTACCCTAATTGGGCTACAGAAAACTCTTTCCTTTGGCACTATTTGGTTCAAAAAAGACTGGGAACATAATTCTAGTTAATAAGGAAGAAGGGTCTACTGAACAGCCTATGAGAGAATATCTCTTGCTTCTAAAGAGAGCCACAGGAAAAGGCAGACTTCATCAGTCTGATTGTTGTACCTGGAATGCCAAGAGCTGCTTGGAAGAAGCCATCACACAGAAGAAGGGTGAGCAGAGAGGCCAGGTTCCTAATGATGTTATTCAACCAAAAATGAGTTGCACCCCTGCCAAGCTGCATAGCCTAGGCATCATGTTTAGCGTTTATATACAGCATAGTCTGGCAAATAAAAGGGACAGAGAGCTTGTTTTTTATTAATTTTTATTTTTTTCTATTTTTGTCTTTTTGAGACAGGGTTTTACTATGCAGTTCAGGCTGACCTCGAGCTTACTTTATAGCCCAGGCTGGCCTTGAACTCACAGCAATCTTCCTGCTTCAGACTCCAAAGTGCTGGGATTACATACTTGCACCACTGCCTAGCAAGGGGCAGATATCTTGAGTATCCTTCTCAAGGGTGTAGATGATGTTTCTAGAAGCTCCCCAGCAGATTGTCCTCATGACATTTTGGTCAGCACTATCCCAATCAGACAATGAAATGCCATAATTGTCTTAATTTAGTCTGAGTGAAAACAGATTTAATTAGGTGGCAGGCACTGTTTCAAGGGCTTTATATGTATTATCTCATTTAACACCTTTAATAATTCTCTAGACAGAGTACTATGAATTGCTTCATTTTATTCATGAGAAAATTAATGAGTGTTTTAAAATAATGTTCCTAGGGTTAGGAAGTGGCCAAATTAAGTTTTGCACTCTGACTCTAGCACCTGTGTGCTTAACTACTCAGTAGGGCTAAGAATGGGGTTGTTTTTCTTGAAGTCCATGGCTGTACAGACTTGAACAAATAGAGAGGTGAAAATTTAAACAAAGTTGAACTTCTGTTAGGAAAGAAGGAGAAAGAGATGCTGATTAGCAATACTGTCTGCTACAGTCCTCCCCTTGGACTTTTCTGCCTATTGATTTCCCATGATGAGGGCTAACAAATGCCTCCACAATTGAAGCTAATTTAACTGTTTCTCATACTGTTATCTAGAGTGCAACTGTTCTAAATGCAGTTGGTTATTGTTGTGGGCTGGAGTGGTCAGAAAAGCCATCAGGGAGAATTAAAAGGATCTGTATGATTTAAAGCAATGGACATTCCAGGGTATGAAAAGTACAAAAGGTCAAATTCAGAAGATACAGCTAGAAATAAAGAATAAGGGAGGTCTCTGAAGTTCTTTAATGCCATTTGGAGATGTATACGCCTATTCAGACAATTAGGTCCACAGAATATTTGGGAAGGGGAGTGCTGGACACTTGGAAAGCTTCATTTTAAAGGTTACCAGGGAAGGAGTGTTCAGGGGTAGAGCTGCTTAGCAAGAGAAACTTCCTTATAGTAAGGGTTTGAGTACAGTGATAGTATTCAAATGAAAAGGGAGAGACTATCCATGAGATATCGGAAATAATGAATTGGATTTGATGACTGCTTTGATGTTAGAGGATGAGGAGTCCAGGGTGCCTTTGAAGTTTCAAGCTTTGATGTCATAAAGAGGAAAACTGAGAACTTACCTGATGGCGTGGAGGAGCAGGAAGCAGAATATGGTAGATGTGGTGTCAGACATGAGGATTTGAAATGATGAGACATCCACATAGAATTAATAAGTAAATGGAGATGTACAAGGAGGAAACTGATGACAAGGAGAACAAGAGGTGCTCATAGGATATTGGAGTGGGTGAGCTCTGTGAGCCAGAGGATGCAGAGGAAGGAGAGGAGATTGGTGGGATTTGGGCCTCCAGAAACAACTCACATCACCTTGTCTCAGGAGAGGGAAGGCAGTGAAAGAAAGGCAGCAGGGAAACCAGAGATCTGAGAGAGTAAAGCAAAAGGGGTCAATAGTGATAAATCTTATCACTTCACAGAAGCCCAGGCTAACAAAAACAAGCATTTGGGATATTAAAAGAGGAGGTTTAGAAGACTGTAGGTGATCCATTATCTTTTAAAATTTATTTTGGGAATGTGGAATGGCATAATGTTTCAGAAGGGCAACTGGGTAATATGTTTCAAAGTTCTTAAAATGTGCAAAACTGACAATATAGGAATTTGTGAAGCAGCAAAACCCAAAAGATGTAATGATTAAAGTTTAATAAGTAATTTCTCAACCAGCAGCACACTATTGAGGGTGGCATTATTTTCTGTTCTTTACATCAGTTAATTATTTTATTCCTAAGACAAACTTGTATGGCAAGCACTGTTAATACTTTACACAAGTAAAGAAAATGAAATACAGACTGAGTACTACATTATTTGAGCAATGTTTAGGAAGGAACAAGTCATTACACCAAGATTTGTTATTATTTTGATCTGGAGTATCCCCTGAAGGCTCTTGTGTTGAAGGCTTGGGCCCCGATGTAGCAAAGTTCAGAGGTGGGGCTTTTGAGAAATGATTGGATGATGAGGGCTTTGAGTTCATCAATGGATTAACCCACTGGTCAGTTCATAATTGAATGGAATATTGGTAAATGGAAACTTTAGGAAGTGAAGGCTAGTTGGAGGAACTAGTTAACTATGGGTATAGCTTTGAAGAATATATTGTGTCCCTTCCTGCATAATTTCTGTGTATTTCCTGGCCACTATGCAGTGAGCTGCTTTGCCTTACCATACACACCACTTCATGGTATTTAACCTCATCTGAGGTCTACAGCAATGGGTCAAGTGACTATGGACTGCAACTTCTGAAACCAGGAGCCAAAATAAATCTTTTCTCCTTTAAATTTGATTTTCTCAGGTATTTCACTGTAGTGACAGGAAGCTGACTAAGACAAGATTGAGATCAGGGGAATAGCTGCCAGGACCTTGTTCATAACCACCAGGCAATCATGCCTCCTGAAGTGGTTAAAAATGAATACAATCCTCACCCCAAGGATGTTTATATTAATCTTATAATAACAGGAAGCAATCTAAATGCCTAACAGCTGGAGATTGGCTAAAGAAAATATGATTTCCATATGAGGCCATGGTATATAGATGTTAAAGCTCATCTTGTAAAAGAATATTCAATGACATGGGAAAATGTTGATGATATAACTTTAAGTAAGAAAAGCTGTTTTCAAAACATTGTAAGCCCAACTATATAAAAAAGAGAGATTTGTTATTATTCACATGTGCAGATGTTGGCAGATGGACTAAATTGTCTATAACACCACAAGGTACTCTCTTCCATTTTCACCCTGCTTAGCATGAAATCTCCTCCTATGTCTGTGGAATGGTTGTCTCTAGACTCTGGACTAAAGGAAAGGTGAGTAGGATGCATGGCTGAGTTCCGTGCCCATGTATTATTGTTTTCTCTTAAATAATTCCAGGGACACTTTCTTGATGAGAAAGAAGTCTTAGTGAGTGTCAGCTAATAGAAATGGTTGGGTGAAGCTCATAAGAAGAATATTTCAGATGTATGGTACCATTTGAGAGAATGTGTGGGGGAAAAGGATCCTAGAGAGAGCATACAAGGAGGCTTTCCTGCTCCTTGGACCATGGAAGGCAGGACAGCCCCTCTGCATCTTGGGCTCACCAGCTTGACATGGCAATAGCTGAATCCCAGGATGATACAGAAGATTCACTCAAAATCCTATCAATGTTCTGTCCCATGCTTCACTCCAGCTTTGTATCCATGCTTAGGCAAAGCCCAGAACTGACTGCTTAGAAAAATATTTAATTGAGATTCCTCCTACAGTGTCTATTTCTGTCTCAATAAGGCCTTGGCATGCCATGGGTGGCTAAATATATTGGCTGTTTCCTCTCCAATGCCAAACTAGTTTTTAAAATGTTCCCAAGTACATCTGCCCAGCTTTCCTCTGAGAGAGAATTTACATCATTAGCCCTCTGTGACCTAGAAGAAAATAACTTTATAGGATGTTTGCTTAATTAGAAAAGAGAAATCAGGGAATTATATCTCTGCAGCAGTGTTTTCATTCATTCATTCATTCATGCATTCATTCATGTAAACATTTATTGAGCTCTGTGAATTATTGGTTCCATGTTTAACATAAACCACATGGACTGATGAAATTAGACCTGATTCTTGCCGTCAAGGTGGTCATAGACTAGATGTACCAGCAAAGTAGGGTGTTAAGTATGAAAGATGCACAAAGTAAAGCTAAGGGGGAGGGTTTGCTGTGCTCTAGAGGGAGGATATGTAGGGAATACTTTCCTAAATAACAGCCTTTCTGTCTGTCCCAGAAATACTTAGGAATTGAGGCTAGGGGAGAAAGTGAAGAATGCAAAGGTAGCTAGGATTTATGTGCATGTTACATTGGTTTGAGGTCATTAGCTTGGACACTTTTCCCAGCAAAATTCTTCTGTTAGACTTGATAGTTATTCCAAAGAAGTCTTAAGTATGATTAATTTTTCCTCTATGAGCTTTGGTTTCAATAGAAAATTTATTAGGACAGACAAATGTTTTATAAACATTTTTAGTGCCACAGAAACCCTTGTGTAAACAAAAGCATATATAGCACCCAATATTTAAGACCAAAAACATCAGAGCCAGTGTGGTCGAGACAGGGGTAGGAAACCCAAAACCAGGCCTGATCTCCCACCCCACCAACATACCTCAGGGGAACTCTGAGGCGCCCGGGTGTGCATTTTAAATCCACCTGTTGAGGTGGTGCTTTAGGATTCCCGGCTATAAGCCAGTGTCTCTTTTTACCTCCATCTGGACATGTGACTGGCACCTTCCTCCAGAAGGAGTCTGTACCTGCTGCTTGTGAGCTCTAGTGGAAGCTGATGGGAGGTGATCTTGGAGTTCTTGGGATCACTGAGTCCTGGGAGCAGTTAAATCATGATTTCTTGGGGGAAAGCAGGAATATTGGCAGCCAAAGGAAAGGTACAGCCTGGTGGCAAATTGTAGATAGTTCTGGCCCTCTTGCCCATAGAGGGCCTGTGGCAGATTTTCTAGGGGTGAGGAGTCCTCATTTTCCCATCTTTTTGATTGCATAACCTCTCAGTTTACAGATTTTTACCAATTCTTTCAATATGTCGAGTCCTTTGGAAGCTCAAATGAATTTTATTTCCTGCAATGTCAAGCAAGGCGGGTCAGGAGATGATCTTCCCATTTTATAGAAGCTGAGGCCCAGTGTGTTGTCTGTCTCACAAAAGAACACCTAGACCGCCATTGGGACTCTGTCTTTATCTCATACTCTCAGACTCCCAAGAAGTTTTTTCTGCTATCTAAATTTCATCTAATTCATTAATGCAAACCATTTCCTCTGTGTTGATCTGTTTTTTTTACATTATCCAAAAAAAAAGTATTAAGTTAGACTTTTTTTTCCATTCTCAGCACTGTACAAAATGCAGTAGAAGATGAGGGAGTCTGAATGAATGATCCATAAGAGCTGTCTCAGATTTCTATCTCTGTTCATGTTTGGGAGATCTTGGCAGGAGGCTGAATGGTGGGCATGACATTTTGAATTCAGTCTTGGGGAGCCTGTAATTCCCAAGATCTTATTAACATAGGGAGCAAATACCAGACGTTCCTTTGGGTCTGCGTCTCGATGTATTTTTTAAGCAGCTTCTTCACTGGTCTGGACCCTTTTAGGGCATTCCAAGTTCCTGTGCCTCTCCCCCCGTCCTGGGGCTGGCCTGCAGTCAGGCATCTTCACACTCTGCTGCTTCCATCTGGAACCTTCTTCCTTGATTCCTAACGCTAGCTGCCTCCAAGCCTGCTTGCTATGTTGGTGCCCAGAACCCACATGGTATTGCCAACCAAAGCCCTGCTAAACTGCAGCAACAGAGAAAGGGTGGGCTTCCATGGAAGCAGAATACATGGGCAAGAAGACAATCCTCTCACACAAAGGATGCCATAAGGAAAGGAGAACAAGTTGCAAGCTGGGAAGAGCTAATAGGATACGTGTGATCCAAGAGATAGTATCAGGAGTATATAAAGAACATCTCCAAGTGATCCTTGAGCCCAACAATTCTGTTGTTTTTTTTTTAGTTTCATTGCCATTTTAATTGACTTTGCAAGGGTCCATACAAAATGAAAGTTCAGGTTCTTGTGTTCAAAAATTAAGCATTGTAATATACAGTGAGAGCAGACAATTTAAGCACAGTGAGCCCAACAGCCCTGAAGAATTCACTGTAGTATTAATCCTAAGACTTGACACTTGACCTGATATGGAGTCAAATCATTTCCAGAAACTTATTTTTCTGCAGAACAGTGAAAGAATCTGAACCCAATATTTGGGGAACTGCTAACTGATGGCTTCAGAGACCCAATAATGCCTTAGGAAAGAAGATGTTGAGTACACTTCTAGTTTCCTCTGGGCAGTTTGCATAATTCTCTGCCTCAGGCTCAGTTATTAACTCAGTTAAGTTTTTGGAAAACTCAAGACAAGAGTAATGTGAGTAGTGGGGATAGAATAAAATAAAAGAGGAACAGAATCTCACTCCTCTGGGGTATGCACTTTTGGGAGCAAGTTCATGCAGAGGGCTGTTGTTCAAACATTTCACATAAATCTGTCCAAATCTGCCCACAGCTTGCTTCTTCAGAGAATCCCCCTTTTTAACTTCCTGCCCCCCATTTTTGTCAGTGTACCTCTCTTGCTGTCCTGACTCAAACAGGGAGGCATCCGTGATTCCTTTCCCTCCTAATCCCCTATATTTAGGCCACCTGTGAAACTCACCATTCCACCTTCTTATTGAAGATTCCATCTTCTCTCACTGGCTCCTCTAGCCTGCTTCTTATCTGGGGAGTGGGGAGGCCCTCAGCATTCTCTTCCATCAAAACTTAATCTCACAGTATCAGTACCTGCAACTAATCCCGTCACAGTAGAATCAAGGCTACCATCCTCTGCCTAGCTTTCCATTATCCATGCACCATGACCCTGCCTCTTTCCTGTTGCACCATTTTGTGCTGTTTCCTTCCAAGATTTCTTCTGAGGTTGGTCTCATCATGTTAGTCTGAATCTTCCCAGCAGAATTGGAGCTGAAATTCCAGCTTTAGTTCTTTTCTAACTTCCATCTGTGGAGGTTCTTTTCCTCTGGGCCTCCTTCAAGCTCAGAGCCATTCTCCTTATATCCTTACTGTTTTGGCATTGATTAGCTCCATTTAGTACCAGTTCGGTAGTGTATCAGATACTTCTAAGTATTGTCTTTCAACTAAGTTGGGGGATCTTGATGGTGAGGATCTGAGAATCACTGGGCACAAGAAAGTGGGAATGGAGAAATTCACATTTTTTGAAGCTTATAAGTCATGTCATTGAATCATTTCAACCCTAAGAGTAGACTATCTCTTGTCTCTATTTTATCCACTGAGCTGAAACTGAAAGAAGTAACTTCACATCACTGGTGCCAAGTGACTGAGTCAGGATTCAAAACTAGGGTTGCTAGATAATGCACTTTCACAACTTTATGTCTGGATTCCAAGGTGAGGTGTGCTTATTCTGATCTCCCCTTGAAAAAACTTACATATCAGGCTGATCTACTCCAGTGCTTTTTTTTTTTTTTTCAGAAACACTAAAGGCAAGTTTTATGATTAAAAGCTTTTTAAAAATGTTCTCTTTGTTTTTCTGGGAGAGTGATTCTTCTAAAGATTTTTCTTGGCAGGAATTGGCCCAGGAATGTCTAATGCTGTCTCCGAGTTGGGCAAGCAGTGATGAAGCTGATAACCATTAATGCATCTCTCAAGCCTGGTGTCCGACACGGTTTGATAAATGTCCCCCAAATGCACATGCATTAAAGGATAGTCTCCAGCCTGAGGCACTGTTGGGGGATAGTGGAACCTTTTGGAGGTGGGGCCTAGTGGAAGGAAGTTAGGTTAGTGGGGGTGTGCCCTGGAAGGGCATTGTGGGATTGGGACTCTGGCCTCTCCTCTCTTGTTCTTTACTTCCTGGCTGCTGTGAGGCAAGCAGCTTCCATCATGCCTGCCATCATGTGGTAAGCCCCAAAGCAATGGGCCAACTGTCCATAGACTGGAGCCTCCTAAACTGTGTGCCAAAATATACCTTTTTTTCTTTGTTTTTTTGAGACAGGGTCTCCCTATGCAGTTCAGGCTTCCCTTGAACTACTTTGTAGCCCAGGCTGGCCTCAAACTCACAACAATCCTCCTACCTCAGCCTTCTGAGTAATGGGATTATGGGTATGTGCCACCATGCCTGGCCATACTTTTTCTTTTTATAAATTGATTTATCTCAGCTTATTTACTTATTACAGTAATGGAAAGCCAACTAAAACCACAGTAGAAAATGTGCCTATTGTTGCATAGGATTAGATTATAATCAAAGAAACAAGGTCACAAAGCAAATTCCAGAAAGAGAATTTAGATAGTATAACTATATATACATATGTATATTTATATATGATATAGATGTCAAATTTATGATATATATGAGATGTTAAATGTTCCATCTCATTGTACTAAATTGTATAAGAGAGGAAGGAGGAAGGAGAGGTGGGAGAGAGAAAGAGAAAGAGAGAGAGTGAGAGAGAGAGAGAGAAACAGAATGCTTAGGTACAGATCAGGAAGATATATACAGGAAAGAAAATTTAACAAAAAGGATTGGAGGAGGGATGAAAGGAAGATCAGTAGAATATTCTATTAAGTGGATGGAAAATGTGTCTCCATTCTTTGGAATTATGAGGGAAAATGACTTTTGTCTTGTGTATCAACTCTCCTTCGGTCTTTTTCCTATTCCAGCAGGGTGTACAAGGCTGGGTGATGCTGAGTTAAAGCAACTTTGTTTGTGTTCTCTGCCCACTACACTGGAGCTTGTTGACTTATAGGACAAGGCCTGGCTCCTCTTGGTCAATCCCTGTGAAGCTCTTGGTCCTGAAACACAGATGGAAAAGAGAGGATATGGCTGGATATCTCAGATTCTTCTAGGAGTCTTGGCCTTGATTCCCAAGGGCCCTTATTCTAGTTTTATGGAGCATAATCATAAACTTGACACTTAGATTTCTGTAGATCTAAAAATGGCATCACAATGTCTGTTTTTAAGCTCAGCCCCTGAGTGTCTCTTTTTGTGCCTTCTCAGTTGGCCAGGAAGAGGGACCTCAAAGGCTGAGAAAGCTGAAGGATGAGGTTTTAGCCCTATCTAGAAATCTGTTCTGGGCCTATAGGTGTCTCATGGTTATAAAAGCCACGATCTTTCCAGGGTTTTGGGAAGAGAGGAAAGTGAGGAATTGAATAGGTAGGAGGGAGTCTCTGTGGCCTGCCTTTATCGAGGCTGATGTCCAAAGGGCAGGCATTTGTTGTGGTCAGACAGTGCCCCCCATGCTGCTTTGGAAAAAGCACTTCAGTTTCCTTAGGGAAGAAGCCTGTCTCATAGAAGACAGCAATGTCTTCATGGAAATAGGATCAGCTATAGAATCATAGATTCCTGGGATCAAACCCCATTTAACTGTCAAATATTATATGATCTGGGAGATTTTTCTGAGCCAACATGTGCCTTAAGAATTGAACTTGAGTGGTCCCTGACATCTTTTGGGTTTTAGAGCTGATTCCAGCCAGAGGTGGCCTGAGGATTTGTTAGGGCTCTGTTTGCTCACCCAGCCTGGAACGAAAGTTTGTTCAGAATCATACAGTCAGAAGAGAAGAGGTGCAGAAGTTGCCTAGAGGCTGGAGGGAATTGTGCTGTAGGGTAGGGAGCAAGGAGAGAAACCAGGCTTTCTCTTTCCATCCAAGACAGAGTGTTTCTTGATGGATACAGTGTGATACCCACTACTCTCTCAAACTTCTTATCCCATGATGCAAGCAGAGAGGCTTGAGCAGCCTCCCCAGCACTGATCTTGTCTATTCCTCTCCAGCAGCTTCAAAACGTGGCCCCCAATTTATGGAAACCTCCTCTGAGCGAGGAGGTGGGATCTGTCTCCCTTCCCCCTGGAATCTGGCCGTGGGACTCCCTGACAAATGAGTACAGTAGAAGAGGTATGATGCTAATTTCTGGGCCTGGGGCCTTCAGAAACTGGCAGCGTCCACTTCCTGTCTCCTGAGATGCTTGCTCTTGGAACCCAGCCACTGTGCTGAGGGGAAGCCAAAGCAGCCCATGGGGAGGAAGGGCCCACATGGAAAGGAGCCGATGCTCCAAGCCCACGTTCCTGGCTGAGCTCCTGGCTGACACAGGCATCTGCGTGCCAGTCACGGGGGCAGCCATCCTCGATACCCCCAGTCAAGCTGCCCCAGCACATAGAACGGAACTGAGCTGCCCCACTGAGTCTGGCCTGGATTGTAGATCCTGTGAGTGCAGCAGAGGCCTAGTGCTCTTTAGTCCCTAAATCTTGGGAGCATTAGTTATGTTTGGTACAAAACTGGTGCATCTGGCTCTGGAGAGCAAGTCCTTCAGTCCTTCCAGATGGTTCCTTCTGCTTTTCTTAAGACAGCACCCTCCGAATCATCTTGTAAAGTTATCTTTCTCTGACAAAGCCTCTCAGCCCATCTCTCTGAATGAAGAAGATGATGAACAGGAATTTTAACCCTAGAAGCCCACTCACTCTCACTCACATCCCCCACCACCATGGGACTTCACTACATGCCGTGGTGGAATCTTAGGGTGTGTGTGCGTGTGCACAGAGGATAGTACTGCAGACACTGTAGATAGTTAGCAGGTAGTAGGGAGCTGATTGTGGTGATTACTGATTTGTTTTTGGGTAGAGTCAGTTGGAGACCAACTGTCTTAGTCACTTTCCTGTCACTGGACACAATACCTGACACAATTCAAAAGAGGAAATATTTATTTTAGCTCACAGTTTCTATCCATGGTCAGCTGACTCCAGGGCAGAAACAGGATGGCAGAAAGGCATTATGGGGAAAAAAAGCCCCTGGCAGCAAGGATGCTGGGAGAGTGAAGCGGGTAGTCAGGGAGGGACCTGCCCCAGTGAGCTACCTCTGCAGACTATCCCTGCCTGCTAAGAGCACATTCAGCTCTGAACTATTGAGTGGATTAATCCACCTTCTAAAAGCACAACTTACGAATATATGAGCCTTTGGAGAGGGGGGAGGCATTCTAGATCTGATCCATAACAGCAACTCTTCCTTTCTTGTCTCCCTCCCTCCCTCCTTCCCTCTCTCCCCTTCTCCCTCCCTCCTCTCCCCTTCTCTCTCTCTTTTTCTTTCTTTCTTTCTTTCTTTCTTTCTTTCTTTCTTTCTTTCTTCTTTCTTTCTTTCTTTCTTTCTTTCTTTCTTTCTTTCTCCTTTCTTCCTCTCTTTCTTTCTTTCTTTCTTTCTTTCTTTCTTTCTTTCTTTCTTTCTTCTTTTCTTTCTCATTCTGTGTTTTAAATTTTTTATAGTGAATATGGATCACTTTTGCATTGATGAATGTAAAACTCACTTCACTTCTGGGTTGACCAGAATTCACATTCTGGCGAATTCTTTTTTTCCTAAACTTGTCTGTACTCAAACATGTGCTGTGTATTTGAGATCTAGCCTTAAATACAGTTTCAGATCTTGACTTTTCACTGTCACATATTTAAGGAGTCTCTTTCTTACTCTATAAATATTTCCCCAAACATCACTTTCAATGCTTTTAGAATGTCCTAGCAGATATAGTTTTCCTTACAGTGTCTAGCATAATTTATTTATTTAATTTGTTTAGAAGAATGTGACATTTAGATTGTGATCGGCACAGCTATATAATATTAGCACACAGAAATACGTGTGTGTGTCATATCTTTGTATACCAGTCTCTACATCTTTAAACCTTTAAGCTCTCTTTAAGTATTTTCACTTTGGTTCCTAGAAGTGAATGTTCCAGATTTAACCCTATGAACTTTTGGGAGATTTTTGGTACATGTTTGGTACCAAGTGGCAGAAGTAGCCTTTCCACCCTTCTGTTTGCCTTCAGGAACTATCTCCTTTGATCTGGGCATCTTTCTCTCTTTTATTCCCTGGAAAGAACTGGGAATAGGAGAGTCCAAGGGAAGAAAAAAACAGGTGTAGATATTAGACATAGTTTTTAGATGGCAGAAAGAATTCCTTGATTTAGTTTATTACTACTTGAATGACTCGAGGGACATTTTCTGGTTTTATCTTCCCAAACTAGTAAGATGAAGGAAAAGAGGGGCGCTGACCATGGTCACATGGACAGATGCCTTCCGCACAGGCCCTCATTTAACCCTCACAAGAATCATGAGTTAGTACTCCCTGTGCTGAAAGTATGGACACTGCGCTCTGAGGTTTAAATAATGTGTCTGGGATTTGACGGCTGATAAAGGTGGAACCTAGACGGCGCGCCTGGGCTGTTATGCTCCGCAGGCAGTGGAAGCAACCCTGGTCTGGCTCCTACATTCCCATAGCACTGCAGGAGGACAGGAGCAGGCTGTGTCCCTCTCTGCCTTCACTGGCCCTTTTTCTATTTAAATAGGAATAACTAAAATGAAGCCAGAGGACCCCTTCCCAACAAGATACAGAACCCCATCTCCCAGAAATTCTCGGAGCTGTTTCTTTCTTCACATGATGTGTGAATCTGAGAGAAGCCTCCTCCTTCAGGGTCTGAAGTTGACCTTGCCTGGATGACTCTTGGGACCCTGCTGGGAAGAGGATTTCACGGGTTGCTGGGAAGCCCTCTGTGGCTGGTCTGACCTGCATTCTTCCAGCACATGTCATCTAGGAGCATAATCCCTGAGCATGTGCAGTGAGGAGAGGGAGGGCTCCACTGGCTGGGAAACTGGGGGTCCCAGCAGGTCGAGGGCTATTAATAATGTGGCTATTGGCTGCTGGGCCTGGCCTCTGAGTCTGCGGCAGGAAAGGGCCACGGAGGGCAGCCAAGGGCAAGGGGATGTGCATGCCGCTCTGAGCCCTGTGTTTAAACCCTGGCATGCCACAGGAGGATTGCTCCTTAATCAGAGCTTTTGTCCAAACCCTCACTCTCCTAGCCACTAAATTGCATCTCTTATCCCTTCAGATTTCCTTTGCATGGTTTGTCCTCTGGGGAGCCACCCCAGATGGACCCCATGTGGCTCTGTTTAGACATCTCATTCCATGAGGGTAGCTTCATCTGGGGGTGACATTCTAGCTAGTTAGAAACAGCAAAGATGAGCCTAGTCCTAGATCGAGCTGGACAGCCAGCTCTGAAGCCAAGAGTAGCAGCACTTTGTGGGGTACAAGTATTAACTGTTTAGTCGCTGGACCTGGGGGAGGTCTGAGGGGACCAGCAGAGAGCAAGCGAGTCTGAGGCACGAGTGGGGCTCAGGATAGTGATTATTTCCCCAAGGGCTCACAAGTGTTTAATATTTTTAAGAACAGATGTGGCTGCACCAATGCATGCAGGGATGGCTGGGGCTTTGCGTAGGTGGGAATAAAACCGGGACCCGCCCGTGGTTGCTCACAGTCATTATAAGCGTGTTTTTCTGACCCCGTAAAAGGCATGGCACAGGCCCCCCCTTTCTCTCCATCTCTGCACGGAGTCCAGCATTGGTTTCTGGAGTCATGTTCCAGCAGCTGCCACATTCCAGCTTGTCAGGAATAAGCTTAACATGACCCAAAGCCGTTTCCCAGTTCCGCAGATGAGCGGTCCGCTGTCTTCAGTTTTCCCTATGGCATATGTACTTCCTCATGTTTCCTCCACAGCCGACACTCAATCAAAGGTGCCTGGAAAATATTGGCTTTTTGCGTCTATTACATTTGGATTAAATTCCATTTGGGAATTGAAGTTACAGCCTGCAGTTTTCACAGCCGTCCAACACAGTCTCTCCCCAGTGGATTCAACCATTTCTCCTTTCGTGGTGTTGAGACATTGACCTGGGATTCCAGAAACTGGCTCCACTTTTGCCAGCTGCAGGATCTCTCTGGCTTCCTTTCCTCTGTTATAACAGGGGCTTGGAAAAGCTGACCACTCAAATTTATCCTCCCCTCCTCTCCCCTCCCCTCCCCTTCTCTTCTTCCCTCCTGCATTAATGCTGCAGTAACACGCTATCCTCTATGTTTAAGAAAGTAGAGCCAGCAAGTTTGGGGTCTAGTGCAGGTTCTGTCATTCTCCAACTTTGGGCATCATAATAGAGATAGCAATAGGAGAGTTGTAAAGGATAAAATGCTCATACTGGTGCCATGTTGAGAATACTAGATTCTTAGTAAACCCTCAATAAATGCCATCTATTTTTTGCTGCCTCTGATTAACTGCAGGTACCATGAAAGCTGGGATCTTTCTCCATCTTAAGTGATGCTCAAGTAGCTACATTCTAAACCTTATTTTAACAACCTGAGAGCAGATAATCACCAGGGTCTTTGCCCTGCATCAGAAGGAACAACCCTGACATCCGCTGAAGTTTCACCATGAGCCAGGCACTGAATACCTATTATCTCATTTCATTCTCACAACAATGGCGAACACTTAGTATTATTTTCTGCCTGCTTTACTCCTAAGGAAATAGAAGCTCAAAAAGATGGAAGCCACATCAGTAACAAGTAGATTATGGATTCAGAACCAGATCTGTGGATGTGAATAGTGTGAATAGCAGATTCAAAACCTATGCCAGGGTGGACAAAATGAATTCTTGGGGGAAGACAAGTCCCTGTCCATTTGGGATCTTTCCGGGACAGAAAGCTGACACCTGTGCTTAGACAAGAAAGTCATCATGGGCGGGGGACATTTCCTGTAAAACCACCACCTTCTTCTTTTAAACCAGGTCTGAGGATCCAAACCACAAATATAAGATGAAAGAAGCTCGTTAATGAGGTCCTTCACCCTGGGAAGAAGATGAAGAGGAAAGAAAAAAAGGAAAAGAAAAGGAAGGACCGAGGGGAGGAGGACAGAACAATCCTTGACAAATATTTTCTGTTAATAAATTCCATTTTGCCTCTCAGATGTTTGCCAACTATCTAAACAGGACAAATTTTTCACATACCAGGGCAAACCGTTGCTGAAATGCGTCTCCAATCTGCTGCCCGCGGCCCTGTTTCCACAGCCTCCCAGGAGGCACCTCTCGTGACTCTGTGGTCTCCCCCAGCACGACGGCTCTTTTCCATGTGGGAAGCGGGGCGGAGTCAGCCATGCTCCTCTCCCAGTGCAGACCGAGGTGCCCTCGCGGCCCCGCAGCTCTTCCTGTCTTTTCCCTTTCTCTCTGTTCCTCTCCTCTTCTCCTTTCCATCTCCTGCACCAGAGCACAGAACACTCATCTTGTCTCCTGGCTCCCTGGTTTTCTCCCAGGCCCATCCACCTCTCCTCAGCCAGGGACAACTCTTCCTACCCTTTTCTATTCTCTGTCTCTGCATTTCCTCACTCTTTGTCCTTCCTCGTCTTCCTTCTCCCAAGTCTGGCTGGTTTCCCTGGCTTGGGAGATAAGAGGTTCTCAAACTCTTAGTGTAATCCTTTTACACTTCCAACTCTCTGCCTTTGTACAGGAATAGAGTCGATTCATTTTGTTGAGGACCTACTGGTGGCTCCTGTTTTTGAAAAAAATGCATCAGGTCCCAGGATTGAGTTTAATGACAATTTTGACTAGCGCCAAGGATTTGTTCATTTTGTTTTATTGAGTTTGTTTAGGGATAAGACCTCTTGAAGGTCCTGTGGGCAGATGTGTGCCAAAACACACACCATTCACCAATTCCTGAAGCCATCTGTGGACTATCTGGATGAAAAAGGCAGGCGTCAACACCATTCTGCCAAGTTGGAGAGCAAATGTGGGTCTAGTTAAAATGAAAATGAGGCCGTAGGGTTGGTTGTCTTCTCTCCTGATGGGTCATCTTTCTACTTCCAGCTCAACTTTTCCCTTGCTGGAGTGGAGACAGGCTGGCTCCCCTCATGCATCCCTCTCCCAGCCCAGCAAGGGGAGTGAATTTAACACACTGGTCAACTCAGGAACCAGCACAAGCATTCTCCTATGGCCTGGCCATTGGGTGGAGTTACCCTTATTTTTTCCTCTGGTATAGTTTGAAGCACATTTGAGAGCCTAATATTTTATGTTGAGATCAGAATCATAACCAGAGCAGAATCAGGGCAGGACCTCTCTAGGGTGACAATACCCAGAGCTTAATCTACTTTCAAAAAGTCTCCTCTTCCTCCCTCTCTCTCCTTTACCAGCTATTTGTTGGCACTTACTATCATGTAACTATGGTGCTAGAAGCCAAGGATATAAGAATAAGTGACACAAACATTCTTGCCTTCATGGAACTTCTTATCTGGTGAAAGAGACAGATGCAAAGCCTCAGTATGAATAAGTCAGTATAGTGAAGTAGGTATAGCAAGAGCTACCTTTAATCTTCCAGAGAGCACATGCTTTGTCTTTTGCAGTTAACAGCTCCCATTTAGTATAAACAATTTGACTATGTAATTCTATTTCTAGCATTTATTCTTATTTCTATTTAAAACAGTATATATATGTAATTATAATAATACATAGTATAATGTTTACGTGTAACAAAATTATAGCTGTCAATATGCTGATACTAGCAAATGATTTTAAAAAATCCCCCAACTGATAGGATGCTGGTTAAATAACTATGATATATCCATATATTGGGATTAATTCCAGCTGGAAAAAAAAAAGCAAAAAGGAAACTGAGGAAGTCCTTTTTGTACAGACATACATGATATAATCTCTAAGTGATATCACCAAGGGGAAACATAAACACAAACACATACATGCAAACACACACACATTGGCATGGACAGAACACAGGAACCAAGAAAGGTTAAGAGCAGGGATTTGGTGTGTTACTATTTTTTTTTCAGTGTTGGAGATCAAATCCAGAGTCTCTCATATGGTAGGTAAGTGCTCTACCTCTGAGATACATCCCAGCACCCGGTATTGCAGTATTGTCCATATCTGCGCATGCGCGCATGGGTGTGTGTGGGTATGTGTGTGTGTGTGTGCGCGCGTGCAGCATTTCCCTGGAAGGCTACAAGACAGGGGAGCTATGTGGCAGTGGGATAGGAGTTGAAAGTAGACTTCTCACTGTGTTCTCTTTTGTACTCTGCGGTGCCTGTGAATAAAGCACTTCTGCCAACATTTAGAGAGAACGACACTGGTGAGGGGTGGGGAAGCTTGCCTGCCATTTATGTGGAGGGCCAACCATACTGTTTTGTTCATGACTGGTGTGGGGTGGAGTTCAGGTCTTCTGGTTCTTCAAGAGAAACTGGGAATGTTCAAGAAAGCATTCGATGTGAGCGTCAGCTCAAATTTTAAAAAAAAGTCAGGCTACAGGAAGCTGGTGTATGGCTGTGTCTATCGGAGTCCACCCATGTGCGAGCCTTGAGGTAGGCACTCCAGTTCCTGAGCCGTTAGGAGCTTGATTTAGTTTTCAAACTTGAGTGGTTTATAACATGTAATGATTTGTGGTCGAGATGGCAGGAGAATGGCTCTGACTCAGGAAGACCTGGACTCTCATCTCTCCTCCACCATGTGTGTGAGCTAATCCCTGGCCTTTTAACTTTTATTTATTTATTTTTTAATTTTTGAGACAGGGTTTTCACTAAGTTGTGCAGACTGAGGCTAAACTCCATCCTCTTCCCTCCACTTCCCAGAGTGCCTGGAATACAGGCAGTGATTTTTTTAATGGAGTATAAATGATTTTTAAATGGAGTATAATGGTACCTTAAGAGGTAGTTACCAAATAAAACAGTGCTTGTAGGGTGTTTATAGTGCTCGAAATATTAGTTGTTACAAACACTTGCTATTTTCAATCAGCAGCATCCATTTACTCTGGCTCCGGTTTGATAATCCCATTTGCCTTCAGTGTGCTTTGATCCTGGATCTCATTTCACCTCTAAGAGACCAGTAGATGAATCCATCCTCTTGATAACAGTACAAGATTCAGAGGTAGTCATGTGACCAAGTCCAGCCCTATCAGAGCCTGTGAGAGTCAATTCTGGTGCTCCCATTGGAGCAGGACTGGGGATGGGGGTGGGAAATGCAACCGCAGAGGCCATTTTGCTACCAGAAAACAGGTCTGACGTAGAGCAAAAAGGAGCTCAAAGGACTGAGAGTTGAGAGAGAAATCAGGGCCCAGTGAAAAGATTCATGTCCATTCCTGGGGATTTCAAATTACAACTGATCCGCTATATTCCGTTTAATCTTGAATAGATGTATTCAAACACAAACACACGCATGCAAACACGTACACACTGGCATGGACAGAACACAGGAAATGGCTAAGCAGACCATCAGTGCCCGGTGTCTGAGGCTCCTCAGCTTCGTAGTTTGCTAGAGAAACTGTGGAGTGGGTGACAGCTGAGGAGTGTTGGTTCCTGCTTGCAAGGGTCCTGTAGCAGCATCATGGAAGGCTTTCAGATCAGTGAAAATTGAGGCACAAAATCAGATATGAGCCAAAGGTGAAAGAAAAGGAGACAAAGAGGCTGGACATTGACAGGCAGGATCGAGGCTGGGGGGAGAGATAGGTGGGAAACTGATGCTGTTTCTAGATTTTGTGCAAAAACTCATGGGAGGCCTGGGTTCCATGTCCCTGAAGTGTGCAGGTCAGTGCTGAGGCCTCAGAGCCCCACATCACAGCAGGCAAAGGTGAGACCTTGCTGCATGCCTGAAGCCGTACCCTGAGGGACCCCAGCAGAGGGCCACTGTCCATGCCGTGGGCTTGCTTCCTCATCTGTGCGTGAATGTGTGGTGCCACATTGTGAAAGGGAGGAGAGGAGGCGTTGTTGTGCCTACTGTGGTTCTAATTTAAGGAAGAATGTGGCCTCAGGTTGGGCTCCAAAGCAAACACTGAGTAATGGTTCTCAAACTCAAGTGCACATTAGATTTAGAACCCCACAAACAGTAGATTTGAAAAGGAAGATTTCCAGACTTGACCCTAGGAATTCTGATTCATTACCTTTGGGATTGGGCCTCATAATCTGAGTTTTAAAGAACTACACTGACTGGGTCAATTCTGATGCGGACTATCTGTGGATCATGCTTTGGAAAGACTATCTCTAAATTCCCTACCACTCCCACACACTAAAATTTCCCTCCTCTAACGCCTGTACTTGGAGTTAGCTGAAGTACTCACAGTGGAGCCTTTATTTTGCAGGCTTCAACTTTTGTGCTGTGGGACCAGCAGTAATAATTGCAGGCTGTCTGCTTGACAGAAATTACGCCTATTTCTGCGGTTATTCTTGATTCAGATGTTTGGGGGAGAAATAGTGTGAAATAGCAACATGGAGACTAAGTACTTTCCCATTAGGAAAAAAAAAAAAAGCCTAAGCAAGACAGCAGTGACAAATACCGATTGGGTGCTTGGGCTCTGAAGTCAATTTGCCATTTCAAAGCTGAGCTTTTTCACTTTCCAGCCTTGAGACTTTGCCCGAGTTGCTTTCCCTCTTCATACCTCAGTTTGTTTATAGGAAAATGGGACTGGTAATAACGCCTGCCTCAAGGGATGTTACAGGAGTTAAATGAGTTAAATAAACAGCATAGTGTCTGGTGTTCATGAATCAGAGCTACTACCTGTTATTAACACAGCTGAGCTTACCAAAATATCCCCAGGAGTCACCTGCTAAGAGGAAACTGAAAACCAGGAAATTAAGTGGATGAATTGCCACTTGCATTTCCCATGGTCAGTGTTAGAGCTGGTGTTAGAAGTTTGGGTTTTAATACTGTCCAAGGGCAGGAAGCAGTATCTTGAGCTTGTGGGAGGTGGCATGTTGGCACTGAAAGCCAGGACCCAGGAATGACAATTATTCTTTTAAAAATTGTAGAGCTTTAGTCTAGCATACCCAAGACTCTGTATTCAAAATTCAATCTCAGTAATGTGCACGCACACGCACATGCACACGCACACATGCACACACACACACACACAAATTATAGAGCATAAAACGTCAATCTCTCACACAGAGAAATGAAGAGAAATCTTGTTTATCTTGAAATGAGCTGTAGCTCAGGAGGAGGAAATGTCTCCCTTAAGAATTTAAAGTCAGTGGCATGAATTTTGGTGGGTTTGGGGTTTGAATAAATAGTTCCGTACAACCTAGAAATCCCTATTGGTTAGGGCCAATTATACTCTGTTAGAAGCACACGCTTTGATTTCATTAGTTTCTCCAGACTAAAGCCCTCCTGAAGATAAGCTTTCAATCTGAAATCATACAACACACAAAAGAAAATACACGAGCAAGGGTGTGTAGGTCCAACAAACAACAGAATTAGACCTTTCAGAGCCTGGATTATAGGGTCATTGCAGGAAATCATAAACTAGGTATATTAAAATGGCTAATAACATAAAATGAGGCTGTAAAAAAATCTAGAAAGTGAATAAAATCAGACTACTTTTTTTTTGTCTTTTTGAAACAGGGAAGTTAGCAGTTTAGGCTGGTGTTGAACTCACTTTGTAGGACAGGCTATCCTTGGATTTGCAGTCATTCTCCTGCCTCAGCCTCTTAAGAGGTGGGATTACAGGCATGTACCACCACACTTGGCCTCAGACATATTTAAAACACAAAACAAACAGTACTTTTTCATGGAAATGAAAATTACCTGTTAAAATTTAAAACAATAAATAGACTAAATAGTGTATTAGTATTCATATATTAGATCTAGTTGAGAAGGACTTTAAAAACTTGGAGATAAATCTAGGAAATTATCTGAATGGAGACAAGAGATTAAAACTGAAGAAAAACAAAACAAAACAGAAGTATAAAAAATATTAGGAGACACAGGAGAACAAGATGAAAAACTCTAACTTATATGTCAAAGAAATTTCAGAAAAGCAAGTAGAACAGGGCAGGTGGCATGTGAGGAGAAAGTAATTAAGAACTGGTGGAAGATAAGGACATTTCAGTGCACAAATCACAATGAAAAAAAAAAGGAAATCGCAATAGAACCCATAGATACACAAAATCAAATAATCTTTAGATGCATCAGAGTGAAATTGCAAATCAAAGACAAAGAGAAACATTGTAAAGGAGACCAGAGAGAAAAGAACAAGCGCCATTCCAGGTGAGGATGCTATGGGAGAAGCCGCAAAGGCCATGTGACCGTGAGTGCCCCTTGGGCCAGTGACCTGGAGCCGAGCCTGTGTGACAAGTGGGCCTATGGTGGATTAAAGGTGACACAGATCAGGGCAGAGGCTTCACAAGGATTTAGACTTGGTACAGAAACCTGCTAGGAACTTTTGTTGCAAGAAAACAATCAGACAAGATAAATAGACTTGTTAACTAAAAAGAATTTTCCAAAGGATGGTTTTGCAGTGATTGTGGTGTGGAAATGAACCTATTCTGGGACTTTTTGTTCTCCATTCCAAACTGCTGTTTTTGTTTTTTAAATCTATCTTCTTTCCTCTCTTTTAAAATAGCACTCAGAGGTTTTGCAATAATCTGATGTGCTTTGAGCAAAGTGTTAAGTCAATTTTGTGCCACCCTGGATGAACCATCCTGTGTGCAGTGACATTTCCAGATGGAAATGGAATAAATTATCCCACTTCCTTTTTATGTTCTATTGCTTGGTCGGATTAGACTGATCCTATTTGGAAAAACTCTAGACTGAGCCAAACAAGGATATTCTTTGGGTCTTGGGAGATCCTTAGTTAAATTTTATTGGCAAGTTCATGTTTTTACGTAGCCTTCCATCTCCTGAGCTCTTGTTGACAGGTGAAAGTTGGGGAACATGTTCCCTAGGAGCTGCGATGAAGAATCAGTCACAGCCTCTTAGGGAATGTGAGTAATAGCAAAGGTCAGCCCCCGGGAAATGAGATGGGCTGGGTACCATTCAGCTCACCCCATTATTCACCCCAAACATTTATCTCACTGCCTGTGGCTTAGGACATATGTGGCCCAGGAAGACTCAGGGAGAACTTGTTCTTTTCACACATTTTCATTGCATGATGACTATTAGACAGTCAATGTATACAATGTGCTAGGGACGCTCAGTACTCCAGACAGAGCCCCTTGTTCTTTGGAACTTAAAACTTAGTGTGAGATGCAGCTAAATCATCATGATACACCTTTTTAAGTTTCATATAATGGAAGTGGTATAAAAGTCGCCCTGGGGGAGACTGAGCAACTGAGAAGACTTGAGAGAAAGAGGTAAGAGTAGCTGAGGGAAGGATGAAAGGAAATGTACATTGTTCCATTTTTAGGGAGCATCATAGTGAGAGGTAAACAGTGGGGATTGTTGCTGATAAGCCTGTTAGGAGCCAGGCCAGAAACGATCTTGTGAACCAAGGTCAGAATAAGCCTTGACCTTGAGGATCTGGGGGATGAGAAATGGTGTTTTCAGCAAAGTAACCAGATGGGATATTTTCCCAGAAAGCTCCCAGGGGCTGCAGCCTGGGGATTCCACTAGAGGAGAGAGACAGCAAGCGGGGAAACCTCAGGACGCTTTTGGGTGGTTGTAGAAAGATCTGGTTGGCTGCAGTGGAGAGGGAAGGTGGAAAGCTCAGGAGTTATTGTTGCTGGACATACAGGGGACTTGGTGATTGAATGTGGACTTGGAAGGAGAAAAGGACGACATGCAGGGACCTGGCCTGAACATTAGACAGACCACTGTCTCTGTCCTTCTGTGTGAGTACACAGCTATGACCCACAATGGAACGGAACAGATAAAGGTCAAGGAAACCTGGGGCTAGATTCACAGATGTTCAATCCGTGTGAGTTCACAGGGCCCACACTAGAAAGGACCTTGTACTTGGCTGGGTGTTCGGCAAGCCATTTTGAAATCTACAATGATTTTACTTCTGCACTTGTGTTTTGAAAGTGCTGATTGTTGAGTCAGTGGCATATGCTTTTGAGCATAAGAGGTACAAATACGTGTCATCTGTTTCTTCATATTTAGAGAATGTTTAGGATGCCCCATGGCTGTTAAATTCCAGTGTTCACACTATGTGTGGCAGTTCAGTGCAACTCCAGTGGGAACGAGAAAAGTGTGTTCGGGGGGCTGGTGGCTCTGATCTCAGTCAGTACTGGGATTTCCTACCAATAAGTTGGAGTGCCTTAACAACATGACTCAGTGGGGCACTGACTGCACTGAGAGACCATTGTTTTAGTTACTTTTCTCATTGCTGAGACAAAATACCTAACAGCCAAAGTGAAAGGAGAACAGGTTTGTTGCAGCTCACCATTTGTAGAGATTTCCAGTTCACAGTTGCCTGGCCCCAAGGTGGCATGGGGAAGGAGCGTCACAGATCAGAGACAATCCATGGTAAATCAGGGCAGGGAGAAGGCAGCAAGCAGCCAGCAACAAGGGACAAGATTTCTGTCCCTTATATTCCATCCAGGCTACTCGTCCTCAAGGCAGATAGCACTCACACCCAGGGTGGGGCACCTTTAATTTTACCCACAACTATGTCAAATCAATCAGTGCACTAATTTAGTAATCACATATCTCCATCCCAGCATCACACACTTAGTCCCAGCACCACGCACTCTAGATCAAGCCACCTCTCAGAGCCCTACCCAGGACCCCATGGGGCCTTGAGGGGAGATCTAGACATAAACCTTAACAGCCACACTTGCTATTCAAATGAGAACTCATTTCAAATGCACAAATGTTCTGAGACGGAGCAACCAAAAAAGCTTTCTTAGTCTAGTCAACACTTTCCAGTGTTAATCAGCCCCTGTGTAAAAATAATGACCTAGAATCAAAAGGTGGTGAAAGGCAATGCACAGTGTTTTACCAAGGTGGAGAGTGTTGGTGGAATGTACAAACATCCAGGAAAATTTGAGTTAGTTTTGTGCAGCGGTTCTATTCTTCCAGTAAGAATAAAATACATATATACTTATGAGGTACAAAATACAACTTGTATAAATTCAGATATTTTGCATATGAATTAATGCTTAAAGCCAGTGTTGTATGATAAAAAGATGAACTGAGAAATTCATGCTAATAATTTAAAGTTTTGATTTTTCTTTACTTAGAATGCTATCTAATAACAAAAGCACCTTGACAGGATAAATGCATAATGGTTCTACCATTTTGGAGGTCCATTTAGCAGCGTCTTACAAAGCTAAACATAGTCTTAGTATATGATCCAGCAATCTCACCCTTCATATTTACCCAAATGAATAGAAAACTTATCAACAAAAAACCCTGCACATAAATATTTATAGGGGCATTATTCATAATAGCTAAAATTTAGAAGTGACCAAGATGTCCTTTAATTTTGAAGGAACTGTGGTACATCTATGGTGCAAACTGTGGAACATCTATGCAATGAAGTATCAGCTATGAAAATAAATTTAAGTATTGAACCATGAAAAGATATGGAGGAAACTTGAATTCATGTTGCTTAGTGAAAGAGCCAGGCTGAAAAGATGTCATACTATATTATTCCAACTATCTGACATTCTACAAAAGGCAACCCTATAGAATCAATGGAAAGAGCAAGGGTTTCTGGGAGTTGTAGCAGTGGGGGGTGGGGAGGGAGAGAGAAATGAATAGGTGAAAGACGGGGGGGTGGTTATGGCAGGAAAGCTACTCTGTATAATATTGCGGTGGTGGATACGTGATGTTATGCATTTGTCAAAACCCATGGAATGCACAACACAAAGAGAGACTGATAACCCGGTATGGGGGGTGATCTTAGCTGACACTGGGTCTACTCTCACCAACTGACAAGCAGAATATAAGCACCTGAACTGTATCTACCTGTAGGCCTAGCAGACTCTCGTTCAACTTTTCATTTAGAGTCAGAAACAGAGAGAGACAGAGACAGAGACAGGGACAGAGACAGAGACACAGAGAGAAGGAAACATTTTCTTATGAAGCACAGGTCTAAGCATAAAAAATTAGTTAAAAGCTCACTAATACAGGGTTGGGGGTGTATTCCATGCTTAACATATATGAAGCTCTGGGTATAATCCCCACTGAGGCAAAAATAATTTAAAAATAGTATAAAATTATAGCAAGCAAACAGAATGGAACCTAAACTTTAGCAACACAGTTGGAACAATTTGCAGTGGCAGTGGCAGCAGTAGCAGCAGTGGCAAGAGTTTTCATGTCGTTGTATCTCCTGATTCTATAGGGTTGCCTTTTGTAGAATGTCAGATAGTTGGAATAATATAGTATGACATCTTTTCAGCCTGGCTCTTTCACTAAGCAACATGAATTCAAGTTTCCTCTTGCCTCCGCGGTAAAGGAAGCTGAACGTTTTTTTCCAAAGGAACAGAGAACCTGTTGGAGGTTTGGTTTTCCCAGTAGTAGCCCCTAGGATCTTCATGCTCTCTCAGGAGCTGAGCGGGATGTGCCTTTGAAGGATGCGCACTGCACAGTCTGCAGGGCGCCCCTCCAGAGATGCTCCGTTCTGAAGACCTGTGGCCCGCCCCTTGCTGAGAGTGGTTCCCCTGGTGAAGCTGGCGGTGCAAGGTGGGAAGCGGGGGACTGGGTTACAGAGCTGTAATCATGATGCTGCTCTCATGCTCATCAACATCTCATGAAGCCTTCTCAACAATGATAACCACACTGGAAACTCTGGGAAGAAACAGGGTTTCTTAGTGCAGTTGTCCCCAAATGGAGCAGCATATTGTATGAGACAGAGGAATTCTGATTTCCCAGAGTCAGTAAATGGGTCAGCAAGATCAAACCCTGAAAATTCTGATGAGTGAGGTTGACCCAGCAGTTATGAGCCAGTTAGCATGAAAGGATGGTGTTACTGAGACGATGTCACGCATGAGAATGGAATTTATAACTGGTGCCAAATTCTGTCACTGGTGCTATAGTGTCCAATCCCTATGGGTATTTGACAATGGGATGAAATCAGATGGAATGTGTTGGCTGTTCCTGCCACCCCAGAACCAGAATTTCTTAAGTTGGCTTGAAACAAACTTAAGTCAGATCTCCATGATGACTCAATCAGCACAGTTAAGGTCTTCAATTCATGGCCACCTTGCTTGTTAATCAGAGTTGTAAATGTCCCACAGTCCTTTCTTTGCCCCAAAAGATCGAAGGTTTTAAAAGACCTGAGTGTCAGGGGACTGTGTTCGATGATTACACTCTTACTTTTACTCATCTCGCTAAGCAGCAGAAACAACATCGGTGTTGATTAAGAAAAATGAAGAAAAAAACCCCAAAAAGAAAACCCACATGGAAAGTGGTGGTTACTCTCTGGATGTTGATGTTGGGGGCGGTGTGTGTGTGTCCCTGATTTATGTAACCACTACCTTGTAGTTGTAGAGAGCTGTAGTGTTGAAAAGAAAGCATGTAATGACAGAGTAATCATTCTGAATTAAAAAATGCATTATTATATCAAGGATTCAGACATCATGCAAGAATGTACCTCTGTGTTTAGGTATTTGCTAGTTTACATCATAAGTGTTTTCGAAAGTTCCCTATGAGAAGGGCTGGCCTGGGCGGGGTACTCTTGGGAGGTGGTAGGGACTTCAAGGGGTGGGTCTAGTGGGGGAGATATTCAGGTCTGTGGGGTCATGCTCTTGAGGGGAATATGGGCACCCCAATCTGTACTTTTTCCCCTTATTTTTTTACTTCCTGTTCCAGAGGTGAGTGGTTTTGCTTAACCACATAGTTCCTATGGTGATGTGTTAAAGTCTAAAGCAGTGGGGCTGACTGGGGACTGAAATCTCTAAACCTGAGTCAAAATAAACCTTTTTTCTTTATAAGTTATTATTTCAGCTATTTGTTACAGTGAGAGAAAACTAACATAGTATGCAATGCCATTCTTATGGTAAAATTAAAGTACAGACTTGTGAAACTTACAACAGTCACACAGACTATTCGATTTGGTTTATAATGTACAGTAAAATATTTTTCCAAGTGTCATCCAAAATTCCTGACAGACAAGGCTTTTGTCTGCATTAGGTGTTGGTCTCAGCCTAACCATCTGGACTTTTCTATCAAATTGCTGCCTGAATCTTATACTCAGTTACCTCTATTTCTTAAAATGTATTCTTTATTTATGATTTTTTTCAAGGGTGGCTCCAAATTTTTTTTTTCATTTCTGGGGATCAAACTCAGGGACTTACAAATACTGGGCAAGCACTCTATCACTGAAATTTTTTTCTTTCTTTTTTGAGACAGGGTCTTGCTATGTAGTTCAGGTTGGCCTAGACTCACTATGTAGTCCAAATTGGCCTTGAACTCATGGTGATCCTCCTGCCTCGGCCTCCTGAGTGCTGGGATTATAGGTATACACCACCATGCTGAACCACCACCAGCTATTGAAACCAATTACTGCTTCACACAGATGGTTCCTGCAACAAGAACTAAAGTTTTTCTGTTGCAAATTGAATCAGCTTAAGAAAGTGATTCCAGTTACCCAATTTTATGCTTTATTATTAAAGTATTATTGTTCTCTGAACTTGAAGTCCTTTAATTAGTTTCTACCCTCTCGACAGTATCTCTCCTGCATCCCTCTAGTAGATCAATTCACTGTTACACTGTGAGTTTATATACTAATTCTTATACCCATGTGCAAATGGCAGAGATGGTTTCTGGGCTTAATTTTCTTTTCTTTTTTTAAAATTTTCTTCTAAGAGTATGAGGACTGGCCTTTCTTTCTTTCTTTCTTTCTTTCTTTCTTTCTTTCTTTCTTTCTTTCTTTCTTCTTTCTTTCTTTCTTTCTTCTTTCTTTCTTTCTTTCTTTCTTTCTTTCTTTCTTTCTTTCTTTCTTTCTTTCTTTAATTGGCATGGGCTCTTTTGGAAGATAGCAACAGAAGCTAACGTCTCCAGTGTCGGTTAGCAAGAAGGCCTCATAGAGAGCTGCAGACTGAGGTCGGGGTAAACTGGCTGAACTATGTGCTCTTCAGCAAATGAAATTAAATTCTAATGAATTCCATACTTTACTGACTTGCTAAGTAGTAGAATAGAGATTTATCACTAAATTGATAAGCAAGTATTTTAGCATAAAAACGTGTTCTGGATTGAATAAATTAAGTCAACTTGGATCATTCACTCTAATATACTTTAGCTAAGTAATAGTATACTGCACAATTTGGTTCAGTTTAGAACCAATGACTTTTCCATCTTGTGTCTTTCTGAGGCCTGCGAGTGTTCTGATTTTCTCTTTCCTCCAGCTCTGGTCTTCCTGTCACCCCGGCATTCACAGGATCACATGTATGACTACCTAGAATGAGGACAGTCTAGATTACTCAGTTACACACTAAGAAGCAGAATAGAGGAATGAATGAATAAATAAAGCACCGTATAAAAGTCAAAAATATTCAGTGAAAAGTGACTGGACAAATAGATTCTCAAGGGCTGGCATTTTAAAACTATATTTGAAAATACTGTGGAAATAAATAACCAAGAGAACATTAAGGTTGACAAAGTTGTGTATTTCTTGTCCTCACAGTACTTTTTCTTTTCTTTTTTAACAAATTTCTGGATTGATGCAGTGATACTTTATTTTTTCCATATTTATAAATGAAACACTTAAAAAGAAGTGTTTCTAACCAAAGTGTTTCTAACTGAAATCTTTCTGGTTTGGAACCAACTGGTTGGACACAGTTTTGCCTTTTGCTTAAGCATGTTGTGATCAGAGGTTTCCTCAGTGAAACTTTCAATCAATGTGACCACTTTGATTCTATAATAAGCACAGCAAGGAATATTCTGAAAAGCTCTTTTGAAGACTAGTGCTCAAATTAATTTTGTGCTTGCAGATTTGTGCTTGTTAGCTTGAGGTCTGATTTTTTTTTTTGTCCCTAATAGGTTTAAAAAGTCTTCACAGTGAGTAGTGCATAGTGGCACATACAATCCCTGTAATCCCAGCCACTTGGGAGGCTGAGGCCAAAGGATTGAAAGTTCAAGGGTGGCCTGGACAACTTAGTGAGAACCTGTCTCAAAATTTAAAATAAAAAAAAAATTTTTTAAAGGCTGAGGTAATAACTCAGTGGTTCAATCCCCAGCTTCCCCTACTCCCCATAAGAAAAGAAAACCAAAGAAGTATGATATCGAAAATCTGCACAAATTTGTATGGAACAAAGCTTAGATAAATTAAGACTATAGTTAGAGTAGTTTAATCCTATTGACAGGAGAGGGTCATTTGGGTGCCATAATTTCTACCTTCATTTTTCATTGAATTACTCTAGTTGAAATGTATTTTTGTTTTACAATTTAAGCTTCAGTTAAAATTTTATTTAATTTTTTTTAAATGCACAAATGTGAACTATGGACTTTAGTTTATTATAATGTTCCATATTGGCTCATCACTGGTAACGAAGCACCATATTTATGCAGAAGCAGAGAGGGGGTATATGGGAGCTCTCTATAGTCTCTGCTCCATTTTTCTGTGAAAAATAAAATCTGTTAATTGAAAAAAAAAAAAAAGAACAGAGAGCCTTGGTTACATGTCACATTGACCTCTGGGCAGATGGTGAAGAAGACAATAGTAGAGAGAGTGACTACTACTCTAGGGGGTCTGCAGAGCGACCCATGCCTCCCTGTCTCTTGGTTCTGACCACCTTCTTTGTCAGTAGGGAATAGATTCATCAAGGATCTGCCCACCTGCCACTGTCTCCTTTGGGTACTGCCCAGATTTTATGTGGCTTTTGTCAGAGCTGATGCTTTGTCACGGTTGGAGCTCAGTTTTTCCTCACTGCCCTGTCCTTAGTTTGCTTTTTTTAGAATTTAGGAACCGTAGTTTATTCAAAAATCTAGAAAAAAATAGGGAGTGAGTTCTTCTTGGACAACCAAATTATAGTTGGAATTATAAGAAAAAAGACTTTAAGGGATAGGGGTAGAGTATGGCCTTATCACACTTGAGGCCCTGGGAAGAGAGTGAGAAGAGAGACAGAGACAGAGACAGAGGCAGAGAGATAGGCAGACAAGAGATAGACAGAGGCAGAGACAGAAAGAGAAAGAGAAATAGAGACAGGGAGAGAGAGACAGAGGGAAAGAGAGAGACAGAGAGAGGCTTTAGGACTGTCTCCACCATTCATTGGTTTACCACAGGGACTCTTTTGACCTATGCGTGAAAACAGAAGGTAAAGGAGAACAAGGTAGATGATTTCTCCAAGAAAGCTACCAAAGCTAGTATCTTAAAAGATGTAAATGGGTTGTTCTGGTTGAAGGTAAGGGAAGGTAGAGAGAGAGAACCCTGATTCCTGCCCACCGCTCACCTGTTCTTGTGGTTCACTGGTGCCCTTGAACTTGAGAATTTCCAGAGATCTGTGGATACCATGGAGCACTGTCTGAAAACCCTGTTGGATCCACTTTCGACTTGCAGAAGGTCATGCATGACAATAATTTCCTTGTCCAAGTCGTGATGGAATTAGGACCCAGGCCTCCTGACCTCTAGGTCAGTGTTCATTCCCTTTAGGCTTGGCCCCAGGCGTGTTATGGCCACTTTTTTGTTTATTGAGTGGGAAATACCCCACGAGCCCAAACATGAGCTCTGCCCTCTGGGAACAGAACAGCAGCCCACACACAAATCATTGCCCCCACCCATGCAATAGTGCCTACCGAGAGCGCCAGCAAGATGACTCTGACTCAGGCGGGTTGTGTGTGTTTGTAACCAAGTAAAGATTATTTTAGGTTCCCGGGGCCTCTGGTAACACTTTGTCAGGGGCTGGGATGAACCACTGGCTGAATGTCTAAGGCGACTTTAGCAGTTATCCCATGTTAGTGCCGTATTTAGTCACACACAGTCTTATATTCTTATAGCTTAGTGTTTTCATATTGATCTTATCTCTCCAACCAGATGCTCTTCTCCACAGAACAATCCCCTCATGCCTAATTTGATGTTTTGTACATAGTCAAGGTTTAGTTAATATCTGCTTAATCATGCTTTTTTTCAAGGTCACTTGATTTACTTCTGTTCATGAAATGGAAAGGGAAGCCACATCAAAACGAGAGTTCCAGACACAGGCAGGCTTTTGAACTTATCACAAAGGGCATGGTACCACTTTGCCCAGCACCGCAAACGTAAGAAGGAACTAGGCTTGCAGCCAATAAGAATGTACTACAAATAGTATCTCCCATCTGGAACAGTTACTGGGCTAAACCCTGTGGATGTGTGATCTCCGGGAATAATAAAAACAATCTTGAATGGACTTGATTTTTATCTTTTTGTGCAGATGAGGGAGCTGAGGCTCAGAAAAAGGAATTGACTTGGCAAGGCATCAGAACTATGATTAAAACCCAGGGCTAGCTGATTTCTAAGCCCAGCTCATAATGTGCATATCAGGATAACCAATGGCGCTGCATTTTAGTTGGACTTGAAAAGATCC
The DNA here is from genome assembly GCA_004027455.1 of Hydrochoerus hydrochaeris. Taxonomy (NCBI): domain Eukaryota; kingdom Metazoa; phylum Chordata; class Mammalia; order Rodentia; family Hydrochaeridae; genus Hydrochoerus; species Hydrochoerus hydrochaeris. Next base: position 312,554 of record PVLA01000563.1, read on the forward strand.
CATGAGTGGCATAAATAGCTGTGTGTCACATTTTCTTGATAGCTCTCTGTTTGGTCTTTAACCTTCAGCCCACCTTACTGTCTCCCCCTTCTACAGTTTCTCAAAGAATTTAGGACACCAAATGAAATGACTGGAGAATGTAATTCCAGTGAGTTTGTAAACTGGACGTATTAACATGGTCCAGAGACTCCAGGGATTGGGGAAAGAGAGTGCTGGCTGGGTCATTAATGCAGCCAAAGATGGGATAACAAATACAGAAAATATGCAAAGTTTATCCCAAAAGTCTTTAAAGTAGGAACATTGTGGTCCTGCTTAGCATTCCCACAGATGTGGACATAATGAGCTAAAGCTTCCCTCAAAGTTGATGAGGGGCTCTGAGATCACACCAGGGTGGTTACTTAACAAACCTGAGTCTAACTCCCAGATAGATCTGGCACTTCCTAGCAGAGGTACTTACAATAAATTACTTAGATTATACACAATTCCTTGTTTGCACTAAGCATAATATCTAACATGTTACAAGCATTCAATAAGTATTCTTGTGATTATTACTATTTTTCAAGTTCAGCTTCTCAACAAATTAGTTATAATTCTTTTGATAGTCAAATAACTAGACTTCCAGTTCAGTCACACCTGTTAAGGACCTGGATCAGTCCTTGGGTTCAGAATTGAGATGCTACTTAACTTTTGCTTTCTGACTTGTATGCATGTGGCAACACTTGCATATCTAGAAGTCTACCCAAAGCACCTGGTGGAAAGACAATTGTGGAAACCCTTTCCAGGGATAGATTGAGTGGCATTTCAGAAGGAAAATTATTCAGAGTTCCAGAATCTCTAACCCTCTTAAAAAAAAAAAAACTATCGAAGCCACCAGAATACCCCTAAATCATAAAACCAGTTCTTGCTAAATTGCAGGCCACTGTGGAGTCAAAATTCTTCAGCTACACAAGTCTATGTAAGGACTTAGGAATCATGTGCACTAGGAATCAAGTGTTCCAACCCCACTGTTTTGTAGACCAAAATACTGGATGCTGGAGAATAGGTGAAATTTTGACTAGAAATACAAATGATTAGAATTGTAAGACAAACAGTCCCGAAGGGCTGACAATGAGATTTAACCAACAGTTTCTCAGTTCTGGTGTCCCCAAGCCCAGAGCTTCCTGTGCCTCCAGGCTGTCTCCTGACTACTGAATAATGGTTAGTCCCACTGCTGGCTGAATATAGGGCTTCAGGTTCGGCTGTGCTGTCTTTGTGTTTCTGTGACTCATTGGCTTGTCGACCTGCCCATTCCCAGAGGATAGTAAGTTCTTTGAGGCTGCGGAGTACTTTAGCCATTTGCAGTCCTGAAGTCAGCTGGAAGGAGGTTTAGAGTTGAGTTCACACTAGCCTTTTATTGCACAAATGGGGAGGCGGAGGCTCAGGCAGGGAAAGGGTCATGTTCATGGTTACCAGTTCTACCAGGGCAGAGCCAAGCTTCAGAGCATGCTATTCCGCTCTCTCACCATGCTGTGCTGTTGTATTGGACAATTGGCAATTGTGTGACTCCTCAGTTTTCACCCCCTAGTTTAATCTTCCCTCCAGAACTCGTTAATTCTATTTCTTACTAAACATCTTTATCTGGTTACATAACAGATATCTCCACATACACAAAACTGAACTCGGAGAAGACAGGCTGTGTATGCATGATTCATGATATCAGGAAATGCGCAGTAACCACTTACCACATATTAGCTTTCACTTGGCTACAAACACTGTTCTAATATTGGTGGTGCTAATAGATTGCACTATGTGGAAGAAGGTTTATGTGCTCTGTGTGGCAGATGAGAAGAACCAAAGTTAATGTCATGGAGTAATTTTAGAGCCAGCCATTTTACTTGCCCAGGAACGCAACCAGCATGCACTGGCATCAGGAACTCACGATGTAGGAGAGACAGAGAGAGAAAGGAAGGAAAGGAGACATATATTCAGTGTTGGGAGATGTTCTAACTCTTTTGTTTTGGTACTGGGGATTGAACTCATGACTTCACAATTGCCAGGCAGGTGTTTAAGCCATTAAGCTAAATCCCCAGTCCGATGTTCTAACCCTTATATCATCGATAGGTTGAAATTTCCATATTCAGGTTCATATGATATAGAACATAATATTAATACTTTAATGTGCAAATTTATCACATCAGACGTTATCTGTTGTCAGTTGTTCACTCCTGAGAGAGACAGCTTGGTAGCCCTGTAATGCTGTCTTTAAAAATTCTGATGTTCCTTTTTAAGGACTTTGTCTTGTTGGAACTGCCTACACAACAGAACTGCAAGGTACATCCCCATGCAGGAGAATGACGGAGCTGTGTGCAACTGCCCAATACCAAGGCCTTCACTGATACTAAATTCTCTATCCAGAAAAGCAAGCAACAAATTCAGTACATTTCCAAGTCGATAGCAGTGAGGCCGCATGAGCTCTACAGTTTTTTACAGTAGGAAATTACATACTAGTGTCCTAAAGGGCCACACCACTCTGGTCAGATAAGACTCAACTGGGAGACCCTGTGGTGCTCATTTCTTTCAAGCTGGGAGGCTGCATTTCCTATAAAACAGTCCCCTCTCTGATTTCTGTAGTTGAGTTCTTTTAGACCTTATGAGAAAAAGTGAGACAATCAAGACCTCCTGAAGGTTTCCTGCAGGCCCTCTACTCTCTCTTTCACTGAAGAGGGATCTTTAGGGTGCAGCCCCTCAAGAAGTTTTCATGGCCTTTCTTCTGTTTCACCTTAGAAAATAGAGGTGCTAGAATAATTATATTTTAAACTCTATGGAGTGGAAATTAGAGATAAAAAGGAGAAGGAAAAAGGCATGGGGGGAAAAATACAAGGTACAATTAACTTCTTAGTGACAAGAAGATTATATGCAACATTCTTCACAGCTACACAGGCTCCATTTGTGGACTGTGAGGTCAATGAAGACACTTTCCTTCCTGAAGGCATTTTCCTTAGTCACCTAACTTACATTTTCCCTAAAATGAGAGCCTGGCTCTCCCAGACTAGAGGCTAATGGTGACTTTGTCTTCACTGTGCCCCCACAGGACCCAGCTCCAGCAATGGAAGAAGAAAACAAGGGAACATAGATACTAAGATAATTGCTTTGTAAATTATTATTAGTAGTAGTAAATGTTGCAGAACAGTTTGCAGCTAGCCTGAGGAGAGGGCACTTGTACATAACACTGCTTGATTCTTCTTTAATCCCCTTCCTCTTCCCTCCCAGGTCTCTCCCTCTTCCTCTAAGTCTCCTTTACCCATTTTTGTTTTTGCTGATAATAGCCTTATCTCATGCTTATGACACCTACTGATGACATCCATTGAGGTTATTAGGTTCTTGTGCCTGGAATATCTTTAGTCTACTTATTTTCCCTTCCCTGTTCCCTCTTTTCTTGCCCTGTGCCTCTGGGACCCCTTCTGTCTGCCAGAGACCTATCCCCTTGTCTCCTTCTATCTGTCTTTTATTGTGCTTTGCCTTACTCAAATGAGAGATACCATATGGTATTTAGGCATGCATGTCTGATTTATTTCACTCATCATTCTATTTTCTAGGTGCAATTTTCCTACAAATGTCTTGAATTCGTCCTTCTTTATAACCAAGTTATATGCCATCATGTATAGATACCACATTTTCTTTAGCCAATCATCTGCTCATGAATATGCAGGCTGCTTCTGGGATTTAGCTATTATGAATTGTCCTGCTACAAACATTAGTGTGCATGTATTGCTGTAGCATGATATCTTTAGCTCTTTGGGATGATACCTAGAAGGGAGTTAGCTGGGTCATACGGAATTTCTAATTTTAGTTCTTTGATGAATCTCCACACTGATTTCCACCATGACTGTACTTGTTTACATTCCCATCAGGATTGTAGGAAGACTCCTTTTTCACCACTGCCAAACCAGCATTTGCTATATTTTGATTTCTTCATAATTCCCATTCCTTTTGCTATAAGATGGAATCTCAGTGTTGTTTTAATTTGCATTCTCTAATGGCTAGAGATGTTGAACATTTTTTTCATATATTTGCTGGCCATTTGTACTTCTTCCTTTGTGTCTGTTCATTTCACTTGCCCACTTCTGCTCTTTAAATTCAACAGAAAAGCTCAAGAACCTGTTCTAGTTTGAGAGAAAAGGAATTGACCAGGAGAAAGGCAATGTCTTGCTGTCATATGCTCAACAAACAGGAGGTTGTTTACAAGGTATGTCTCTTCCTCTTCCTCCTCCTTTTCTCCTCTTTCTTCTTTTTTGTTTGTTTTTTGAGGCAAGGTTTCACTGTGTAGTTCAGCGAGGCTTGAACTCACTATGTACCATAAACGTACCCGGCTTACAAGGCAGTTCTTAAAAAGTCTTTTAATAAATTGCTCACTTATTTATTGCTGTGTAACAAAGTGTTTCAAAACTTGTGTCCTAAAACAAGCATAATTTGTGTTTTTCACAGCAGGGCTCACTGAGCTGGCTTTCTGCTGGTCTCTCCCAGCTTTCCCATGCAGCAGTGTGCAGCACGCAGATCAGTGGAGCTCTGGTCTTGGCCTCCTCAGTGGAGCAGATGTAGTCTTTTACCCTCAAGGAGGCTGCATCACACCTCTTCACACAGCAAACAACAGAGTAAAAGCCCAACATGCAACCCCAGAGAGGCAGAGGGCTCCACATTCTACTGGCCAGAACAAATCATAAAGTCCAACCCAGGTGCAAGAGATGGGAAAGAAAACCCTATCTCCCAAGGGGAAGGACCTGCAGCAGGACTCAGCAGAGGGGGATGGGCCCCGGGAGGCGTGTTTCATCACCATCTATTGTCCTAGCAATCTACCATATCAGGCAATTGCCAGGTAATAGGACTTTGGAGCCACAAGGGTCCAAGACTGGAACCCAGAGCTCTTGGCTTCTCATCCAGGCCTTGAGTCAGCTACTCCCAGCAATTATCAGCTCTCTCCCCTTTCTGTCTCTGCTTCCCATGTGGAGAAACAATTTCTGCCTAAAGTAAGCCCACCTTCTTTTGCACAATATAGACTCAAAAGACTTCTCATAAATTTTAACAAGTTGGGGAGGAATTTGTACGGTGGAAAGTTTTTTTTTTTTTCCTGAAGAAAAATTGAATAGCAGCAAGCACCTTATTGGAGGGGGAACACATCCGGGAGAGCAGCCATTTATAAAGAGTACATTAGTCACAGTCGCAGGTGATCTACTCTGCAGTGTCACCGTGCAAGCCGAGCTAAATATTGGTACACTAGCAAACACTCACTGTGCATTATGTTCCAAAAGCAACTTTGCAAACAGCCTTTTAAGATGCGCACAATTAAGGGGCTGGGGATTTAGCTCAGTGGCATAAGCACCTGCCTTGCAAGCATGCAGTCATGAGTTTGATCCCCCGTACCAATTTAAAAAAAAAAAAAGATGCGCACATGTTGTGCGTTTGAGGTGCATAGTATCTATTTTTCTTTAAGCTCACCTATCTCTTGTCCTCTGTTTAATGCATCAGTCAGCACTGTTAAAGGGAATTCTTATAAAGTCTCTGATTTAAGATGGGAGAAGGGCAAAGAGAATTCCCAATGTCCTATTGTCCCTTCTAGGACAGTGGTTTTTCAACCAACATGGATTTTGCTCCCCAGGGAACATTTGTTAATGCTGTAGCATTGGGTATTGTCACAATTTGGAGGAAAGGTACTCTCAGTGTCTACTGGGTAGAAGCCAGGGAGGTTACCAAACGTCCAATAACAAGACAGCCCCCAAAACAAAGAATCATCTAGCCCGGAATGTCAGTGGTGCCACAGTTGGGAAACCCTGCTCTGTGAGCTGACCTGCTATGTGTTTCATGAAAATGTACCTGCAGATTTCTCCTTCAAGCATTGTCTCTTTCCCTTCAATTTTTAAAAAAATATTTAAAAGAAAAGGCACCCAGGGACATATTTCTGGTAGACATGAAGTTATGAAATACATAGTTTAGAGAAGAGATTATTTCCCATGGTAACTGGGCATCCTTCACAAGGGAGGGACAAGTGAGCATGTTAGAGTGTAACCGCCAGGTAAATATTTTCCTGACTCCAGAGAGATGTCATGGACTTTTACTCAGGGGTGAGGGCTGGAGGCTCAAGTCAGCTGCTCTTCATTTTTCAACTCTAATCTGGAGGGAGATCAGCCATCGCTGATGTAGAACGAAAGTTTTGAGACTCCATTACTAATAGGGAACCAGCCTCTTCCCACAAAGGGCCCTAACTGACAAGTATAATGAGACAAAGCAAAGTCTGCACATGTCAGTTACTGAAATATATAGTTCTGACTCACATTTCTTTCCCAGGAATCTCTCAGTGATCAAGGTCTGAGGAGCCCGAGCAGGTGTTATGGAGATGTCTTGTCTCATGTACAGGTCCAGGAACTCTAGCCCAGGGAATTTATTAATCTAATGACACACTCCTAGTAAAGGGTGAAACAGTTCCTGAAGCCTCATCTCCCCTGTTCTGGGATAGTCACTTTCTTACTGATTTGCTACGTGGAAAGTGCACTGAATTGAGAGTCGAAAGTTGTACACAATTTTCTGGGATTTCTAGCAAGTATTCTAATATCTCTAGACCCAAGTTTCCTCTGCTGTAAGTCAGCAGAGCTATAATATCTAATGCAACTGTGGTTCCTTGTGGTTTCCATAATCTCCCTGGATCTACCCCTCTTACTAGGCTTCTGAGGGTTTCAGTCTATTCCTCTCCACACAGGAGAGGGGCAGTCGCTGAATGGAGGGGACAAGGCCACTGCTGAATGGCTGAGAGATGAGAGACACAGAGGCTTCTGTGTCCACCCAGGCTCTCCCTACCTAGCATCAAAGAGGAAGAAAACAGAGAGGCTTTGTTGTGGGCATGAGCCACATAGGGAGGTAGATAGGTTGGGACCCTGATAGCTGCAGTAACAACAGAGTCAAGCTAAGAAGCTGGGTAAAGCACAGTCTTGAAGAGCATCTTCTTGTTTCTTTAGTTTGAGGAAAGTACCATCTCTCCATCCATCCACCCATCCATCCACCATCCATTGAGTCCAAACTCTGCTCAATCACAAGGTAAGAAGTTAAAGTTAAATAAGACAAAGTGGATCTCTTCCATCCTAGGGCTTCACAGTGGGGTAGGGAATGGGTTTGGATATTAACACCCTGGCCTTGTTTTATACCCCTGTCACTTCTATGAGCAAATTCTTTCACTCCTCTGTGCCTCACTTTCCCAACCCATAGAGGTAGAATACTAATAGTGACCATATTAAAGGTACTTTCAGAGGATGGAGTGAAACAATTTAGGTAAAGCCCTTAACGCAAGGCTTAATGCAGGTGAATATTTCATAAATGTTGGCTACTGTCATTGGAAGAAGTGATGAGACAGAGAGGCAACCAAGCAAACACGCAGTGGTTAATGTTCCATGGAGGCCATGTAGATGGGGATTGCTGAAGAAAGTGGGAGCATTATGATGGGAAAAAGATCAAAGAAGACAGAAAATGACACCAAAAATGCCATGCTGGTTGGTATATCTTTTCCACTTTTCTTTGTTACTACTTGGCAGAAGAACAAATGTAGAAATGAACATGAGAAGGGAATTTAGATGCCTCTAAAATGTAGGCAGGATACACCCCAAACCAACCAGGACCTCCCTGTGATTTCCTTTGATCTTAGGACAAGTCTGTGAGTTAGGTGGCAAAGCACAGTCTATATTAGCTTCCTAGGACTACCGTAACAAAATGCCACAATGTGGGTGTCCTGAAATAATAGAAATTCGTTTTCTCACAACCTGGAAGCCAGAGGCCAGAAGTTGCCACACTCAGTCAAAATCACGATGTTGGCAGGTATAGTTGTTTGTCAGGGTCGCTGTAATAAAGAGCCACAGACCAGGTGACTTAAACAATGGGACTGCGTTTTCTCAGAGTTCGGAGGCTGGAAGTACGAGGTGTCTGTAGGTTGGTCTCTTGCAGTCGGTCTCTCTGGGTTGCAGATAGCGGTCCCCTCACTGCTTTGCTCTCACACAGCCTTCCTGTGGTGCGTGCAACCCTGCTGTCCCTGCCTCTCTGAAAGAGGACACCAGCCTTGTAGGACTAGGGGCCATGCTAGCAGCCTCATTTCAACTCACCTCGTGGCAGCCTCTGAGTATGGCAATGTTCTAAGGTCCTGTGATTGAGACTTTGACACAGGAACTTGGGGTGTGGGACACAATTCAGTTTATCATAATAGAACCATGCTCCCTTGGGAGGCCACAGAGTAGAAAGATTCTTGCATCTTCCGGACACTGCATACCTCTTGGCATTCCTTGCCTTGTAACCACGCTATGCTGATCTCTGCCTCTGTGGTTACACTGCCCATTCTTCTGTGTGTGATCTCCCTGATTCATAGGGACATTTGTGGTGGCATTTAAAACCCTCCAGGATAATCTTTTCACCTCAAGATCCTTAATCACATGTGTGAAGATTTTTTTTATCCAAATAAGGTAATATTTGTAGGGTCCAGAGATTAGGACCTGGATATCTTAGGGGAAGGGGCATTTTTCAGTTTACTATACCACCATTTATACCATTCAGGTATGAAAACTGAGGCTGTATGAAGTAGAACGACCTTCCTAGTATGATAGAAAGAACCCAGCAGAGGCAGATTTGCAGAGGCAGGGTGTGAACTCACCCACAGCTCTCTCCAGTGCACAGAGCCATGCCTGACCAATGCAGAATGAGAGGACAGTGCTAAGGGACATGCCCACCAAGAAGCCGCCCTGCAGAAAGGGGAGCCCACAGCTCAGCAAGGCAGATGAAATGGCGGAGGACCCCACAGTCAGCTTACCAGGGAAAGACCAGGGCTTCACACTGTGGTCAAACAAGTGCCTAGAAGTGAGAGACGCAGTCTGAGCCTCAGGTCCTGAGAACTGAGTTTATTTTGGAAAACGTCTCAGGGGCACAGGGCCAGGGTTGCTGGAAGGGTCGTGACTATTCTGCCAGGCAAGTCACAGCAGAGCTGGTGTTCACTGTCAGAGGAAAGAAGTGGTGGCATAGAAAAACCCCCTGGGTCTTGTTCACAGAGACTGGGAGGCAAGAAGCTGGGCCATCCGTTAGGGGGTGGGGGAGACCAGGGCATGAAACAGGGGATGGGGCTGGGATCTTCCAATTCCTGCTGAGGATACAGATGTTTGCTACAAGCCCAAGGAGTGGGTAGAGTGACTGGTGCACTCTAGGGTGCTGAGGGTTTGCCCTGCTCAAGCAATGGATGTTTCACATCTCAGGAAATCTCTTCTTCTTACTGGGCAAACAGAGACAGCTGGGTACACTTGTTTCAACAGTCATTTGAGCATAATGATTGCCCCTAAGTGTATTTCAGACAGCAAGGTCAAGGCCATGGTTATGTTCTTCTGGCTGAGGAAGAGTATTTCTCTGTACTAATTGCTTCAAAAACAAACAGCATAAAAAGAGATGTGTTCATGGCCTGGGAGCTCTGGTGCTGTTGCAGTTTGGATCTGGAATGTCCCCCAAAGGACCGTGTGCTGGGGTGTTGGTTGTCAATGCAGCAAAGTTCATAGATGGGACTTTTAGGAAGTGACTGGGCCCTGAAGGCACTGATCTCAGTAGATTAATCCATCGATGGATTCAAAATTCAGTGCATTTTTGGAAGGCAGGGCCTAGTTGGAGAGAACGGGTCACTAGGGCATGGTCTGTTTGGGCCCATCTTGTCCCCACCTCCTTCCTCACTCTTTCTGATTCTTAGTTGCATAAAATGAGCAGATTTCCTTCCTCCATGCCCTTCTTCCATGAAGCTTCTGCCTCACCAAAGACCTAAAAGCAATGGGACCAGCTTACCATGGACTGAAATGTGTCAACCCATGAGCCAAATATGAATCTTTCCTCTTGTTCATTGCAGATGTTTTGTCACAGTAACAAGAAGCTGACTACCACACTTGGCTAACAGAGATCAGAAATAACGGGTAGTATTCTATAATAGACTGTCATTTCTCACCCACTTAGCCTGGTCCTATACAAGTCAGAGCTTGGATGGAAGTTCTGCAGAGCAGAGGACCCGTCTTTCCAAACTTACTGCTCCACACCTCTGGGTAACGGCTCTTGTTCATGAGATCCAGCACAGTCACACTCCCTGCACCCTCTCCCTGCCTTCTTCACTTGCTGTCTTCATCTAAACAACGCACCCTAGTACACATACCCTACTTAGACCATCTAGAGAGTTGTCTCCTTTCCCACTAGATGCCAACCAACACAGTTACTTGGTGACTTGACAATGAAAATAGCTGCAAAGTAAAAATGGACAAAGCAAAGTCATAGATACCCATTGCTGCTGTATCTCCAGACATGCAGAGGAGCATGGGCATTTGATGGCTAGATCTGAGTAGGGAGGATATCTCCAGGAGCAAGCAGTTTGAGTTGTATGAACCTGCAGGGTGTGAGCTGGCATGAGGCTGTATCAGTGGGCTCTTGGGTGAGGACTGAACTTGGACATCAGGAAAGGCTTCACTGGGTGGGGCAGGCAGGTGAACTCTGTGGATTGGCTGGAGAAAACCGGGGTTGAAGACAGGAAAAGTCTAGAAGGGACAAGCAAGAAACTCTGCTTTGGTGTTGGAAAAAGGAATAGAGAGCAGCTGAATATGATAGAGATGACACAGGACTCCTGGGTGGTGAGGTGGAGAACCAGAGGTCATTGTGTGGCCCTGTTACGGGCTGAATTATGCCCCTGCAATCCCACCAGATGTCTATGCTGAGGTTCTATCTCCAGTATGTCAGAATGTGACTATGCTTAGAGACAGGGTCTTCAAAGGGGTAATGAAATGAGGTAATTAAAGAGGCCCTAACCCAAGATGACGGGGCATTCTTACAAGAAGAAGAGAACAGAACACAGACATGTACAAGGTATGAATAAAAATATGTTTAAAGCTTTTAAAAAATTTATTGCAGTAAAAGACATTGGCATAAAGCACCTCACATTAAATGCACTTGTCCCATTGTTCTGTCACTTTTGAAGCAGCTCTGGAAGTCCTCTTTTGTGTGTCCTTAGTTGTGCTGTTATGGCTGCCTCAATATGCTGAACTGATTTAAAATATCATTAGCAATTTCTACCAAACAAAAGCATTGTGATGTGTCCTCACCCGCCTTATGCACTGGACCTGGAACCATGCATCTTCTAGCTTTTCTCCAAAGTCAAAATAACCATGAAGGGTAAACATTTTGCAGCAGTTCAAGACATCACAGAAGCCATCTAAAAAAAGGATACAAAAAAAAAACCTCACACATATGTAAAAAGAGAACTTCCAAAACTGCTTCAGAAAGTGGCAAGAACAAGGGAGTAAGTGTGAGCAAAATGAGGGGAAGTATTTTCAGGGGGATTAATGGCAATGTGTCTTTTACTGTAATAATTTTTTTTAAAATTTAAACATTGACTGTATTTTTTGACCATACTTCATATAAGGGAAAGAAAATACAAAGACACATCAGAGAGAAGCCTCGCAAAGCACCAACCCTGCTAACACATTGATTTTAGACTTCTGGCCTCTGTAACTGTAAGGAAATTAATTGCTTATTTATGTCTCCCAGTCTGTTCTATTTGTTACAGCAGCCTGAGAAGACTAATGCAGTCTTTTATTTATCAACATATGTTGATATTTTCCAGCAACCTTCTCTGGGAATGTTTTGCCTAATCAAACTTTTTTCCTCCCTTCTTCTACTTTTTTCTTTTTTTTTTTTTTTTGGTACCGGGAATCGAACTCATGACCTCATGCTTGCCAGCCAGGTGCTTACGCCACTGAGCTAAATCCCCAGCTACTTTATTCTTCTAAATTTTAAGAAAAAGTTAACATGCACAAAAAACATAAAGAATATTGTGGTGGATTTACAACCGGTGGTCAATTAGTAACACCAGCTGAACTGCACAGTGGTGTTGGGTGTGGATGGCCCACCTGAGGACTGTTGCCAACATAAAAGGAGACCTGGAGAGGAAGAGCTGTTGTTCATAGCTGCTGCTTCTCCTATTGCCATGGGTTCTCCTGGAGGAGCTTGTTGAGCCTTTTCCCTGACATGAACTTGGCTGTTCTCACTGTCAGAGGAGCTCAGGACCTTGTCTGTAAAGATGGCTGTGGTCCATTTTGGGGGAGCTCTGGTTCTTACTTTGAGCATCACTTCCTGGTTCCAGTGCAGAACCCTCAGCCTACTGGCACAGACCCTTCATCCTGCTGGCACAAACTTTCTAGCTTCCACCACTGACCTTGGGGCCTTCCCAGCACAGATCTGTGAAACAGACTGGAATGTGTCATTGTTGTGGACTCGAGGCCTCCAGACGGACTCATGGGAGGCCTTGTCATGAGCTCTAGGTTTTCGGATGCATTCATGCAGGATGTATCCACGGGATCCAGATCCTCAGCTGGATTCTGTAGGTCTTTAGTGTGTGAACTGCTCTTTCTTTTGTATTTGATTGCTTGGTTGACCATCATAAAATAATACTATAAATTATGTGCCCTGTATTGTCTTGTTCTCCTTTTAAATCCCTGACTACAACAAATATTAAATATCCATATCCTAGTTATGCAGAATTAACTGCCATAAAAATTTCCCAATTTGACTTAAGCACTTTGAATAAAATAATGCAGGCATTATGAATATAGTAAAATCCCTTTGACCACAACCTTGAACTCTTTCCTCTTTCCCTCTGCAACAGCAGTTGCCATCAATGAACTGAGATGAATTCTTTCAATCCGAGTGTCTATGGAAAATATTTAAAGCTGGTTTGTGTGGCTTTTAATTAGCCTTGCCACATGCATTGTGAACCTTAGCTCTATCATTTTTTAATCCTTTGTTTGGTACATTTTGAAGTATAGCAAGCAAGCCATGGCAAAAAAAGAGATGATATTAAGTGATACAGAGAATAGGAGGGCATTAAATAACAAAAATCTTCCCCACATGGTGAGTTGTCTCTTTTTAACAAGATGAGATCCCAGTTCTTGATTCTTTCTGATAGGTTCTGTGCAATTAGGTTTTCGCTCATGGTCCTTGCCTACCCTGGTGTCTTTAAGAGCTCTACCTATTCTATTTTCCAGAAGATTTAGTGTTTCTGTTTTAATATTTAGATCTTTGATCTATTTTGATTTTAATTTAGTGCATGGTGGGAAATATGGGTCTCTTTTTAATTTTTGTCATGTGGAAAGCCAGTTTTCCTAGCACCATTTATTAGAGAGGCTGTCTTTCTTCCAGTGAATGTTTTTGGTTCCTTTGTCAAAGATGAGGTGGTTGAGTATGTCTTGAGTTGTTTCTGCATCTTTTAATCTGTTCTACTGATTCTTGGGTCTGTTTTATTGCAAGTACCATTCTGTTTTTATCACAGTAACTTTGTAGTAGTTTCAAGTCAGGTGATGCCCTCTGCTTTGCCTTTGTTGCCCAGAATTTCCTTTGCTAGGTTTCTTCTGGTTCCAAATAAATCTTAGGATTGTTTTCTCTAATAAGGATTGTATTGAATCTGTAAAACAATTTTTGAAGTATAACCATTTTCACTATATTAGCTTTTCCTCCCCAAGAAACATGGCTATCTTTCCGTTTTCTGGTGTCTTCTTCAGTCTCTTTTTGCAGAGTGCTATAGTTTTCAATGTAGAGGTCTTAACTTTCTTTACTAGATTGATTCCTAATTTCTTTCTTTCTTTGATGCTATTGTGAAAGATACTGTTTCTCTAATTTCTCTTTCTCAGCAAGTTTGTTATTTGTGTATAGGAATGCTGTTGATTTTTGAGTGTTGACTTTGTATCCAGCTATACAACTCAATTTATCTTTCTTTCTTTCTAGAACTGAGACTTGAACTCACAATGTTATATTTATCAACAGGCATTGTGACACTGACCTATATCTCCAGCCTAAATTGGTTATTAAATCTAGAAGTCTTTTGAAGGAGTTTTTGGTGTTTTATCTGTAGAGTATTATGTTGTCCACAAATAATGATAATTTAACTTCTTCCTTTCCTTACTGCTTTTATTTCTTTTTCTTGTCTGGTTGCTCTGGCTAATGCTTCCAGAACTATACTGAATAAGAGTGGTGACATCCTAGTTTTGTTCCTGATTTTAGAGTGAAAGCTTTCAGTTATTGACCATTTAGTATGATGTTGGCTGTTGGTTTGTCATAGATGGCTTTCACTGGATTGAGATAAAGACGATCTATTCCAATTTTCTGTGGGATTTTTATCAAGAATAGGTGTTGGGATTGGTCAAATGCTTTCTCTGCATCTATTGAGATGATGTATAGTTTTTTTTTCCCTTGACTCTGTTAATATGCTGTATTATATTTATTTATTTCAATATGTTGAACCATCCCTGCATTCCTGGGATGAATCCTACTTGATCATGGTGTATAATTTTCTTGATAATTTGCAGCATTATATTTGCTAGTATTTTATTGAGTGTTTTTGCATCTATGTTCATTAGAGAGATTGGCCTGTAGTTCACTTTTTTGGTTGGCCCCTTCTATGGTTTTGGTATAAGGGTAGTGCTTGCTTCTAGGATTGAATTTGGGAGTATTGCTTCCCATTCGATTTTATTAAAAGAATTTGAGAAGTAGCAACTTTAAGTCTTCTTGAAATTTCTTGTAGAAATCAGAAGTGAATCCATCATAACCTGGGCTTTTCTTTATTAGGGTTTTAATTGCATCTGTAATTTCATTGACTAATATTGGTTTATTTGAAATTTCCATATCTTCTTGATTCAGCTTTGGTAGTTCATATGTATCTAGGAATCTGTCCATTTCTTTTGTGTTTTCCATCTTATTAGAATACAAATTCTTGAAGTAGGTATTGATGATCTTCTGGATTTCTGAAGGAACTGTTGTGATTCATTCTTTGCATTCCTAATTGCATGGACTTGAATATTTTCTTTCCTTTTTTTTTGATAAGGTTGGTTAAGGGTTTATCAATTTTGTTTCATCTTTCAGAGAATCAACTATTTAATTCATTGATTCTTTGCTTTGTTTTCTTAGTCTCTATTGTATTAATTTCTGCTCTGACTTTTATAATTTCCTCCCTCATATGAGCTTTGAGCATGATTTGCTCTTACTTTTCTAAACTTTGTGGTTTGTCATTACATTGTTTACTTGAGTTTGCTCTGTTTTCCTGGTATGGAAATTCACTGCTATGAATTTCCCATGTAGGACTGCTTTTACTGTATCCCATAAGTTTTGGTAAGTTGCTTTGGCATTATTGTTCAATTGTGGAAATTATCTAATTTCTTCTTTAATTTCATCTGTGATCCACTGGTTGTTCAGGACAGTGTTATTTAATTTCCACGTGTTTATGAAATTCTTATGATTTTTTTTGTCATTGATTTTCAATTTCATTGCATTATGGTCTGATAATATGCATGGGATAACTTCAATTCCTTTGCATTTACTTAAGCACGTTTTATCAGCTAGTATGTGATCTATTTTGGAAAACATCCTTTGTGCAGCTGAGAAGAATGTGTATGCTAATGATGAAACCTCTATGGATATCTACTAAGTCTATTTGTTCAGAGAGCACTACATATCATTGAATAGAAGACTGAGAAAATTACCTACCTGTAGATTAAGTATAAAGGAAGTTTCCAAGAATAAGTATCAAATACTTGCTAATCTTTTCCTTTAGGAAAGAAAAAATACAAGTTCTATGCTTTCAGCAAGCAAAGTGTCTAGACTTTCATACAGCTGTCATTTTCCATGTTTTAACTATGACTGACTTCTATTTAAAGTTTTTTTATCTGTGATACTAGAATAAAGATTCCATAAAATATATTTACTTGAATGCAAAAAAGTAGATTTGAATAAAAGTATGAAGCTAATAATGGCACAGATGAGATGTGAATATTGGAACATAAGTGAAAGATTTTCACAAGTAAGATTTAGGGGAAAGCAGATATGGCCATGGGTGTGGTACATAGATACATTTGTTGGAGATTCTGACAGTCTCTGGTATCATAAAACACACTCCATTCTTATTTGTTGCAATCATGAAGAAGGGATGATTATCTTCTTTTGGCAAATTAAGAAACTGAGTCTCAGTGGGGTGATCTAAGCATGTAAGTTTCTATTTGAACAGTTTCAGGGCTCCTGCATGTAAGCTATGCTCAGTGTCTTGCAGTCTTTTCTATAGACTACATCTTAAAGAATACCTGACCTGGGCTGGGGATTTAGCTCAATGGTGTAAGTGCCTGCCTGGCAAGCGCGAGTTCATGAATTCGATCCCTGGTACTGAAGAAAAAAAAAAGAATACCTGACCTGATGAATTAAAAGGGCTGTCAGAAGCTAGAATAAGGTGAAGATCCCAAAGTTATCTGAAAACTGTGATGTGCCATCGGGGTACACATGACTGGTGCAGAAGGCCTGGGTTTGATGTTCTGCTGCTGCCATCTTGGAATTCTTAATACTTTTCCATTGCTTGTGTTTCTAAGTTGGATGGAACGATGGAGCATCCATAGGAGGCTTGGAGCTCAGGCTTACCTGTGGTCCTCTTCCCCCACCTCCCTGCGATAGCTTCTCTGCATCCAACTCTCAATCCTGGCCCCTGGACTCCTCCTGTTCTCATCCCACAGGAACAGCTGGCCTCTGCCCAACTTATAAAGGGTCCCTTCTCTGCTATTAATCTATCTTGACCTGGGTTCAGGTATAGACAGGACTGGAGTGTGTTCATCAAGATGTCTCACTTGGGGCAAGGTGTGGCGGTCCTTCCCGAGACTTGCAGCGTCATGGGCTGTTCAGCGGCTAACTGAGCATGCGCTTCTCACCCACCCTTCATCCAGAGACCCGTGGACCGTTGTTGAGGAATCGTTGTCATTGTTGGGGAATTGCCTGTCCACTATGGACTGGGGCAGCAGCACACTTATAAGCAGGGAAGATCGACTTCCCTACCCCTGCCAGGCCCCATTTCCCACTTGCTCTGAGCCTTACAAATTATATAGTTGGGCCTGAGTGACTTACAAGCATAAATGAGTCCCCAGTGTATGTCTGTGTGTATGTTGTCGGCATCCATGTGGAAAAGCAAGAATGCAAAGGGAAAAGCAAGAATGCAAAGGGAAAAGCCCAGGGGACAGGAAAAGTGTTTTGTAAAGCCTCAAGAGGCAAAAGCATTTATACGACATAGCCTGAAACAAACAACAGAAGCCCCAAAACTCAGCTTCCTTGTCAGATTTATCAACTTGCTATGGGCCTCTGCTTACCCATCTACAGAATGAAGAGGCTGGGATGTGTAGAGTCTGAGAACAGAATGGGAATGAGAATCTATGGACTGGGAAAAGGTCCCAGATGCCAGACATTTTCACATGTGACATCATAACTTCCTGAGAAATTCATTTCTGGACCACAGGGACTCAGGCGAGGAATCCTTGCATCAGAAGTTCTCTGAAGTTTCTTCTGTACAAAGCTGGGCAGCAAGGGCGAACAACTTGAAAAGGCTAAGCAGTCAGAGGCTGGCTGAAATGTTAAAGCGTCAAGAGAGACCGAGAGGGAAATGTTAGAGAGCTCTGTGCCAAGGGCAGAGTGAAGAAGATGGCAGAGCATCTGAAGGCCATTAAAACTTCCTGGAAAACCAGACAGTGAGCTTAGAATATGAGAGAGAGAGAGAGAGAGAGAGAGAGAGAGAGAGAGAGAGAGAAGGAGAAAGGAGAAAGAGAGAAGGGGAGAAAGGGAGAAAGAAAAGGAAAGAAAGCTAAGCAAAGTAAAGCAATCCAAGGAGCAGAAACTGATGGGTTAGCAGATAGAAATGGAGGAGGACTGGGAGCATTTCTCGAAGCAGAGCTGACTCATGAAGTGTTTGTGCTGATGGCCCCCTGGAGAACTTACCTAAATCCCACAGTGAGGGTGACAGCTGCCAGCCTGGTCTCTGATGGGCCACTGAGAGGTTTCTGGGGCCAGCTGGCCAATGCTCTGGAAAGAGTGGGTAGACTCAACTCCAAAGAAAGCAGCTCCAGGGCCCAAAGAGGGAGGAGGGGAACCGAGGTGCTAAGCGAGTAACGCAGGAAAGAGCCCGGCAAACACTTCCATCCAGGAAAGGAAGGCTGATGTCGGAGCAACGAATGTCACACGTGACACATGCAGTGGGGAGCAGGGCAACCGCAGAAAGGGCAAAGATGAACCAGGGAAGTTCTGATGATTGTAGGAGATGTGAGAGACTGATGTTTTTGTTTGTGGGAGAAAACGTGAATACTTGTGCTACACATTTCATCATGTAATTGCATAATTTGTACAAAATTTTAAACCCACACAAAACAAGACCAAATGTTACTCATAGACCCCTATATTGAAAAGGAGGAGTTCCCAAGGAGCAGACCAAGGTGAACACACTGGTGGAATTATTAGAACATAGCCCTCTTCACCCACGACAGTGAGAAACATATTTCAGGAAAGGGTTGGGAATCAGACCTAGATTTAAATTTGTGTTCTGACAATCCAAGCAATATGACTGTAACTATTTCAGCTATTTAAATTGCAATTTCATTCTTCACCAAACGGGGAAAGTTGTGTTTGTCATGCTGGTGCCACAGGACAGTTACTGGCTCCTATGGGAAAAAAATGCCTATATAATAGCTTTGGAAGCTGTAAAATACTTCAGGCACAAGACATTATTTCTCTGCTCATTTATTTGTTCATTACCAATTCAAAGACTCCCTCTATCCTTGCCAAGGTATTTTCACAACATTAAACAAAGTCACAGTGCCATAATAACTCAATCCACTTTGTCCTTCACTCCATTACTGTTTTTGGTGAAATGGACTAGGATGGGGCATTATCCAGTCATTTATTCACTTATTCTTTTATTGAATCATCATTCGTTTGGCTCATGGTGACTTAGGCCCTGCTGAGCCCAAAATCCCATAAATAACTGGGGAAACAAATGTGACACTTTGTCTCTTAGAGGAGCATATTTTGTAAGTGGGGGGCTAATGTCCCACCAACCAAAGGGAAGGAATTCTCACTTCCCTGCACATCCACGCGCATCAGATTTTATTTTAATTCTCACCAAACCTAAACCTGCCTGTTTTGAGAGATTCATGTGACTTTTGCCTGGATCACTGCTGGCCTCATCCTCATTTTACTTTCCCTGAGACCCACCCTGTTACTGCTTATGGTGTACATTAACCCCACCTTTGAACAGACCACTTTGTATTGTTTTATTTGTGACAGATACAGAATATGATGCCCTCTCCCTGACCCGCAAACTCCATAAAGACAATGGCCTCATTTTCCCCACATTATGACTCAAAATCCCACAGCTCAAAGGATGTGAAAGTGCTGATATCAGGGTCTATCATTGCTGTAGGGACCCCCTGATCACAGGAGGGAGGCAGCAGTGTGTGTATCTTCAGGGTCTAGAGCTGGGAGCAGGAAAAGCAGGACTCAGTCACTGTGGTGCCCCACGGAGGCTGACCATAGCCTGCAGGTAGACCTGCCTGGAGCTGTAGGAGGCACTTCAAAGAGGGGGAGGTAGGGGAATGGAGCATCTGACTTTGGGATGTTGGTGGGGTCCCTGGGGCCTCCTACAGCCACACACTGTGGAACACAATGGAGATAATACTCAAGCCAGGATCAAGACTTGATTGGCTGGGCATGGTGGCGAATGACTGTAGTTCTAGCACCTTAGGAGGCTGCAGGAGGGAGGTAACAAGTTAGAGCCCAGCCTGAGCAATTTAGTAATTTAGTGAAAATATTGTCTCAAAAATATATATATATAAGTTAGTTAATTCATTAATTTAAAAGGTTGAGGGTGTAGTTCAGTGTGCAAGCTCTGGGTTTAATCCCGAGTACTAGAAATAGAAAGAAAGAAAGAAAGAAAGAAAGAAAGAAAGAAAGAAAGAAATATTCGATTACCCTTTCAACACTTCATTTTAAAAAATACTCAAACTAATCTGTGAACACTGCCCCTTGCCAGCTCCTCCCCACAAAGCCTCTATCAGTTCAGCCGTGCCCCCTCTGCCCCTCCCCTGGGTGGTTCTTCCCCTTCTAATCCTTTTCACTGCACATTGCAAAGTTGACTTTTTCCCTTTTTCGTAAGCAAAGACTCTCCTGCATGTGATACCTTTCCCAGGCATGTGCAGGCCATCCACACTCCAGCCCACTCCAGGGGACCACGCCCTAGGCCTGCCTGCCCGAGATGGGAGGACAGTCACTAGGACTCCTCTGGTCCCCTGCCATTTGTTAAACACCTTTTCTCTGTGTTGTTTATTGTGACAGAATATCCATCCCATCAAATTTAACATTTGTCTGTTTTGATTGGAGTTGTTTCGGTTTGTTGTCGTCTGTTGAATTGTAGGTGTTTTTGGTTTTTGTTGTTTTGTTGATGTTGGTATCAAACCCAGGTATTAGTCCCTATCAGATATGCGATCTGCAAATGTTTTCCCTCACTTTGTGGGAGTCCATTTTCTGTTGCTGAACAAATACCTGAGACTAGGGAATTTACAAGGAAAGATGTTTATGTTGGTTTCTGGTAGTGGACGCCAGGGCCTCACACCCGGCGAGGGCCTCATGTTGCATCAAAAGCAGGAAGGCAAGCAGGCGTGCTGCGGAGGAGCAGCCTGCCTGTGTGTCAGGCCACTTTTCCAGTACCTGGTCCAGTCCTCTGGGAGACAGCAGCCCTGATGATGCAATCACCTCTGAAATTCCCCCCAAAGCTGGTCTCATCTTGATGGTTAAGTGTTTCCAGAATCTGATCAGGATCAGAAGTTTGTTTCGTTTGACCACCATCTCCAAGGACTCCTTTTATGCGTTTCTGGAGAACCATTGTTATACACCTCAGCTTACATATAGCAAACAGTTTTTTAAACCAAGTTCTCTTCATGAGCAGATTCTCTTGAAGCCTGAGCCGTATCTTCTGAGCTTAACCCCTCCCCAGGCCTGCTTCCAGCTGCTGGCACCTGGGTTCATCTGCTGGTGGGTGTGACACTGCCCACTGATGTGGTCTGCAGGATGCTCAGCCCTGAACCCGGACTAGAGGGAGCTGGTGGATAAATGCCCTGGCGCCCTCACCCTCTTGGAAGCATACTTTAGAGTGCTGTGTGTTTCCCAGAGTTCTCTACTGGGTGAAGCCCCAGGTCCCCCACGTACTGGTCTGAGACTGCAGTCTTTACAGACCCCCTTCTCTTCTCTGTTTCACTGATTCACTTCCTTAGTATTGCCAAACCCACGACTTGTTTCAGCTCCTTGTGTCCGAGTCTGCATTGCAGGGTCCCCAAACCCAAGCACCGTCCGTGCTCCATCCAGCTCCCTCCCAGCTGATAATTATCCTGCCTTGCAGAGAGCACGCAGCCAGCTGTATTTGTATGGGGAACTGCGGGGCTCCACCCACTCGTCTCTGTGTCCAACGCTTCAAACTTCTAAATATAGTTATATTTAGCATCAGAAGGGAAAGTCCAGGCACCCTCTTTCTGCTTTTCCTTGGGAGTCCTTTCTGTGTAGTAGGGCCTTGTTCAATCTCCCCTCCTCTTCCTTCTCCTCGCTTCTTCTTTCACTCTTCCTTCCTCCACCTCCTTCTCCTCTTCCCCTTTGTCTTCTTCTCTGTCTCCTTTTTTCCCTCTCTCCTCCCTTTCCCCTTCCCTTTCTCTGTCCTGGGGACTGAACCAAGGCATTTACTTGGAGCTATAAGCCTTTCTAAATTTTAAATTTTAATTTAGAGACAGGGTCTTGCTAAATCACTAACTTGCACAAGTTGGGCTTCGATTTGTAATCTTCCTGCCTCAGATCTCCTGGTGCGGGTTTACAGGTGTGACTACCACGCCTAGCTCCTCCTCCTTTTAAAAGTATCTTTCTTTTTTTCTCTCTCTCTCTGACATTATTCTTTCTGCTTTAACCTAATTGGAAAAAAGTACAGGTTTCCTTGAATCTATCCAAAAGTTTGTTGCCCTTGCCTTCCACCCCCATACTTCTCCCCAGAATGTTTTGTGTTTGCACTTGACCTTGCCTACGAGTTCCTCTTCCTCTAGGACCTGGTTTCCACCCAGCTTGCCTTGGGAGTGCCATTGCAAGGTTTCCCGTGGGGGTCTTATTTTTCCAAATTTACTGGTCTTTGCTTTTCCTTTTATTTTTTTTTCTGTTATCTTTTCCTCCTCTTCAACCTCTTTTCATACTTAGCTCCAGTAACATCATAAAGTGTGGCGATCACACTACTCTCCTGCTTAAAAATATTTTTTTCTTTTGACACAGGATCTCTCCAAGTTCCTTAGGCTGGCCTCGAACTCATGATCTTCGCTTTTCAGTCTCCCTGGTAGCTGGGATGATAGGCATGCACCTCTGTGCCCAGATTTCTGCTTAAACTTTTTTTTTGAGAATTCCTACTGTTAAAAGGAAACATTGTTTTTCTAATTCTTACATGATTTACTCCTCCAGAAATAACCTCTCACTTTCCAGCTTATTTTGCAAACTCTCCACTATGAGCTACTGATGTATTAATTGGCCTCAAAATATCCAAATAACTTTTCTTGTCTCCCAGAGACCTCTCAGATTTAGATGCCTTTATGTCCTCTCCTTGCTTATACAACTCATCCTCATTTACAGTCTTCCTGCTTTCTCCCAGTGCTGCTTCCTTACCTTCTCTCCGAGGGCCGCACACAGCCTCACCCTTTGCTTTCTTACTCTCTGGTTTCCATCTTCTCTTCAGTGGGCCAAGGACCGTGTATGACCCTGATACCTGGCATTGCAAGTTGGTTTGCCTGTGCTGGTGAAGGACTCTAAGTCAGCCCTGAAGAAGCCGCATCCTTGCCCTCCTGTGCCTTCCCACCACAGGCGGCTGGCACAGTGGTGGGGCTGGGATCTTTGAAGCCACTCCCTCTTCACCGTTTGGGCATTTCTCAGGCCTCTACCCCAGGTTAATTGTCTATGACATCTCATTGTCAATATGTGGGAAGTTCGAGCCCTAAATTATCTTTGATAGGTACATGCACCTAGGTCCCAAGAAGAAAAGCAATTTGTCCAAGCCCACTGTGCTAATAAGTGTCTTAGTTAGAACTAGAATTTATGTTACCTACATCTCAATCCAGAGGGCCTCCTGGCAACCTGGGTGAGCAGTTAGCTTTGTCTTCATGGGAGGACACGGGAAGCTGTGTAGCGTCCAAGAAAAGGCCACAGCTATGCCAGCAGGTAGGTCTGTCACTTATCAGCTCTCTGACCTTGGGCAAATCATGTAATTTCTTTCTTTCTTTTTTTTTCTGGTACCAGGAATTGAACTCAGGACCTTGCTCTTGCCAGGCAGGTGCTAGTGCTGCAGAGCTATAACCCTGGCCCCCATGTGATTTTTATGTGCCATTTTCTTCACATATAAAAATGAGTATAAATCTGGGCTTCTAACTCAGTAGTGCCGGGCTTGTCTAGCATGCACAAAACCTGAGTTCAATATCCAGTACTGAAAAAAATAAAGGCCTAATACTGCCTCCAAGAGTTACTGCAAGCAATGAATTAGGTAAGATAGTGCAGCCTAGGGCTACACTGAGGACCCGGCTTCCTTGTGTGTGAACTGAGGGTGACTATTGCATGCTCTCCATAGGATTAACGGAAATGATGGTACTTGGTGCTCACTGTGGTGCTTGGCATGTGGTGGGTCTTCTGGTATTATACGCGATCCTACCACCTGGCATAGCCCCAGCTCCCAGAGAGTGTTCCTTCCCTCCTTTCCACTGTGGGCAAATACAATAGAACTAATGGCACCCACCACACTGTTAGCAGACAGTTGGGGGAGAGAGAGAGAGACAGAGAGAGGACTCTGTTCCTGATCACTAGCTCCGAGCCTCTACTTCTGGCTGTGCTTCTTTTTGCACTAACCTGTGCACAAATACTAGATGTGGGCTCACATCTACTCATCTTTGTTTTCCCGTCAAGCAAAACAGGGTTGGGTACATTATAGGTGCTCAAAACAATTTGCTGCGTCCGCCATTATACACTGATTCTTCAGGAAAAACACCAAAGTATTCACAGAAAAAGAAATAAAAAGTGACATAAATATTCATTTAGCAGGATATAAATATACAAAATAGTAAACTGCTAAATTGCCTTCTGGTTGTCAAGTACTGTCCTGACTGTGTGATGGTGTCTTTAGTCCTGGCCACTGACCCTATGCTGTGTGTGTGCTGTTATTACCCCCATTTTATAAACAAAGAAACTGAGGCACAATGAGGTTGGGAAACTTGGTGGAGGTCATGTAACCAGGGAGCACCGGGTGGTTGGGCTGTGGAGTCCAGTCTTCGAACCACTGTTCTGGGTTCTACTCCCTCCTCAGCAGCCGTGTGAGGATTCAGTGACTGTAAAGCACAGTGCCCAGCAGAGAGTGGCACCCAGTCAATGCCCAGTGACTATGAGCTCCTTACAGAAAAATCCCACCTACTGACCCAGCTCAGGCTGCCGGAGGTCCGTGCTTGGCACGCTGGTAAGGCTGAAGGATTACTGCTGTCAGAAGTGTTTGCTATAACAATAGAGTTTCCTTTAAAAAGTGCTTTTTTTTTTTTTTTTTTTTTTGCTGACTAATTAACTGAACTCCCCTGGCACCTCATACTTCCATCTCTGCATCTATAATCCACACCATCTGGCGGTCTAATCCTTTTCATCGCTATCTGTTTCCCCAACTGAGCAGAAAAGTTACTGGAAGAAAGAGACCGATCATACTTCATTAATCTTTCCATTTCCTGCCGTGCCTAGGACAGAATACCCGTTCCATAAATAGTTGTGGAACTTTTGAACTAAATTAAATTTTCGCAGTGGAAAAACAAGAATGAAATAGTCTATGAAAAAGCCGAAAGTAATCTGTGCTATCATAGTGCCAACGACTTAGGAGATTTTAATGCCTCCTTTTCATTAGGCTAATCATGCATGTGCATAGTAAAAAACGAGAAAGCGTAGATAAGCAAAGAGAAAAATGTCAAAGTCACATATGTCGCCATCTTTCCCATTTTAGTTTATTTTTTTCTGCTTCTTGTTTTGCGTGGTCTCTGCCCCCTGTTGAACTCCCATACAAACAAGTTGTGTGACATTTTGTAGTCGCTTCCCCCTTTAACTTATTTTCTGTTTTACTTTGCACTCACTCATTTAATGGGGAAATCTTCATTATTAACATTCCTTGCAGAAGATTTGGAAGATCAAAACATGGGGAAATAAAATAGTCTTAACATCCAGAGTTAATGTCAGGATCTATACACACATGCACACACACAAACACCCCCACCAAAATTGACATTATTCATGCAGTTTTCTATTCTTTAAATAATCTTTACATTTATTCTGTGACTATCTTATTTTCCTGTTTTCAGGTAGTCTTCAAAACTATGACTTTCCATGGTTACTTGCTACTCTGTTAGCTGGATGCTGCTGCTTTTAAAATCTCTAGGCTGTTTAGTTAAACAATCAAACACTTAAAGATGCAGGCTTGAAAGATGAGTCCCTTATAGGCTAATGTTTTCCCCCTGTGAAACAGCTTTATGATGTAGGATTATCTACTGCTATATTCATCCCTAGGAAGTGCATAGCTGGGTGACTTCTGACAAATGTGTGCATCTGTGCAGCTGTCACATATTCCCTGTCACCTGAAGGGAGACTGTCTCTTAGGCACTATGGAGAGCATCAGGGAGCTGAGATCTCCTTTCTGCAGATCTGAGCCTCATTTAGTTGCTGACCCACCTCACTGCGGGGCGGGGAGCCCCGTGCCAAGCTCCAGTGCAGGAATCCAGGGTGGCTGGGCGATCTGAGAGAGTGGCTGCACGTCTCTCCCCACACCTCTCTGGATCCCCATCAGGGAGGAAGAGCTGGCCGTGCCCTGATTTAGCAGGTCATTTGAAATGTTCTACCTGGTATTCATTTCTATCCCTTCCTGGGTTCCCCCTCCTTCCTCCTAAGACTCAGACAGGTTGCAGCAGCTCATCGCTCGGGCATCTCTGGCATTTTGTCATTTGGACAACAGCTCCACTTCCTTCTACTTTGGTCTCCCTGAAGTCTGTTTTTTCACCCTGCAACCAGAGGGAGCCTGGTCCAAATATAACTAGAGGCTGTCATTCCCCTGCTTGAAGTCTCCTGTGATTTCCCATCATACTTAGAATAAAATGCAGAATCCTGGGCATGACCTTTAGAGATACCCACTCATTTCTCTTAGTCTCCCAGTACTTTATTGTCTGCTTATTACTTTTTTAATATATGAGTGCTGGTATTACAGGCGCATGTCACCGTACCCAGCTTTAGCTTATAAAGTGTTCGCACTAGTCCTAAAGCATGCATGGATACTTGTTTCTACCTCAGGGCCTTTGCACTTGGTATTCTCACTTCCTTATTCCCTTACTTCTTCATCTCATCTGGCCTTGGCCCTCCTCACCGAAGGTTTTCCTGACTACTGATGGAATACAGGGCATGCTACCCCTACATACAGCACTGTGGCTGTCACTCTGACCCTCTCCTTCATTTCTGAGTGAGAGTTGGACATAAGAGGATTCTCTGACCCACTTCTCCTTATACTAGATCATAAGACCTTTATTCGACAGGTGTGCCTCATTCCCAGAGAAAAGCAAAGGAGACAGAGATACCCAGAAAAATCTGAACAAATAGGCCTTATCAAATTCCTCCCAGTTTATTACCACGAGTTCATTCTTTTTTGTTTGGTGACAATTCTTCATGCCTCTGTTCTTTATTGAATCTCAGTATAAGAAAATTAAAATCCCTGGATCTTTGGTACTTCATATCTGAAGGTTTCTGTCTGGCATAAAACTTTCCTTAAACACATTTGCATGGTTTCCTCTTGTTATTCTGGCTTTTGTTATGGGGTGTCAGCCATAAGTCCATGATGGGGAGGGTAAGAAAAAAGATGCTACCCTTCTTCCCCACACTGCTGTCTTTAACATAGCCGGTACTGCTCCCCATCACTCACCACCCAGTTACCTGGCTGCAATGCAGCAAATACAAGCTCAACACTGAGTGAATGACGACAGACTCACACATAGTTTCTCTGGCTTGTGACATAACCCAATAGAAAGGATGCCTTAGAGGACCCGTGTGTGTGATGGTGCTACACTTCCAGTGATGGCCTGGCCTCCAAACTTCATGTTGTCTCTGATTCCCTAACACAAAAGTCTCTAGATGTGGGGCCTTTAGAGATACATCATCAGTCTCAAGAGACACATCATTAGTGACCTACAAAAGGGCTTGAGGGGGCAAGTTTATGCCTTCTGGCCGCATGAGAGCACAGCACTGGTCACCTCTGGAAGATGCAACCACAAGGCACCATCTTGGAAGAGGAGTCGGGTCCTCAGCAGATACTGAATCTGCTGGTGTCCTGATCTTGGGTTTCTCAGCCTCCAGAGATATGAGAAATACATTTGTGTCCACTCCGAGTTACTCAGTTTCAATTATTTTGTTATAGCAGCACAAGTGGACTGAGACAGTTGGTCTGTGTAAGAAGGAGGCTGAGAACCACTATAGGGGGAGGTAGTATCTGTCTGCCCCTGAACTCACCATCTCATGGCTGTTTTTATCTGAAATAAGAGCCTATTTATAGTGCCTACCTCATAGGGACTTTGTGAAGACTAAATTAGGGCCTGGAATCTTGGTAATGCCTCATAAGGAGCTGTTTTAACACCATGTGCAGAATTATGGAGCTGTGATGTAATTCCTGCAGGACAGAGCTGTGGTTCCCAAAGTGAATTCGTTGGTCACTGTATCAGCAGCCCTGGGAGTTTTTGAGAGACATAGTTTCTCAGATCTCATCTCTGACCTACAGACTTAGAAACTCTGGTTTTTGTTTTGTTTTCTTCTGTGGTGTTGGGAACGGAACCCAGGCCCACATACATATTAGGCAAGGGCTCTACCACTAAATTACACCCAGTCCTCTCATCATCTGGGAAGACGAGAAAAAAGATGCTACTGTTCTTCCCCACACTGCTGTCTTCCGAGTGACTCTGACGCACGCTTTGAATTTGAGAACTGCTTGCATGAGGCAGAAAACTGGTACCTACTAGTTGTGTCCGACTCACAGAGGCTTTTGGTTCTTCTTGGTGTCTCTGTGCCTCCATCGCTTTTCTCTGGGGATGAGACACACCTGTCACACGAAGGTCTTATGTCCTGCTCTTCACTTATCTGAGACTCGCTATGTACAGGAATAAATTTATTACTCTTTCCTCTTCTATCTCTTTTTTGGCCTTGGCTGCATATTTCCTAAACCATATGTAACATTCATGAAAGGATAAATTTTGATTATATTCCACTTAGTGTAGAAAAGACACCACCAGTGTAACACTGTATCCATGAATGAATGCGTTTACATATAAAAATACAAGCATGACATGTTATGTAAAGTAAACCATATAAAGTAATCAAATAAGGGCATGAAACATTATTTGAAAACAACTTTTGCATGAAATTATATCACATAATTGAGATTTTTAAAAATATCACAATATTTAAAGTAAAACTTAGATATTTACAGAGTTGCAATAGAAAAATGTCTATATTGAGTTTTATTGCAATATGCTTTGCACATTTTATTTCTTGATAAATATCAAAGTGTTTCAAAATTGTAGTAGAAAATTGAAATCAATTAAGTTAAATTGTTCATTTCTTTTTTTTCTCATTATGTGAAATGTATTCAGTCCATCTCTAAGAACTGTCAAAGTCATAACTGTTCCAGAGTAGCTGAAAAGTCCAAGTCTCCTTGAGAAAACAAAGCAATACAAGGTCTCCAAAGTTCATAATTTCCCAAAAGCTCTCCCTACAAACTTAGAATTGGATGAAATTCCACAGTAGAATTTTTAAAAGCTTGATAGTTAAAATGATTAAGTAGATGCAAGAAAAGATAAAAGCAGCTGATTGAATCAATTAAGATAATCAGTGAGTTTAAAGAAGACATAAAAAAGGAGGATGTAGGATTTGAAGGATCACTTCAGTAAGAAGACAGAGATTATGAAAAAAATCAGAGAGAAATCCTGGAAATGAAAACTTTAATAAATAAAAAAAAATGCAAATGTAACTCTCAGCAGTAAGCAAAAGGAGTAGGAAAAAAGATATCAGGACTTGAAGACAAGGTATACCTATTAGAACATTTAGTCAGTAATAGTAATAAATAACAAAAAGTCCAAAAATTGCCCAATGTCTCCTAGATGAATATAAAAGAACTATCATAGGCCTCATCAGATTCAACAAAGGTGCTGAAGTAGAAGTTAATGCATAACAATGCATTTATTGAAATTATTGCAGAAAACACCTCGAATCTGGGGTGAGAGATAGATACTCACAAAAGGTGACACTTCAAGCCTGAAGTAGACATGAGTGGAGAACTTCTCTGCAAGATATTAGTGAAAATGCTGAAAAAGCAAAAAATAAATAAATAAATAAAAAATAAAAATAAAAAAAATGCTGAAAACTCAGAACAAAGAAAGAATGTTAAAAGCTGATGGAAAAGGGCTAAATTGCTTATAAGGACAAATCTATCAAAGTGACAATAGCATTCTCACAGAAATCTGAAAGTTCAGGAGGGCATAGGGGTGCAATTTTTCAAGCCCTGAAAGAAAGTAGTGGCCAATGCAGGTTACTACTTACTACAAAGATCTCTTACAAAATTGAAGGACAAATAATGAATTTTTGTGATAAGGATAAACTAAAAAATTTCATGACTGCAAAGACAATATTGTAGGAAATACGGCAATCTGAAACAGAGACAATGGAGAGGAACATCCATGAGGTCATGAGAATGAAAAAATTTCACTGGAGAGAATAGTTAAATGCAGACAAAAATGAACCATGCTCTGTGAAATCAATATACTATAAAGACAGGAACTATACATACCTTTCAATAATAACAGTCACTACAAATGGTCTAAATTCTCCAATTAAAAGATACAGACTTACAGATTAGATCCTAAACCAAGACTCATCTATATATCACCTGAAAGAGACAGCTCATCTGCAAAGATTTATACAGACTGAAAAAGTGAAAGGTTAAAAAGTGATATGCCAAACAGCTGCAGTCCTAAAGCGAGCAGGAGTACATATACTTATATCTGACAAACATGACTTTCTACCCAAACTATTATTTTATAACATTCACCCAAAAAAGTTCAGTGTGGAAGAGTGCAGGAAATCTGTCCATATAAGGATAAGCAAAACATCCAGCCGAGGGTCTGGATTCCATGGCAATGTCCCCCCTGAGTCCAACTGGAGGCCCCAAGCCCACGACAATGGCTCATACAAGTCTGTATCAAGGATCTTCACTGGGAAGGCCCAAAGGTCAGTGATGAAAGCTTGAAAGTCTGTATCAGTAGGTGCAGGATCTGTGCCACCAGACTGAGAGATCTGCACTGGAGCCAGGAAGCAGCACTCAAGGTAAAGACCAGAGCTCACTAAAAGAGAACTGCAGCCATCTCGCCTCAGCAACAGTGAGGGCCCGAGCTCCTCTGATGATGAGAGCAGCTAAGTTCATGTCAGGAAAAATCAATGTGGCAAACTTCTCCAGGAGAATCAACAGCATACCAGCATCCCTTCCAGTTCTGCTTTTATGTTGTTGGCAATAGTATAAAGAATTAGTCAATAACTAAAACAAAAAATAACTCACTTCTAAACAAAAGGTGTTCTAAACAAGAAATGAGCAAATCAACTGAAAAGACTCTTTTCGAAAGAAGTACAAATATCCAATAAACACATGAAAAACTGTTCAATATTCATAACCATTAACATAATGGAAATCAAAAGAATGTCAAGATTCGATTTCATCCTGGTTAGAATGGCTATCATCAAGAACATGATAAACAAACATGCAGTAAAAGAAAAAAAAAAAAGGAAAACACTAATCATGTTAACTTCAAAGAACAGATTAGTTATTAGTGTTTCCTTACAAGAGCATACATGTGCATTACATTCATTTTTTCAATGATGAAGGCAAGCACCCTATGTCTATTACCCTCTGCAGAAATTCTTACCTTTGATCCCTTGCGATGTCAGGGACAAAAGCAGAGGCTGTTTCTCCTTTTGCCCAGAGCTGGGTGCTTCTGGCCAGCCCTGTGAGGAATGAAGGCTGGAGCTTTTCTTGATCTCCAGGTAGCATGGGGCACCTTGCTGACCTTACACCCTGTGATGTTCTGGGATCCCAGGGGTGCAGGTCCGGCCCAAGAGGCTCAGGGGTTTCTGAGGTCGTGAGCTCCCTGAGGAGCTCTGGCTGTGTTCAGAAGCCAACAGTCACCTGAATCCTGTGTACTTCACCTGTGCGTTTAACCTCTGCAGCATCCACAAACATCAAAGGGTGATTCCCTCCCCAAGGAACTCAACTGCTGTAAGGTCCTCATGGCCCTTTTCCTGGGCAGGTACCCGGTCAAGTTCTCGGGCAAGCCTGAGACCACAAAGCCACCCTCTACCAGGCAGGATGGGCCTTGCTGCACAAGGACGGTGCTAGAGCCCACAAGGCCATGGCTGCCCGGGCCACTAGACGTGCTCCCTGCAGCCTGCCCTACCTCCTGCCTCAACCCAAAACTTTCCTATGGTCACTACAATTACGTGAAGCAGAGGCTGTGGATCACCAAGGACCCTCAGTTCTAGAGCCTGGTGAGGGTCCAGGTGAACCCCCCTCATGCACTCAAGGAACCTCTGCAAATGCCCACCACAGGAGAAAAGCCCAGACCCCTGCGTCAAGAAGGCCCTGAAGGCCCTTGGCTAATGTTCTAAAGAAAAGAGGAAATTAGAGGAATCACTCTGGTTTGAGGCCCTGGACTCCAAGAAGAGGAAGCCAAACCCAGAGGCTAGGCCATCTACCTCTTCAGAAATAGAGTGACCCCTTCCCTTGTGCCCAGGTTGGGACCAGTGAGCTGAAAAGCATGCGCTCAATGGCCTCCAGCTCCCTGAGGAGGAAGATGGGGTCCCTACATGCCCTCTGCTAGCCTTCCCAGTACAACCTGCTGCAAGAGCCATGTCAGCCCATGTCAGACCATGTTGCAGCCACCTGGTCTGTAGAGCTGGGAGCAGCTGCAGCAAAGCCGGGAGGCTCAGACCTTCCTTCCTCCCTAGGGGCCACACCAGGAAGGCCCACCTGCCCCTCAGCACACTTTGCCTATTTCCCCCTTGGCCCCTGAGAATGAGGGCCCAAGCACCCACTTGAGACTCAAAGTGCAGCACTTTCATCTTCCTGACCCTTCCTGGACCTCCACAGGAGACACGGAGCCACCAGATCACTTTCCACCACTACCTCTGACAGGTCTGTCATCTTCCAGGTCACTCCTCTTTGTCCTGAGGAGATGACACCGAAGAGACTGTGACTATAGTGTGACTGTACACTCACCTGTCTTCTTTGCTTTAAGATATGTTTGCAAATCCATTCAGAAAAGGTTGTTGGTGGGTTCTGTTTGTATTAGAAGTTGATATCATTAGAAATTTTAAATTTGGGCCACAAGAATAAGCAATTCTGCTTCAAGGGTAAGCAATGAAGTATCCTATTGGAAGAGTGGGTCAGATGAGAAGAATGAGAATGATTTCAATGCCTGAATTTCAAGGACTCACTCTCAGGTATACTTTGCAGTTGGTTCCTTCTCTCTGTTCCACCTCCCACCATATCCCTCCCTCTCAGGAATGTCCTTGTCTCAGAACTGACACAAGGACCCAGCCTTAGCCTACTTTGCCACTTGACCCAAAGCCTGTTCCCTTCATTTCCCTGTCTGCCCTCTAGCGATAAAATACCAAGCCTCCCCTTGGCTCCCCTCTGCCTTTCCAACCAGCAGCAGCAAGAGCCAGCACTTCTAGCTTGTGCCCTACCATCCATTGTGTTCCCAGTGCTCCTTCCCTGCGTCCCACAGCCAGAGGGGTATGGAGAGGGGAGGCCAGAATACAGGGACCACTGCAAGGGGGTCTCACAGAAGGGAGAAGAGATTGGGCTCCACTCCAAACACTGCACAGGAAAGGGGGAATTTATAGCCAGGCTGTGTGCTCTCTTTTGTTCACTTACAGTCTCCGGAGTTATGTTTTTTCCTACTTCGCCTATGAAGACACGGTCACACTGAGAGTTTTGCAGCGATCTCTAAGTGGCTGAGCCAGGATGCAGTTCCAGCTGTCTGACGCTAGGGCCATGTGTGGATTCCAGCTGCTCTGGCTGCCAGTGGGGACAAGGGAGGAGCTGTGGGACAAAGAGGGACTAAGGAGTCACAAGCAGGGCAGAGACCACCAAGGCCAGCTGCACCTCACAACCCGGGAGCCAAGGCCCCGGGAACTGCAGGGCCGGGGCTGAGCCTGGCAGTATCCCAAGAGCCCTGGGCAACTAAATCTGTTCTGTTTCCCCTAGGGCCTGCCTGTGGTGGGCATTGGCCTCCTGAGAAGCCAAGACGGCTGGACAAATATTTGTGGCCGCCTTCTGGGAATTCTTGAGAGCAACATGGTGAGCTCCTGGAAAGAGGATGGGGCATGTACCCCATCCCATCCCGTCATCTCTTGGCTCCTGGTGCCAACCGAGCACACTCTGCCAAACATGGCCATCACCTGGACCACCATTTTCTCTTTGTTGTGAGACGTTTTGTCTCTGATCAGCTTTCTTGGCCTTTGCCATGTACTTCTTGCACTTTAAATAATTCTTGTGGCATCTGACATTTCTTAACCAACTGCAATCCTGAACACCTTGAGAATGTGGAGTGTCCTTTTTTGTAGCACTGGAGACACTGTGAACCCAGGACCCTTGCACTGAGGGGCATTCTCAGTCTTGTTTGTTTGTTTGATTGAGTGATTATTTTGGGATGTCTTCCTGAGTTGCTCAATTGCCTGGGCTGGGCTCAGACTTGTGATCTTCCTGCCTCAGCCTTCCAAAGTGCTGAGATTACAGATGTGCATCATCCCACTTGGCTCCAAGGAGTTTCTACTTCCTTTTCTGCCATACACTTAGCTGCTGCAGTTTCTTTCTAATAAACGGACAATGAAGGAAGGAAGGAACAGGCCTGGCGGACCACATCCTAAACCTCCTCCTGATAGCAGCACGCTTCCCTGATCCCCAGCTTGTGCACAATCTGTCCACGTGTGGCTTCTGATCTGCTTCCCTGCAGCAAGTGGCAGCTGCTCACCAGTGGATGTAGACAAGCATGCTGGGAACCTCAGAGGCATTGAGCCTCATGGTTTTATCAGCCTGCAGATAAAATGAAGCTTGAATTGCCGTGGTCAGGCTGGGCCTGGTTTATTGAATCATTCAAAATGATTGTGGGCTGGCTCTTGGATCCTTGCCTGCCCTGTGTTTCTGGGATTCCTTTGCTCTCTGGCTAGCTGGTGGCGTTGGTCCTTTAGGGGAACTGGAGGAGCCCCTAGGGCCTCCCTGAGGAGGGGGGATGCTTGGCGTCCCTCCCCCATTCCCTACACTTCCTGCCTCTGTGGCAGCAGCTGTGTCTCCTCTGTGGCCCCAGCTGCCTGGGGCAGCCTCTGTCATCCTGCTGGGAGGGTGGCTGGATTTAATAACGAAAAGACAGCACACTAGTTAAGCTCTGTCTGCACACAAACCTAATACATTTTTTAACAGCAAATTTTTTTATTATGGTAAATAACAAATTTGGTGTAACATAAGCCTTACCATTTTAACCATCTGAAAGTATATAGTTCTGTGCTGTTTTCATACTAGAAATGCCCTGAGGGTCATATTTAGCAGGTGTCTTATATTTGAGGGGGCCAGTCTCCTTGAGGAGCCCTTGTTCCTGGGCTCTTGTAGGACAACACCTGCTCTGTGGTCCCTGAACAGGTTTCTCCAGCATTTCTGCTTCCAGTTTCTTTCATTCAAGTCTCCAAATAAGAGATCTAGGACTGAGGATGTGGCTCGGTAGCGGGGTGCTTGCCTCTGTGTGTGTGTGTGTGTGTGTGTGTATGTGTGTCTGTATGTCTGTGTGTGTGTGATAATGGGTTCAATCCCCAGCACTTCCAGGAAAAAAAAAAAAAAAGGCCTAGGGTGCACCCTGTCTTTCCTTTTCCTGGCTGGCCCACGACTGAGTCAGACAATGAGAAACAAATACTCTTCCGTCGTCGCCAGGACCCTGGACATTAGAAGTTCCCTGCATAGGTGAGCGGGTCTCACTGGGTGCCCCAGCCCCCACCCTGTCCTTAGCACTCCATCTCCTTGCTCTAGAAAGCAGGTCAGGAGTCCTTTTCAAACTCAGGTGCAGCCCCCGCCCCCTGCCAAGGTGATTGGTTCCATGTGTCTGTCCCCAGGGTCACACAGTCCCC